>JBBYHK010000006.1:9412628-9463392 GCA_038382065.1 Adansonia grandidieri | reverse complement strand
GATACATGAGAACCATGTATCGATACATTCAAGTAAAATTATGAATTTTCTTATACCTTTTATCCCCGGATACCTTGGACTATGTCATTTGATGACACATCTTTGCATTTACCTTTGATATGTTCCCTAGACCTTCTTGACATCCTCAAAATAGCATTACCAAGCGATCATCACCCTCTCTTACATCCATGCTCCAAATTGCTAAAAATTAGCCCAGATAAAATAAGGTGTCTACAGGCTACTCTAATCAACTTATTTAAGCCTTTTTTCTTTCTTTCAAGCCTTTTTTGCACCTTAAACACAAAAGAAAATAATTTTCATTAGTTATAGCTCAAAAACTAAAAAAAGATAAGAATTTAACAATTAAAATCCCAACATTTATGTTCACTATCACATATGATGCCTAGAGGTGAACATGATTATTATGAATTTTGTGATAGTAAACGGATAGCATAATAGCGTGTCTGGGTTTAAAAAAATTGCCCTTAACAAGATGACATGATACTTCATAAGGATAAAAACTTGACCAACTAAGAGATGACATTCATTCATCACCATCTATGACAAGTGCACATTAAGCCATCAGTTAGACAGCATGACAACTTGTTAGGTTAGATATGAATCTTTTGTGATGACATGGCATTTTAGGCGATGGCATTCACTTGTCATCACCCACTTATTTAAGATGGTTAGTCGTTGAGCCTAATGGTATGCCCTAAAAATGGTCATGAA
Organism: Adansonia grandidieri; assembly: GCA_038382065.1. Lineage (NCBI taxonomy): Eukaryota > Viridiplantae > Streptophyta > Magnoliopsida > Malvales > Malvaceae > Adansonia > Adansonia grandidieri. Next base: position 9,462,660 of record JBBYHK010000006.1, on the reverse strand, counting down.
ATAAAATGACAAATGTGAGCGATAATGTTCGTCCAACATCACCTATGTAACCATGGTATATAAGAGTAAAGGTAAGAAGCGTTTCCCTAAGTGATCCTATTTTTAGGTTATTCTAGCATTATTTTGGTATGGTTTGACATGGTTTGGCTTGCAAAGTTCAGTATATAGGTTTAAGTTGATGCCTAAATTGGGATCCAAATCGCTCATTCATCCGATAAGGACAACTAAGACACCCCAATCTTAGGCCCATCATTAGTTTCGCTAAACTAGTTTGATTTGATTCCCTATGCAAATGCAGAAGGGTACTCATAAGAGACATAAGTAATTTATACCCCGAAAGATCTTGCTATGCTTATGTGGAGGGGTACTCACGAAGGCAGATAGCTTACTTCTTCCTAATAATTTGGATGCTAACCTCACCATAGAATTTAATGTAATTTAATGCAAATGGATGTGCACAATGTTTGTCAAGGAAACAATCAAACATTTTGTTTTACCTTTATATTATCATACTTATACAAATTGATATTTATTCGGGGATAGACTATCATAAGACAAAACCACGAAAGGTAAAAGTTTGAAAGATAAAGATAAAAGTGGATTATATCTAAATAATGATGAAAATTGAAAAAAAAAACCAAGAACTAGGGGAAACATATCTATTTGTAGGCCTAACTCTCTAACTAGGTCCCTAGTAGAGTCACCAAACTATCACTATATACCCTTTTTTCGGTGAACCAGAGGGAGTGCATATGACTTAAAAATATATGGTACGTGGTGTTGGTTAGAGCCTTTGGATTATCCCTTAATCATGATTTCAATTAGGCACCATAATATGAAGGGAAGAAAGACCGTCAAGTGAATCCCTTACTCGACTAGTCTCAAAAGGCTACCATGAGGTTGCCATAAATTTGGAGTTGCCATTGATCATTTCAGGCTAGGCATGATTGGATGCCTATTGAAAACAATATTTTGAGTCATGAAACTTGAAACATCAATTTCGAGGTCTACAAAGTCCAGAGGTTTATCGATTAGCTTTGGGAGTTCATTACACATGAGGGGAAATTAACACCCCTACAACACCCGAAATTGGTACCTCCTAACCATATCTTTCTTGGCTTTTAGTTTAGTCTGTTCCACTTTATCATTATTTCAAAATAATCCCTTCTAATGCATGAAATTTTTTTATGATAAATAATACATTCAGGTTTTGAAAAGAAAATTTAGATCATCTACGCACCTCGGATGTGTGAAAAACATAGGGATTTTTTAGGAAAATAATCTCCAAATTAAATTTTAGAAATTTGGATATTCCATGTTAGGCATTAACGAGATGCTGACACACAAAATTGCCTTGTAATTTTGAAAATAATTTTTAAAATATAAATTCAAGATGGTCATTACAAAGGGAAACATGCTAATAAGATGAAAAAAAATATAATGACATTGCATAAAATAAACACACAAAAACATAAAGATGAGGGACAACGAAAATGTATCTTGTAATTATCTTCAATTATTGAAGGATAACTAGAATGACAATTCTAAGACACATTTGGTTTTGAAGGTAACTTAAGAATAGAAAAAAAAAGTTTTGATTAGTAAACTCAGAGTATTCAGAGAAAGAAATTAAATTTCGAGTGAAATTTGAAAAGACAGTTAGAGTGTCCCTTTAAAAGGCAAGGTTGGATTATCCTTAGCGGTGATGGTTTTGAACGTGTTTAACAGAAAGTTTTGATGGAAAGACCTCTTAGGAAGTTTTAAGAGAGAGAAAATTCAGATTTTAAAAAGAAAGCTGTATTGGAGTATCTTTTCAAAGAGCAGGGTTGGAGTATCCCCAAAGGCGAAAATTTTATGTTTAAAAAGGTTTGCTTAGGAATCTCAAAAAGATCTTTTAGATATTTTAAAAAGGTTTTGATTAAAAGTCCTAAAAATGTCTAGGAGAAAAAAAATTCAAGTCCTGAATGAAAAGTAAGGTTGGAGTACCCCCTCAAAGAAGTAGGGTTGGAGTCTCTCTGTTGATGAAAAATTTTGATTTTTATAGAGAAAATAAATATTTTAAAAAAAGTTATTTTGAAAAAAGAACCTAAGAGTTTGAATAAAATTACTTGTTTTGTTTTAATTTTGATCAACGCCTAGAGGGCTTGTATTATATTACTTGACTCCGTGGGGAATTAATCAGATGCAGTTTGAGACGTTCAGACATCTCGATAAAGGTGGTTCGCAGATTTGGGTTGATTTGGATTCTAAAAATAGGGGACAACATAGCATTGTCTCTTATCCCAAATTTATTTCGGGTAAATTTGGAGGTCCTAAGAGTCGAGTGAGGTACCATTCGAAAGGTAACTTGATAAGGTTTAATGTAAAAATATTCTAAAAATCCTAGAAAATTGCTTTCTAGGTAGAATTGATTTTCAAATTTGGGTTTGTTTCGACACTAACAACATATGCAGGGGAAAAAACATATTAGACTTTGGAAAATCATCCTGAACTAATTGAGTATCATTAAATCACAAACGATACATTTTGAGCAATGAAATTTTACAAAATTTTTAGGAAAAATATTTAGAAAATTCAAAAAAAATAGCAAGTGGGCTGAAATGGCCCAAACAGAATGTAGTCCACTAGTTCTAGGGGTTCTAAATAGTAAGGATTCAAAAAATAGTAATTCCCTTATTCGAAATGGTCTAGGTGCAAACAAGACATTGCTAGAAAGTTAATTCAATGTTCTTTCAAGAAAAAATATTATAAAATTCTAGAAGAATGCATTTAGTCTCAAAAACAATTCATTTAATGGTGGGCACAATGCTGTCAAAGCAAAAATAGGGGTGTCTTTCGATTTTTAGGTTTCTTAAGACTAAACTCCAGCCAATGATGTCCAAACGTCCATGGCATAGAGAAATAGGTGACTTAGGTATCTCAAGTTCATTCCATAATCCTGAAGTAGTTTAGGACAATGACACAACTCGTTGACCATGCCACATATAAGGATATTAGACTTAAAATCAAGGCTTAATGTTTTCATCAGATAAAGGGTTATTTTTCTAAGAAGACAACATTTTTATTCAACCATGAATCCAAACTTGGAAAGTTTGATTTATCCTTAAAATTGGAGGACCAATTTAATGAAAACATTAAATCTATGCTAGTCTCTATCTATAAGAGGTAGCATAAACTTGGGGCTTTTAAAAAACTAGATTTTTTTTGTTTGTAACAAACAAGCAAGCATTTTGACAAAAGGTTATGAATGAGATGCAACATACATAATAATGAATATGGATAACACATTCAAACAAACAAAATATTTTTAACAATTGAAAAGGTGGCAAAAATGTAAGGTGATGGCAAGTAAAATGCATAAAAAGGTTTGCCTCATAAATTACATCTAGAATCAAGCCGTGTGTGATGGTATAACATGTTTAACAAAAAAAAAAGCATGTTGGAATTTTCAAAACAGCATTTTTATTCCATGAAACTTATGACGATGCAGGGAAACACATGAATATGTTCAAAACATGTTAGGGTGAAGATTTAAACATGTGTTAAGTATGTGAAAGTGGAGAAAACATGACAAAAATGCATGAGCAGGGGCTATTTTGATGGTGAAAGTAAAACATGGCACATTTGGTCATTCAAGCAACATTAAAACATCAAAAGATCGTAAAAAAACCTGGGACTACCAAATCCAAGGTCATAATAATGCATGAAAGTCCTAAAATGGTCATGGGGACATGAATGGCTTGCTAGAATGATGCAAATGCTAAAAATAGAAATTAAATGAGTAAAGCAGAGAAAACATACCAAAAAGGTTTGAATTTTCACCTTTACTTGGAGCAACACTAAGCTTAATTTCTTCCTTCTCTTTGCTATTGGTTAGCAAGAAAGGACAAAGAAAAAGAGCTTTTGGTTATGGTTTGGATATGAGGGAGTTTTTAAGTGTGAAAGGAAGGAAATGGAAAACTAAGGAATAAGGGAGTGTTTTCAATGTAATAGTGGTGTCTGTAGAGAGAGCCTCTTTTGTTGAGCCAAAATTGGCTCCTTTATAGTCCAAGGTTCAGCGAATGCATTTTGGAACCAAAGCAAGGTCATTTTTGGTCTTTCCTTATAGTAACTTATGGCTACCTTGAGTATTATGCTTAGCTAACTAAAATTTCATTGGCTACTAGCAGCAAGGTGGTGGAGAGAGGGGCAGTAGCAGTCTACAATTAAAGGAAAGCCAAGTACACCTTCTAACAAACCATATATTTCATAAGAAAGTCCCCATTTTTGAATAATTTTAAGCCTCAAAATTTGTTACAACCTAATCATAAGCCTAAAGCTGAGGCCTGCTATGTATTCTAATGATTTTTTATGTAGAAACATTATTGGGTTAGATTTTCAAATCAATGGTGCAAAGGCTAAAAGATGGCTTAAACTAGGCAAAAATGCCTTAGTGTATCAATACAAAACATTTTATATCAATACACAAGCAGCTTTTGCCCATGAGTACCGATACAATGAAGTATGTATCAATACCAAGAGCAAAAAATGTTTCTAGTCTCGAGATTTAAAAGCTTGTATCAATACTCTTGCTTGGATACTGATACATTTAGCCAAAAATCATGATTTTAGCGACTACCAAAGCCTGCATCGATTCAAACATGCTAAGAATCGATACCACACCTTAGGTCTTAAAACCAAACCATCTTATATTGATACTTGATGTTATCAGTCTTGAGGTAAATCAAGTCTTAACGTTTGGATTCATGGTTAAATTAGGTCATATATTTTATTTTTGAGCCAAAAAAAATAATTTTCAACCTATTTGATTAAATACCTTGATGTGAGCCTTCTGTTGTTATGGATTGGATGGTATGGCTAATGGGCCATTCATTTGCTTCAATTAGCTTGAGGATTTAGAACAGGCATGCGAACCCACAATTATTGACCTCTAGATCAGACATTTGCATGTCTGAAGCTTAATTCGAGTATAGGAGAACTAAAACTCAAAAACCAAAAAGTTCCCTATTTTAGCTACTAGCAGTAGCTTAGCCTAACAAGAAAAATTATTTTCAAGCCCGAAATGATTTTTTTTTTATTTTCCAATGCTTTTTCTTAAAGAGTACTTAGTTAGCTTTTCGACGATCTCTCATTAGCTCAAATTAGAGAGTTATGATTTTTCAATTGCATATTGTTTAGAACCCTGAGACTAGCAATTCAGAGTTCAATATAAGCTATTTTAGATCCCCTTAATGACTTTTTTCATGATTTTTAAATATATTTTCCTTAAATGAAATGAAATTTCCTTTGCAATGATATATCATTTGTAACTTTTTGGGTCCAAACGAGTTTAAAGCGATTTTTAAAAGTTTACTGCACCAATTCCCTTGCATTTGTTGTCAACGCTAAATCGTGTCCCACTTTAAAATTGATTTTCTCTTAAAACGTAATTTTATGAGCACTTTTAAATATACCTTATCGAGTCACATTTCCAACAGTATATCGTTTGCCCCATATAGAGGTTAAATGAGTCCAAAATAAAATCAGGAAACTAGAAGTGCAATGCTATCCCTATTTTTTACCACTTGGTCAAATTAGGTAATTATCCTATGTCCACTCTTCCTAAACATTTAAATGCCTTGAAATGAGTTCATTTAGTTCCCAAGTAGGAGTGTAAGTCATATGTAAGCCCCATTAGGCTTACATCAAGGCTCAATCATTTTCAAGATGAATCAATTTAAGCTTTTTTAACTAATCCATCAGTTTTAAACCAAAATCTACCTTTTCTTTTTTTTACCAAAAATACCAAAATACCTCATTTTTCAAAATTACTGAATTTTTTATCAATCTAAGTTTTTCAACCTGGTTTTTAAAATCTTTACTAAAAATTAAGGTTATCTTATTCTTAGGTTTTCTTGGATTTTTCAACCAAACCTTAATTTGTAATGCCTTAATCACATTCCGAGTCCAAGCTTGTCTTTAAGTTGCCAATCAGTTATTTCTAAACAATTAGTGACAACCAAGAGATACATACCTGATAAACCCTTCTTTCTATGTTCATTTTCTTTGTCTTATGCAATTCATTAATTTTTAGTAACATTTGACATGCTTGATAGTAGCGTTTGTAGATATTCGATGATATAATGTTATTTAATAAAATACAATTTTACATATATATTTTGAAAACATTTTTTTATATAATAACAAAATCTCACCACAATATAAATTTAATCAACGCATAAATGTATTTATAAAAAAAGAGACACATTTAAAGTTGCAAGTTTGAAGGTGGGAACCTTTGTCACTGTAAACTCATTAATTTGATTACTTTTTATTCAACAAACTAACAATTAAGCAATAATTAAACTAAGCAATTTAAGGTTCGATCAAAAATTAAAAGATTAAACATAATTTACATTCTTGTTTTTTTGAGATGATGGTGATTATAAGAATGAATGAATTGATAAAATTTTTTAAAGTTATTTAAGGTTTTAAGTTTCAAGGCGGGACTCTTTAATGTTGTAAAACCTATTAATTTGAGTACATTTTATTCAAAGAACACACAGTTAAGTGGTAAATAAACTAAACAATTCATTCAAAAATTAAAGATAATACATAATTTACATCTAAATGTTATTTTGAGAAGACAGTCATTATACGATTGAATCAATAGATAATTTATTTTCTAAAATTACTTATATTTTTTAATTTTAAAAATCCCTTGATTCTTCTAACTTGTATATCTATATTTGTTATCACTTTTTTTATTTATGAGTTCATCAATAGAACAATTATGCATATTAATTAACATAATAGGAAAATAACATTATATTTAAAAAAATAAAATAATGATACATACAAATATAATAATTTAATTGATTTATATGAGATATAAGTTTAGCTAATAAGTTATTAACCAATTAAAAAGACATGATTCCGTAATAAATGACAAATCACATATAAATAACAAAACAATGAGACAATTATTTATACCAATAATCATTATAAATTAGTTACAAATATACTTACAAGGATTCATATTATTCATATTATTCATAATAAACATGCATAAGTTGATGTTTATTATTAAATTTTTTTTTGAAGAAATGTTAACAGCATCAGTCATTACAGCTTGGTGAATTACATCTGGATATTCCTCAATTCAAAAAATATCATTACTAAAATGTAAACTGTATTTTGCTAGAATGTGGGCAACTTCATTTCCTTATCTTGCAATACGTTGAACTCTACAATTTCCAAAATCCTTCATCAGCTTTCTACCTTCCTCCATGATCGGTCCAATGATTGATACGTCATCCTCTTCTATTTGCAATTTCTTGACTACTATCAGAGCATCACCTTCAAAAGTAACATCTTGAAAGCCCATTTGTGCTGCCACTTCATTCGCCTTGAGAGCTACAATTGCTTCAACCATGCTTGGGTCTATACAATGATCTATTTTGAGTTCAGCTGCTCCCATGACAAACCCCTTAAAATCTCGAATGATCACCCCTACACCTGCACATTTGTACTGGACATCCAAGGCACCATTGAAGTTGACTTTGAGAGTGTTCTGATCCGGTGCTTTCTAATGTGTCGTGTTGCAGACACGTGGATTGGGAATGAGCTAAATGTTGGCTGCTTTAAATTCTTGGTGTAATCCTGTTATCAGATTCAACACCCTTATTTCCTCCAACTTATTGTTTTGATGAATCTTTGCATTCCTGGTATGCCATAATGCCATAGAGTTACGAGATATTTATCAAATTTCTCTATAGACAAGCATCTAGCTGCATTTTCAATTCAATCAATGATTTACGATTAGTATCGATCAACATTGGAAAAGCTTTGTAGAGAAAGTTCCTAGATGGACCACACTGTATTATTGCATGAAGAGCAGTTTCTTCACAATGGTCACATCGCCAGCAACTAGGATCACCATTTTTAATTCTACATGCCAACTTGCTCCTTGTAGGAACAATGCCATGACATAATCGCCAAGTGAATAACATTATTGTTGCGGGACTACAGTATTCCACATTGGCCTCCAGATTAATCTTTGTGGGCCTCGAGGGAGCTGCTGCATTAAAAGAACATGGTAACCACTCTTAACTAGTATTTACCATATTTGGTATAGTGCCAAACTAGTCTATCTTCTGTTCTTCTTTTATACAAGGGAATATTACAAATAATATCAACTTCTGCTTGAGTGAACTCTTCTCTGATTAGTTCTTCTCACCAAGTATGCTCCTCTCCATCGATTAATGTCTCGACTTTGGTAGTTCTTGGAATGTTGCTTGTTTTAGATGTAATGCTCAGTAGGCCGTTAACTGGTAACCATTTGTCATTCCAAATGCCAATAGATCTCCCATCATTTACACGCCATCTAATCCCATAACTGAAGCAAGAGGTATATTTTTATCAATGATTATATTACTCATATACCATAACTAAAGAAATTGCATTTAAGTTATTGCCTTTCATTTTGAAATTTTATGTAACTTGGTGACTCACTTCACAAAATTTAATATTTGGACTGATTATATGGAAGTGTAATTTTTATATGTTATTTCTAATAATACATAACATAAAATTATATGAATTTGATCAAAAAAATAAAAAATAAAAAATTTCCAAAATCAATTCGCTCCTTAACTTTCAAGGTTAACTATATGTACAGGTAAAAAAACTCATATATCACTAAAATAAAAAATTATCCTTAGAAGTCATAACCCATTATTGATTTTCATATTTAATAAAATCTAAAAACCTACTTTAATCAGTTTGTCATAACAACTTGAGCTACTAATTGAATTTTTTTCTCAAGTTTCACGATCAAAATGAATGAAGAATTTTCACTTAAATAATGGATGATTTGAAAGTTTTACGATTCTCACTGCTTGTATTGGCATCACATATTATAAAGTTAACTAAAGTTCTTTGTATATTTTATTATTTATTGAAGAAGAAAATATCCAAAATTTTAAAATTAATATAATACGTCAATTTCAATAATATTTAAAGAATATTTCACGAGTTAATTATTGACCCATTTTTGGAATTTTTTTTGCCACATCTCATACTTAAAAAATAGGTCAAACGGAGCCAAAGCCTAGAATGTTGGAGCTAAGACCCGATAACAAACTTTATTTTTTTTGCCAAGTCTATTTTTTAAGTTTAATATTGTGTCCAAAGCCCTTCAAATATTGGAAAGACAATTGAGCTTAGGCAGATAAATAGCTCAACTCAATTAACAACTCTATAAGTGACACCTAGCAAATATTAATGGCAGCAATAATAAATTAAAATAAATTTCATATTTAATTATTTCTTAATTGTTTCACATTGTAATGAAAACTAGTTTACAGAAATAAATAATTTCAAATTAAAAAAGTTTTGAGCAAAGTAGAAACAAATAATTTCAAATTAAAATTTTGTGATAAGTTTTGAGTTTAATGTCGAATATTTACAAAACTAAACATCATATATTTCAATTTTACTTTTTGTTTATTTTTATTTATAGATGTTATAATGATAAAAATCATATAATTTTAAAGGAAAGCTTAACTAATGCCTATAAGCTTACTAAAATAGAAAAAAATGGTAATAATGACGTTACATTCCCTTATATTTCATAAAAGTGATTAATTTGGTATAAAAACATTCCCAAAATGAGTAGTTTTATATAATTACTGGTGCCATTGCCGTGGAATTGTTTTACTATTTTTTGTTAATATTAATACCAAGCAATCTTAGTCTTAATTCAAACTTTTATTTATTTATCTAATTATTTTTTTAAGGTAATTTGAAGAGATGGCGTTCTATAATTATCGATGGTCATCTGAGGAAGTTAAACAAAGGAAAGCACTAAATGACATACCTGCACAATTGGATGCAATTTCTGGGAAGCTTGACAATTTGAGTGCACATTCTATCCAAAGCCCATTCATAACTTACGAATTATGTGGGGGAGCACATACTAGTGATCATTGTCCAATTTATGTAAACTCATTCAATATGTTGGGAACTACAGTATGCAATAGGATTATTATTATTCCAACAATTATCATTTAAATTGGAGTGATCATTCAAATTTTGCTTGGTGCAACACTCAATGACCCTCATATGCAGTCGATCCAACCTTTCATCAGGGTTTTCCACAGCAAGCTCAATTTTCTTTCCTAGAAGAAAAGTCATTAGTGGAAAAAATGCTTATGCAATATATTGAAAAAACCTGAAAGCCAAGATGCTATCATTCAGACTCTAGCAGCATCTTTAAAGAATCTTGAGACACAAGTAGGCCAACTTGCTGATGCCATCTGCAATCATCCTCAAGAAACTTTACCATGTAATATTGAAACAAACCTTATAAATGGTAAAGAGATTGAAGGGGATAAGGACGATCTAGAATTTAAAAATGAATTATGATCAATAAACATGATGAAAAAGTTCAAGAAAAAAAGAACCAGCTTAACCCACCATCATCCTTCCCAATAGAGTGTGATGAGTATTGTGTAGTAAATGTGGTGGAAAGTGCATCCGATGGAGTGTTCACAAGGAGCTATTCCATCGAGACATTCGAAGCATCTTTAATTTCAACTTCTGAGTGAGATAACATTGACTTTATTGAGTGTTCAAAATTGTTGGAAGCACAACCACATTCCACTAGTTTCAGTCCTTTGTTCGAACAATTGGAACTTTTAGCTAATGCAACGTCATCTTTAAAGCCTCTTATTCAACAAACACCTTCATTGAAGCTAAACCTTTGCCGATGCATTTAAGAAACTATAAAATAGCATTGAAATGGTGAATTACCGACATAAAATGGCCTAGGAAGTTTAAGGTGAAATGGCAACGTTTCAAACATCTTTGGGGAGGCAAATTTGGTCGAAAAGGTCCTACAGCAGTTTAGCCTACCCAAAATAACAATGGAGAAAGTCAAGCCAACGACTATAAAACAAGCGCTTCTTGGGAGGCAACCCAAGCTTCCTAAACTTTTCTTTCCTTAATTTTAATTTATTTATTTTTTATATACTTATCTTTTTATTTCTTTTTAGGTGAACCAAAAAAAAAAAAAAAGATTAGCACCGCAGAGCCAAGCTGCATCATAGGTTGGTGCTGCAGTGTCGGAATAGTGGCGCTGTAGGACCACAAAAAAAAACACACAAAAATTTTGAATGCCAGCGCTACAGCGCCAGGATCTTAGTGTTGCAGCATCGACTGCCCCTTTTTCCTTTTGTTTATTTAAAAAAAAAAACCCTATTTTAATTTTTTTATTATCGTAAAAAATAATAAAAATTTTTTTAAAAAAATTATCAGGATTATTATTATTATTGTTATTATTTTAGGATTATTTTTAATAAGTTTGTTTGATTTTCTTTTACAACTTCTCACCAACTTTGACAAGCATGATAATTCAAAGAGAATAACTAGAGCTTCGCCTGAGTTTTCTTCATCGAGAAAAGGGAGTTTCTTATTCTTTCTCTTTTGTTTATAGACATTGAGGATAATGTTTGTTTTCATTTTGGGGGTGAGGTTATTATTTTATTAGGGTCAAATTAGTTTAGGTAGTTAATTCTTGCATAATTTTTTTCTTTGTTTTTGCATAAATTTTGTTCTTTGTTTTTTTCATAATTTTTTTTAAATCTAGTATGATTGAGATATTTTGTGCGTAATATGATGAGATCCTTATCCAATGATGAGAACTTAGTTATTGATTTATTTTGATTCTTGGGAAAATATAAGCATAATATAATTTTACGACTAGATTCTTTTGTTTCTCTCATTGTTAGGATGTGATTTTCAAACATTCTGAGCACTTGATATCTTGCATTGATTTGTATTGCTTATTGAATACTGTTTACGTTGATGTAAATTATAATTATATCTAGAGGCCTAGAATTTGTTTGATTCTCTCTTGAGGCAAAATCCTAGACAGCACTAAGTTAAAAAGATGATTTAGGCCATCTTTAGATCGTTTGAGCCTTCCTAAGCCAACATTTACATATTTATCTAGTTACCCCATTTGAGCCTAATTAATATATCCTTTTATTTTGGATTACCACATATATATTTAGCAGAGCCTAATAAGAAAAACCCTGATCAACCTTCACTACATAAGCATGAGCATGAAATCATTTCAAAAAAAATATAATGAGCCACGTTAGAATTGCATTGTATTAGTGAAGCATGAAAGAAAAAAAGAAAAAAAAATTCTTAAAAAAAAACACACAAAAGTGTGTAAATGAATAAAATGGCATGAGAAAGAAAATGTCAAGAAAAAAAAAAGAAAAAAAGGGGTATGTGCTTCAAATTTGTTGTGAAAGGCTTGATAAAACATTTGGAACAATAAAAAGTGTCTATAGGTAAATTAAACCGAAATATATCCTTTATCTCACCTTACCCTAATCTTACATTACAAACTTAATAAAGTCCTACATGATCTTTGATGAAGTGTTGATCTACATTAGTGGAGAGAGAGAGAGTAAAAGCAAACATATGAGAATCTAGTACTAATTCTTGATTTGCATTAGCATAAATTGATTCTATTTGTATGCAATAATTTGTAAAGAGATCAGTTGTACACACACACACACACACCGAAAATCCATCCGAAGCATTAAGATTTATGATTGAATCGAAGCATGAATTTGAATTATGTTTATATCTACCTTGAATTGAGATATTGAGATGACTTTTGAAGAAAATTAAGGTAATTATTATTTAAGTACATTCATCTTAGTTCATGTGTCATTTTATTTTGTTTCATTTAGTTGGTTTTGTTTCTTTCTTTTGTTTTGTTTTGCTCGAGGACTAGCAAAATCTTAAGTGGGAGGTTGTGATAACTCTATAAAATAGAGTTATTTAGTCTCATTATTCATACTAAATTAGCTAAGTCTTAGAGATTTTTATTTAAATTTTATTTATAGTAGTATTATTTTATTTAAATTTTATTTATTTTTAGTAGTTTTTAATTTAACATTATTTACTTTTCTTATATTTTAATTGCTTAGTTATTTAAATATTTTCTTTATTTTTGTAGGTCAAATTCTAAAAGAGTTTTAAAAAGTACAATAACTTAATCAACAAGTAAAGTGGACTCAATCAAGAAAAGTAATTAAGTTTAGGAATTTTCAAAAATAATATTTTTAAGTTACCTGGAAACCAAGTTTCTTCTTTCAGGGTTTTGCTTATAAATAAAAATCTTAGTATTAGACTTAGGGAGAATAATAAAGACAATCTTTGATATTTTATAATTCTATTTTTCTCTAGTTCTTGGAAGAAGAGAGAAGCTACCATAATATTTAAAAAGCTAGATAGATTTTGGGGAAGCTTGAATATCAAAGATCTGGCCAATCTTAGTTTTCTCTTTCTTTTTACTCTTTTTATCTTTTTTGTATTATTTATGATGGTGAAACTCTTTGGTTTTATAGTTTATATATTTATTATGAACTAAATTTATTCTTTTAGGATTACAATGGAACTCAACATATAGTTTTGATTATTTTATTTTTCTTTTCTTGATTAATGATATTTGAGTTGTTTGTTCAATCTCGTTCTTAATGTTTCTAATTGCCTGATCACCAATTAAATTGATTTAGTAACCTTAATGAACTTGGAAAAGGGAATTTTGTGTTTAGACCTGGATTGAATGACATATGTTTCATATTCATTTATTAGGATGAATTGATCTACATATTAAATAGGAATATACGAGCATGCCATATGTAACCAAATTAAAATCTACGCTTAATGAGTTTCTTTTAATTCAATGTGCAAAGAAATATAATAAATTGATTAAAAAAATATTTTTATAAAACCCTCAAAAGATACTTATAAATAAATTAAAACTCTAAATTAACAACTCATTATTATTAGTCAAAAAAATTTTTATTCAAATAAAATATTGAAAGAAATTGTAATTCTAAAACTTCTATTATTTATTATTTGCTTATTTGTTGTTATTATTATTATTATTATTTATAATTTTTAATCATTTGTTTGAATAAAATAAAATTATTTTAATTTTAATATTTAACAAATTTAGTATTAACTCCTCACAAGATCAACACTTTGCTTCATCACGATATTACTTGTTACGATACGTGCACTTGCGTAATTAATTCTAATAATAATTACTCAATAAATTAACCCAATTTTTATTTAGTTATTTTCAATTTTCAGTCTATTTTGCATTTTTTAATTCTACCTGAATTGGACAAAAGAACCATTATATTTTCTTTTTTAACTTTTTCATCTTTCTTACTAAGAACGCCAACAAAAAGAATATATATATATATATATATATATATATATATATATATAGATATTGCCTCTTCTTTTTTTCTTCTAATTTTTCATCTTTTCAATTTTCTATCAAAGCCTACCATGTAAAGCCAAATTGTTGACTTCTAGAGTCTCGAAAATCTCAAAAACTCCATATCCTGAATTGTACATCATCAAAAAGGCACTCGAACAGTGGTTTCATCAAACGACCAGAAACCTCCCCACTCCATGTATTTACATACAAACTCAAATGTAAATTATGGAGTCAACAACATCTTATTGTAGAACCGGCATTTTCAACGTTCGAACACATTTGCTAGCTAGTTTGCTTCTGCCGATATGCTAGAATCTGAAACAACAGAGAACAAAATGATATTCAGATTTAATTTAAAGACAAATGGTTTACATGTAGTTACAAATATGATTGTGGGCCCTTAATTCCAGAATAATACATATCATTTTAATTTGGAGTTATTCATTTATAGCCTTGAAGAATATTACCAGCCAAATAGAGATGTCAAATGCCAAGAAATGTACTCACCAATTGATTTCTTCCGGAGGTACACTTGATCTTAAGCCCTGCCAAAGTTTCTTGACCTTCCAAAATTTGTACTGCATCCTCAGAGGTCAAATTAATTGGGTTGGCGCTGTTGTCATCAATATGGTATTGTCCTTTTACCATTAATATTTCTACTTCTTCAGCTCGCAATGGTGTCTGAAGAGCAACATACTGTGTAATACAGTAACTAAATTTTAGACAATCATCCTAAAAGTTTTTAAAGAGGAAAACGAAAAAAAAAATGATAGATCCGATTTGATAGAGGGAGAGATGAGAGGAAAAAGGGATGTTGGAAGGAACATTACCAGATGAATTCATCCTGCATAGGATATACGTTCGAAAATCAATGAGATAAACATAAGAATTTTAAGTCAAACCCAAAACTTAACCATATGGGCACAGCAACCAAACACTATGTATTAAGGTGACTGGCTTCGATTTGGATCAACTGAAATAAGACTTAATGCATTATACCCATTCAACCAAATGCAAATCAACATTTTGGAAAATTTCGAGGCTCATAAAATTGTCATTTCCCGGGTTTCTACCTTCAGCTTTAGAAAGAGAGAGATATTCTATGAATTAAGCTGGTGGGAAAGAAATCTCACTTCGCATAGCTGCTTAACTGACAGACTAGGCCGACAACAAAGGTAGGGTTGCTGCAAACTTGATGTACTTTGTTCGTTCACTGAAATAAGCTTGAGATGAACATCCAACTGCATGCAAAGAATATGCTTTACTAAACAAAAGTGACGACCTGCATACAAAATGTGGAAGGATAAAAGGGAAAAATCCAAAAGGGGGTGGGAAGGCAGAGAGCATTGGAGAGAAAAAGGAAAATCTTACAGCATTACTTACGGGGAACCTGTAAATTGGATAAGAATCTCTAGAAAGTTATGCCAATAGTGGCAGTTTAATACCAGTGATAGACCTAACTAGAAACCATTAATTAAAAGGGAGTCTATTAGCATCATCCTATCATACCTCATCATCATTTTCCTCCAAGCTACGGAGATACTCTACCAGTCTGTTTAAGCGAGCACGTGAACTCTTGCTACTGCCACTGCCAGAATTTCCATGTCGAGTGTGACTCCGAGCACCACCTCTCCCCCAAGCAAGCACTTCCGGGTTCCAGACAAGCCCAGGAGAAATTCCTCTGCTGTCTCTAGACACTTCTGTATCATTTTCAACACAGCCGCCATCTGAGTTTACCACTGATGAAGCTTGTGATGGCCGAATTCCAGTCCGTCTTTTGCACCTTCTCTGCCTCACTTCTGTACAGCGCTCATCCGTGGAAGATGAATCTTTGCCTCCATTATCGTCATTTTCATCGTCATTGTCTTCAGATCCTTGATGCTCAGCTCCTCGAGAGTTTCGTCTTCTACGTGGATGAGCACTCCGATGATTGCGTTGTGATCTAGTCATAAAAACACCAGTGCTCTCTTTACCAAGACTACGTCGTTTAACAAGTGCTTCTGACTGTCTCTGAAATATTTGGGCAATAGATGCTTGAATCTGTACAACAAAATATTGAACCAACCATTGGGAAGAATAAAGAATGTGTCAAAAGACTTGGGCTTAAATTATAGTCAATGATATTCTTAGAACAGAGAATTGGAGAGGGAAAGAAAAGGATATGAAGAGATCATCATGCACGGTATAGCAAGGTCAATGTTTAGGAGAAGTTTCACATCTATGAAACAAGAAATAGAGTTCTTCCATTTTGATAATTTGTCCCACCACAAAGTCAGAATGACAAAGGGATAATGTCAGAAATGTCCCCTGTAGCATACATTTCTTTCATTGTAGTACCTATACTTTAAAAATGTTCAATGTGATACCTGTACAGCATTAATCAGAAATGATGATGTGAATGACCAAACAACTGAAAACATGTTGCATGTTTTTTTCTAAGTCACTATGCCATGTCATATTAACATGCACATATGGCATTAATTTTAAAAATATAAAATTTTGTACCACTATTTTTTAAAATATTAATATCTGAAAAAATTTTAAAAATAAAAATAGAAGAGAGAAGTAGATAAGGAAATATATATATATATATATATATATATATATAGAGAGAGAGAGAGAGAGAGAGAGAAGGAAAGAAAGGGAACCTTCCCCCTTCCCCTTCTCTCCCGTTTTTAATTATTTTTGTTTCTCTTCTTTTTTTTTTAAGTTCTTTTTAAAAAAATTTTCCTATGTTAGATTTTCCTTTTTTTTTTATTTTTTAAACAATTTCAAGATTTTAATTTTTAAAATATTATTTCTTCTATTTTAAATATCCAATTTTTAATTTTATAAAAAAAGGAAAAAATATTTTAAATTTTTTTTAAAAAATGCTAGGTTTTAAATTTAAAAAAGAAAATTTATTTTTCTATTTTTTATTTTTAAAAAAATATTCTAGATTTTAAATTTTAAAAAATTAATTTTTCTATATTTTATTTTAATAAAATTTCCAGATTTTAATTTTCAAAAAATCATTTTTTTAATCTCCAAATTTTAATTTTATAAAAAAAAATAAAAAATTAAATTTTAAATTTTAAATTTTAAATTTAGATTTAGATTAAGATTAAGATTTAAAAATTAAATATTACATAATGACGTGGCATAAAAATGCCACATGTCATCATATTACTTAATTATAACTACTCCAGTCATGTCACTGGTGTTAAGTTCAAGTACTAGATCGACGCATGGAGTTGTATATATGTATATATATATATATATATACCACATAGGACATTTTTAAAATACAAGTACCAAATAAAAAAAATCATATTACAGGAGCGATTCATGAATTATCCCGAAGACAAATTGCAATGTTGACACTTTTATATGCAACTAATACAATTGTATGAACGCATTATATAAGTAACATCAAGAAAGTCAAGTTGCATGTTTTAAGTCAGGCGTATGAACACAAATCACCACAAATATCGGCCAGAACTCTTATCTGGATCTAGAAAATAGGATGATTTACCTTTAACCATAAGCAAGTAGAGCGGTAAGAAATAAATGCATATAGCAACAAAACTATATGCATCTTACCTGCTTATTGCGAGTCCTTTCCTCTTCATGAAAAGCCAATTCCTGAGACCAAATGCACAAAACCAGCATTGATTAGCAAGATCATGATGCAAGAAATTTTATAATAGCACCATGAAGAAAAAAGAGCAAGCAATAAAAAGAAAGAGAAAGGAAAGAACATGTACCTCCTCTTCATACTTATCAATATCTGGATATAAAGCTGCAATTAAGGCATCATAGTTGGGATCGTCTCTTAGAGAACGCCGACTTGCACAATGCGTACGGCAAGCAGGACACTCGTTGTTCCTACAATCAGAATAAAGTAAGAATTTTAACCACAAACTTTCCAGACGTTTACAGACTAGCACAAACAAGGGCAAGATAGTAGCAATCGATTTCTAACATACCCCAGTCGCATTGATTTGTCAATGCATTCTCTGCAAAAACGGTGTAGGCATTCCATTACAGTTCTTGTTTTCTTTATGATTCCTGTACACACAGAAAAGAAAAGAAAATATATCTTCTACCACACCTATGTCCAATCATGGATGATAGACAAAACTGAGCGGGTTAACAAGATCAAATGAGCAGAGGTGTCAGAGCTCCATTCTGATCAAATCCTAGAGCTATCTAGCAAAATGCAATGCACTATAAAAACTTCAAGAAATAAACCAATGGCATAACCGCCGACCAGAGAGCAGCGAGGCAGCAAGACTGACAGTAGACTAACAAGCACACCCAGATGCAATCAGATGTAGCAAATGTTTTTTTATCCAGCATGTGTCTCCATCAAAAAGTATAAGCAGTACATTCGATCATGTGCCCAACCATGTGTCATATACCCCATACCCATGTCCGGAAATGTGTTGGACATGGTTACTCCAACAATGAAGAGTCGGACCAACATAGGCAATTACGGCCAGGCCTAGTCACATAAATGCTGCCCATATTTTGGGCTGGGCCCAGCCTCAGCAGACATAAAATGTTAGCATCCCTTATGGGCCTGGCCCAGCCCATGAACAGGTATAACCCAGACAGTCCTTTGACAGAAGTGTCCATGCTTCATAGCTTCTTCCTGATTCACTAAAAACAATGTTATAAAATTTAGATTTACTTAACATCAGAACCCCTTTCTCCTAACCCACTGAAAAATTACCAAAAAATTCAAACGCCACAAAATCAACAATCTTCATTTATCTTTTTTTTTCCTATATTCTCTCCAGATATACAACTTTATCTTAGGTTTACTATTCTATATCATTTATGGGTCCTCGTGCACTCATGGGTAAAAAAATTTTTTATTAGCTCATGAAATTTACACTAAATCTTCCAACACCATTAAGCACAATTGTGAAAATAACATTCCAACTCAAGCAAGAGTCACAAGAAAAGTAAAATGAACATTATTCCGAGTAGAGTATCCAACAAAGATATTCTAAGAAAAGGGGCAGTCAGAATCCACCATTTGGAAGTCAAATTAAAAGAATTATGTTTAGAAAGTCAGTTATATACAATTAAACTTTATATTCCATTATAGAACACACTCATATTGATAGTTGTTTTCTTCTGACAATCTATCTTCTTTTAGACAAACCTCATCTTAACTTCAGCACAAGCTAGAGAGCGGGGGACAACATTTGATTTGTACAAAACCAACTAAAGAAGATATCACCATCAGATAGTATGAATAAAATTGAAATTGGAAAAAATTTTGTATAAATCTTAAAACGTTTAAGGAAGAAACCCTCTGTTCTATTTAAATGTTAGGTAATCTATAAATTAATAGTACAACATAACACTTGATTCTCCTCTTGTTCCTGTATGGGTTTACATGATTCTCCAAAGACAAAATCAACAGTATCTGCTACGCAAATAGGATTCAAACTTGAGGAAAAAAAAAAGAAGAGATCGGTTTGACCTCTACACAGCATGTAACTAAATATGATTTGTTCATAAAAATATACTACAACCAGTGACATATATCACAACTCCTAGTCACAGGCATTGAATAGAAATAGTAGCACAAAAGTATCATATGGTAGCAAATTGTAGTAAATATTACCTAAACAAATTGGGCATTGAACATCTTTACGAATTTCTGGAAGTTCTACAAAGACAAATCTGGAATACAAACATAAAAGAGTTAATAGAACCTTCTATCACTTCATTTACAGATTAAAGGTACATTATAAAACTCAGTCCATATGCATTATCATCTCAGCAAGCATTCCAGTAAAGAGATACATCTATTGCTGTCATCAATGTAAATATATGACATTGCATGGATGGGTTTGAAGAGACGTCTGTACCTATTTTAAAAGGGTAATCTATATCTTTCCAATCAATCATATGAGTAAATATGCCATGACCGGCAAGGAAATCACAAAGTGTCAACTAACAATTTACTATTATATTCTAAGAACGACTATGAGGAAAAAAAAAAAAAGTAGAACAAAGCTGTTATTTTTTAGTAAATCTAGAAAGATTAGGAAAAGAGAACTAGAACCAAGCCCTAAACCTACTCAGCATGAAAATCCTCGCATGTTCCTGTATTAAAAGAATGACCCAATATTACGGTTTATAAATGAGACAACACTGTCTTCCACTGAGACAGACTCCAAGATAGTTCCCAACCATGGGTTCCTCCCAATGGCTAGAATAGACAATGAAAAGCTACGTATTTGAAACCCACTGGACTGTCAACACTCTTAATTTCCTTCTTGCTGACAGTTTCCATCAGAACCAAATTGATAAAATTGATAGTATTTTACCTAGATTATACTATTTGAAGAAAGAAAATTTCACAAGCCTAGGCACAGAGGCACCTCCCTAGTATCAACGCATAACTCTTTGACTGACTGCTTGGCAAATTTAGCCCAGTGACTCGTTCTGGTTTTATCAGATTCCCTCGAGTTCAAAACAGATGCATATTGGGATTCCAAAAAAGCAAGGTGAAAAAGGAGAAAAAACAGAACCCAGAATCAAAATAAATGTGCATTTGTACAAGATAAATCATGCACATTTTGAACAGTTGCACTAGAATATAGTAGGACGCGCTTTCAAGCTAGTATTTTACGAGTTGGTAAAGAGTATGCGAAGCGTTTTACTTGACAAACAAGCACCCCGAACGGATAAAGAAAATAACATGAACAAATTTCAGAATTTCCCAGCTTTATGTGGTTACAAGCATGGACAGGACCTACGGATCGCTGACATGCAAAATGCAATCGATTTAACGATGAAGAAATAAATCATAACACGCAATGTCATATAGCGAAATGCATAAAACCCAACAGATAAAACGCAAATTCCTTTCTCTCCAACATTAAAACCATCCCAAAAAAAAAAGCTTCTTTATAGAAAATAAAATTGCAGCAAACCCAACTCATAAAAGAAGAGCCATAGCTAATTATGAAGCTAAAATGGATTAAAAAATTATTAACGAAAACGAAAGAACATAAATGATTGAAGAAAGAGAGAGAAAAGAGTACTCGGGTTTCTCTCGAGAAGTAGAAGATTGGCTTCCATCAGAATCTGAGGGGGAAAAAAAAAGAGTCCAACAAATGAAATCAACTTCAAACATGTGTTTACACCTATGCATCGACCTATATATGAAAAATATATATGTGAAAAAGAGAAAGGGACGTCACCATCTTCGTCTTCTTCATCTTCATCTTCATCTTCGTCGTCGCCTTGGAGTTGAACTTGGTGGTTTTGGTCATCGGGGTCTTGTTTCAGGTGTTGTTCTTGCTCCGGCTCCGGCTCCGGCTCTTGCTCTTGTTCTTCTTCCAGCTGTTGCGTTGTCTCATCTTGAGCTTTGTGTTGGTCATCTTGGGTTCGAGATTGCTTGATGTGGTTTTGGTCATGAAGGGTGGAGTCTTCATCGCCGAGATTCTCTGGCAATGACCGTTTATGGGCTGGCATTGATGCCTTCGCTTTCTCGATTCTCGGCCTCCTTTTTTATTTTTAACAGGGAGACCCAGCCGCAGAAGAGGAGGACGACCCAGAGATTGCTCACTTCTTTCTTTATTTTTCCTTTTGCTGTTCTCTTCTGTATGGGTCGATAAAAAGAAGAAACTTAAAAGAAAGAAATGGGGAGAGGTTATTCACCTTTTCCCTTTTTCTATTTTATTTTCTCTCTAATAACTGTGCTTATAATTAATTAATTAAGGAGAGATCAGATTCATCAACTGTTTAACAGAGGAGCACATGTTGGTTCGTTCGGTCATCGGTGGTCGGCCTTCTGTCTCCATTTTCCTTTTCTTTTTTTTTTCATTTTTTTGTCACCGCAGATGGCTACTTTGGTCATTTTCTTCTGTTTCAATGTTCCCTTTTTATTCAAAATGACTATGAAAGTTACTCGATATTAGGGTTAAATCGTATTTAATTATGTAATCCTCTGAAAAAAAAAAACAAAGGCAAAATAAATTTACCTAAAAAACAAAATAAAGAATCAAAAATATAATTACATATTGGACCTCAAATAGCAACCTTAATCTTAGGTACCATTTATTATTTTATCTAACAAAACAAATTATGACTTTTCAATTTTAAATTTTATATTTTCAAATTAGTAACTTTCTTAATGCTCGAGTATTCAGTCTAATCATAAATGTAGTGTACATGTAACTTTACTTGAAGGATTAAGTCTTGATCCGTTATTTAAATTAAAAAAAAATAGCTTTTTAGTTTATCCCATAAATAATTGAGTTATTTATTCTATTACGCAGAGAAGTAAGTAATTCAAAACTTTGAAAATTTAATTTCCCTCTATTATATTTTTTTATTGTCCACTTTTTATAGGGTTGGACTCTTATTTATTATTATTTTTACTTATTTTTTTAATATATTTATTAATACCATTTATATGTATAAGACTCACTTATAAATTGTGAAAATCAAATTTATAGACGATGATTAAAGTTTATTAAATAGTAATAGATAAAAAATAATGAAGGGAGGCCTAACCCCTTTCCTTAATGCATTACTTAATATTTTGTTTGAATTTTCTATTTTTTTGGCTAGTTTCTTGATTTCCCATTAATGAAAACTATATTTCCCTAAAAAAGTCTCATTTTTATTTATTTCTGTTTCTTCAAAAATAAAATAGTAAATAAAGAACAAAAATGAAAAACAATCTTCAATATAAGTATGGAATATATTATGTAGTACTATTTATATTGTTCGAGGAAAAATATTGTCACGGAAAATACTAAAAATAAGTTAAAAGTCATCCTTTAATTTTTTTATTAATACTTAAAATATAAAATATGAAATTTGTGAAAAAAATTACAAAAATTTAAAAAGCACTTTTGAGTTTTTGACATCTAGCCAAATTATGAAAGAAAAAATATTAAAAGCTTTGAATATGAGGAAATCTATGGCTTGAAATTGGTAGACTTGAAATTTAGGTCAAACAATTAATGCTACTACTACATTGGAAGAAAGAACCAAAAGAAGTCTAGGGTTCCTCCTTCCTCGACCAACATCAACTAGTTTTAACTTTATTTTTTCCTACTTTATTATTTGATTTTACGCGAAACCCCTATAATACTAAATTAAATCTTTTCAAGGTTCAGGTTATTTTTCTAAATCCAAAGATTCATCTAATATTGAGGAGAATTTATCCAAAATCATTGGGTATTTGCTCAAATACCCTAATCCAGCCTATTTTTTAATTATATAATATATTATTTTTATTTGTATAAATTTTGTGTAGACACCCAATATTGTCCTGAGTCTTTGGATTGGAAATTGGAATTGAATATTGGGCATTAGAGGTCAAATGTGAAGCAATTTATATATAAGATTCATTTTTTATCTATTTTATTTATTTGTCTTATATTGTAAGATAATGATTTAATATTTATATGATAATTAACAATTATTGTTAAGGGTTACTTATTGTTTTAATATAGTTGGCATAAAGATAAAGATATGATTAAATTGATTTCTCCCTGTCCATTAAGTTTACTCCTATATACAAATTTACTTTCCATCAGAAAAGTTTAGGTAGTGAAAAGAAGAATCAAGGGAGAGAAACCAATTTATTCGTGGCGATCAAGTTCAATCAATTTACCTGTAGGGATTGTAGACACCCTATTTTATGCAGGTCCTTAATTTACTTCTTTTCTAATCTTGAAGGTTAAGTGGAATTTTCTAGTTCTGGATCTTTTCAAATAAGTTATAGATGATAGAAAGGTCCAACTGAGGTTCTGGTTGGTTCTATTAAGCATAGTTTAATGTAATAAGACATCTTAGCTTAGTTGTTCGATTTAAGGTTGGTGCTGGATTTTGAAAAATCAAGACCCAGGTCCCAAAAATTCGAGAATGTTAAAAGTTAACTGATATATGTCTCTTGAAAGAATTAGAGTAGTTATTGAGGTCATTTGAATGAAAAAGAAACTTAGTTTTAAAAAGTTAAAATCAAAAGTCAACTATAGGCAGTCATTGTAAAAAGTCAACATCTTAAATTATAGTTAGATTTTGAAATTGAAAGAGTTTTATATCTCAAATTTCAAAATTGATTACACCAAAATGGAATTGAACATGGACTTTAGGTAAGAAAGGTGTAAGTAAGATCAGGTCATGAAAGAACCTTCGGAATTTAGAATGTCAGGAATTCCCGAGAGCTTAATCCAAGAAGTCCAAGATAGAAAATTTTAGCTTTTCGGAGAAAGCCATTATGACACATTTTTACTACAAGATAGAACATTCAATTGAACCTTTACATAGACATATCATGGTTAATTGAATGGAATAAAAAGTTATACATAGATTAGTATATAAGCTAAGCCTTAGTTGTGTTCTAACATGTGCATAATGTGCCAATTTTGTTCATCTATTTATTAATGGCACTAATGTAATTTCTCCTAAAATTAGTTTGGAGGTTGGTGATTAAGTTAAGATCACCCTAGGGTGATTAAAGCTAAAATCACCAACTTCAAGGCATATAAATAGGGTGAATAGCCACAATTTGAGAACTTTTAAACATTTAGCAAATTTTAGAATTTTTGGAATATTCTCTTTTCTCTCTAGCTTTCATCATCTTTAAGAGGGAAGCAAGCTTGGAGTAGATATAATTTCTTACTTTCTCTTTAATTTCAAGTTTATTAGCATGTTTTAATGATTGATTCAGGCTTTCTATGCTTGATTGATGTTTCAGCTAAGCCTATTCATGTTAATTAAGTTTCGACCAACTTGAATCTTGATGCTATGACTTGTTGATTTGATTTTGAGCTATGAGTTACTTGATTTCATGTCATTTTAAGCATGATTACATGATTAATTGCTGAAATTTAACTAAAAAAATGTTTAAAGAACTTGATTTAGGTTTGAACATGGAGATTCTCTTTAGATCTAGCTTTGATCAACACACTTTCTTACGATCTTAATGGTTTAAGTTTAGTTGAGCTAGGTTTTGATGATACTAAGTTGAAATCTTAAAGTTTAAATGATGAAATCATGATTCTCTAGTTCAATGCAGTGTTCAAACAAGAGGAAACAGAGAAAACTTGGTTCGACTAGCTTAGTTTAGGATAATCTTGAGCTTAGTTGATTTAATCTCATATGATCTTTCTAATTTGAGCTAGTTTGAGCTAAAATCTATGTAGATAGAACTTGAATCCAGTGTTAAATTACGAAATCGAACTTAGTAGAGTTTTTGAACAAGCTTAAATCCTTTAGCTAGGTTCAACCATGTTGGTTTCTTGGTGAGATTGAATAGGCTTTGCATAATTTATGCTTAATTGATGAAACTTAGATGAATTAAGTTAAGATAAAATTGGGTAAGCTGAAATTTATTCTTAATTAAATGAATTTAGAAGCTTATTTATTCAATTGCAGAGCTTAAATGTTGAAAGCATGAGTTGAATGTTAAGCATGTTGATTGAATTGAATCCAAGCTTGGTCTCTTGTGTTTGATTGATAATTGATAAGATTTTGATGAGAATTGATGTTTAGGTGAGTATGTAGATTTTGATAAGGTGAATTTTATGGTTAGAATAGATTTTGTAGCTGATTGGTTGCTAGAACCATAGGTTAGCATTCTATATGTTTGATTAAATGCATTTTAGGATGTTTAGGTGGTGTAAAATCCTTGTTTGCATAAAAAGATCCCCCAAGGACAAGCTTTGGTTCACTTAATCAATAGGTGAATCAAAGTTTGGTTTTGTTTAATAAGCTTTTTAATGGATAGCTTGGATATATTAAACAAAATAGATTGAATTAAAGCTAATTTAGAGCAAAATAAAAATATTTTTGATGTTTAAATATGCTTAATTGAGTTTAAAACTTGGTGAGCATTAGTGTGAGTTATTAGGTAAAGTTTACGCGAGTCTAAATGTGTTATTTGGGTTCAGTTACGTGCTGGTTTCAGCACACAAGTGAATGGCATTGTTGTGCCATTCACTTGTTAAGAATAAATAATAATGAATAAAAGCAATAAAAGCAAAGTCATTCGCATGACTTTGAAGTATATCACCAATGTTGAAAAACATGTTCCTGGGTCTTGACACTTAGGAGTCTTTGTCATTTCCTCATATATGATACTTACATATTCTTTTTGGTCTCATGGTTGGACATTCGAATGTCTGGAAATGTGTTTTAAAAATGTGACAAAAGGCTTCGTGATCATAAGTAACATCAAAGCTACTATTGCAGTATAGCACTATAGTCTTGGAAAAATGATATATTTTGAGTAGGTTATAGGCTTATAAATTTTTGTTAGTATTTTTCTCATAATCCTCATTGATTAGGCTATGTAATAGGCTATCGAAACTTTTGATTTCATGATCGAAATAATATGTAAATTCCAAAACTTGAGATATTCACAGGGCTTTGTTTTAATGCTTGATCACTATTACAAACCATTTTTTATTGAGATAATCATTTTTTTGTATTTTTCTTTTATTTTTATATAAAAGTATAATGAATAAGCTTTTCAATCATGTATGGCTCGTCTAGTAGGTATTTTAGATGAATCAGGAAGAAAATCTGAAAAGCAAGCTATTTGGACATGCTGTGTGATGCAGTAGTGTCTAATTAAAATTTTACACAATAGCCAAAATGATTTTCTAGCATTTTTTAAATATTTTTAAGTTGAAGTATAACGAGTCAACATGCATTAGAATTTTTTTTGATGATTTTCTGTGTAGGACTAATCTAGAATAAATTTAGAGAGCTTGAAAAGTCAAATCTATCCCTATTTTGGTTTTCTCTGTTTTTGTTGTCCACTATTATAAGGCATTCAGACACCTTGGAATCAATTACGAGAATCATGTTTAGTGTGTTAATAATTCTAGGTGTGTCTTCTAAAAGGTCCCTAGTGTCTCACATTAAAGCTTTCGAGTTGAAATAAATAAAGTTGATTTTTCATATTATTTTCAAAATTGTGATTTTCTTTAATTTAGTATAGTTGCTATTTTTGTGATTTCTTTTAAATGAAGTCAAAATTGATAAAAAAAAAAAAACTAAAATGGAGTCAATAAGTAAGTATATTTAGAGTCAGTGGTTTTATTAAAATTTTCCATTTTAAATGATTTTTACTCTAAATTGGTTGTAAATTCAAGTTAGTCTTCATGGGAATTTTAGGTACTTTTTTTGTTGATATTTGTTTGATTTGGAATAAATAAAAGGGCGATTATGGTTGAACACTTATGATTGAAATCGAGAAAAACAAATTTGAATACATGTAATTAGTTGGTACCAAGAATTAGGCATCATAAAAAGGATCGAGTCCTTAAGAATTGGGTATCACAAGATGGATCGAGTACTTAAGAATTGGGCATCACAAGATGGATTGAGTCCGTACTTGTGGCATAACCGACTCTTGAACCCAACTTTATAGATCTCAAATGTATGCAGATTATAAAATCATTTCTTTAGAGTTTTGTAACTCTAGAGTAAATGGTTTTAATAGTTGATCAATTACACTTATAGTCAAAATATATTAGTGGCAACTCTTTAACCTTGTCACTCTTGTATTTCGGTACAAGAGGTTTAGATGAGTGATTTGTCTAACTGGCTAGGGCCTTACAATAATTCAAAACATTGTTTACTATGATATATTGAGGTTTGTATCTCGATATATTACATGAGGGATTTGAGGTTTTAATCATGGCATTTTATCTTTCACATGATCAAGATTCAGTTTTGCTTCTTTATCTTTGGCTAATTAGGTACATTTTTTGAGTGTGAGATTTATATGTTCAATATCCTAAAGTTAAGTTTAAAGTATGCTTGATAATATTTATGAATCATGTTTTACATGTGGTATTCAGAGCTTTCATTTATTAAACACTTAATTCGTCCATGAATTCTTTCTATAGAATTTTGTTCCTCACATAATTCATTTTCTTTGTTAAAAAATTAAGGAAAGTCGTGTTTATCATTCATGATATGTAGGGATTTAATAATTCCTTAATATTTATTAATATTTCACTATGATTATTGCAATAGCTATTATGTTTATATGCATATTTTATGTTTATGTAGTTTGCTAGTCACCAAAGTGGCATGCATAAAGAAAGTCATTTATCCTTAATATTATGAAAGCCTATTAGTGAAAATTAAGTGGATAAATGAACGTTCACTAGTCACAATGTTTGGAATTTTGCCTAAAAATAAAAATATTACTATATGAATGGTGAGCATGATTGAGGTAAATTAAGTTTTTACTCAAATGCATTTATACATCTAAAGACACTATCTGTGTTTGATTTGAAATTTAAATCAGCTAATAAATGTTGATATTGGAATTTAACTAATTTTTAATGATAATATAGCATAGTATTAGAATTATTTTGTACTTTATTGTTATATTCAAGTCCATAAAGTAAAGATAGTTTGATTTTGAGCATTTATATATCATTTAAGGTTATTTCATTTCATTCGCATCTTTATCTGTTGTCATATTTAATGGTTTAAACTACTCTGAAATGTGAACAAGTTTCACTTAGGTGTATTGGATTTTGACTTAGCATTGTTGAAAGGTAAACTTGTTACTATTATAGATTTAAGTGGTAAGGACGAGAAGTTGCACCATAAAGCATGGAAAAGTCTAATAAATTAAACGTTATGTTTTTTGTAAATGACTATTAAGACTTCTATTCCACAAACAAAAAGTGTAAGGGAATACCTTAGGTTTGTGGAATAATATTTTTCACATTGTAGATGATTCATTTGCCTGTACTTTGATGGTGCAAACGACCATGAAGTTTGGTAGGTCAAAAGCCATGCAAGAACACATTATTAGGACAAATACTATAGCAAGGTTGAAATACTTGTGGATGATAGGGATGACTCATTCTCATGGCAATTTGTTCAAATTCATTGCCTCTTGTATGAGTCTTTTTTAAATTAATTAAATAGTATCAACGACAAGTGGAATATCAATGAATTAGGCAGTACGATTGTTCAGGAGGAAATAAGATTAAAAATTAATGGAATTAGTCAATTAAGCATATAGGTCAAAAAACTAACAAAGGATTTAGGGTTAAAACCAATAAGTTTAAGAATAAAAAAGCCTATTAAGAATACTTAGGTTGATAAGAAGGAATAAATGGCAGATGGTGTTGCAATTGTAAGAAAATGAGACACTATCAGAAAAAATGGCTAAAACATAAAGTTTGGTTTGAAAAAAAATAACCGTAGTGATTTTAGATGTTTCAAATCGAACTTAATTAAAGTTCCTCATAATACTTGTTGGCTCGATTTTGGAACTACTACTCATGTATCCAACATGATGCGGAGATTCCTTACAATCCAAACCATAAACCCAACTAAGGATTTTAATTCATGGGAATCGCATGAAGCTTCTATTGGAGGCGTAGGGGTTTATCATCCAGTCTTTGACTTTGGCTATCTTTTAGACTTATTAGAAGTCTAGTTTCCCTTTAAAAACTTAATATTTTTGGGTTAGATGTTAATTTTGAACATGTTTGTTTTGGTTTATTAATACTAATTTTCTTGGTTATAGTGCTCTCATTGATGAAACTTGATCATGATTTAGCTGCATCCTTACTTATTATCTATAGTAATCTTGGAATTAAGGTAACACGCTTAATGAAAGTTCTGTTTACTTGTGGCATAGATGTTTGGGTTACATATCCAAAGAAAGGTTAGATAAATTAGTAAACAATGAGATTTTATGTGTATGGATTGCATTAAAAGGAAAGCAAACCAAACACAGTAACAAAAATGCCGCAAGAAGTATCCAGCTTATTAAAATAATACATACTCTTATATGTGGACCTTTTGACGTTCCATCTTTTGGTGGAAAAAAGTATTTTATCTTTTTTATAGATAAACTTTCACATTACGAATATGTCTACTTGGTTAATGAAAAATTTCAAACAATAAATGCTCTTGAAGAATACATGAATGAGGTTACAAGGCAACTAGACAAGAAAGTGAAAATCATAAATCTAATACAGGTGGTGAATATTAGGGGAAATATAATGAATTAGGATAATGCCTAGGACCATTGACAAAGTTCTTTGAAAAAATGTGGCATATATGCGCAATACTTTATGCCCAAGCACACCTCAACAAAATGGTGTAGCTGAAAGGCATAATCAAACATTAATGGATATGGTTAGGAATATGATAAGTAACTCATCACCTAAATCCTCATAGATGTATGCGCTTAAGACACTATTTATTCATTAAATAGAGTTCATAGTAACGTAATGCCAAAAACTTTTCTTGAATTATGGATTAAAAGGAAACCTAGTCTAAGACATATACATGTTTATGTTGTCAAGCAGAAGCGAGAATTTATAATCTGCATGAAAAGAAATTGGATTATAGAACAATTAATGGTTACTTTATTGGTTGCCTTGAGAAATCAAGAGGGTTTAGATTTTATTGTCCAAACCATAGTCTAAGAATAATTGAAACAAGTAATGTTGGATTCTTCAATAATGGTGAAGTTAGTAGGAAAGGTGAATGACAAATTATGTACATACAAGAAACTAGAGTTGATGTTCCTTTACCCATAAAGGTCTCTTTATCCACAACACTTTCAAATATTGTTCTAGTTGTTGAAGAATGTTTTCAAGATGCTGAACAACATTTAAATGATGTAACTCTTTAAGATATAACTAACATACATGGATCTTATATAAATGAATCACATGAATGCCACTACGAAGATATTAAAAAGAAAAAAAATAAGCTACTCGAAATGATTACATAGTTTATTTGCAAGAGTTAAATCTTGATGTTGGAATCATAACCATTTAGTTTCTTTTTCATAAGCCATAAAAAATAATGAGTCTAATAAATGGCAAGATACCATAAAAGATAAGTTAAGTCCATGGAACAAAAGAAAGTTTGGGATCTTGTTGAATTGTTAAAAGGATATAAATAAGTTGGTTGTAGGTGGGTCTTTAAGACCAAGCATAACTTAAGTGGTAGTATTGAATAGTATAAAGTAGGACTTGTTATAAAAGGCTATACTTAGAAAGATGGAGTTGATTATTAAAGAAATTTTCAATAGTCTCAAAGAAAGACTTAATAAGAATTATTATGACATTGGTAGCTCATTATGACTTAGAGTTACATCTATTGGATGTGAAAATTGTCTTTTTATTAATGGAGAATTGAAGGAAGAAACTTATATGGACCAACTAATGAAAGTTTCTCTATGCAAAAAAAAAAGATCATGTGATGTGTAAGTTTTAAGAAATCAAACTATGGACTTAAATAAGCCTAAAAACAATGGTATCTCAAGTTCAACAATACTATAATGTTTTTTTGGATTTAAGGAAAACACTATTGATTAGTGTATATACTAAAAGATCAGTTGGGATTAGTTTATTCTTTTAGTTCTATATGTTGTTGACATTTTACTTGTTACTAATGATTTAAGCATATTGCATTAGACAAAAGATTTTCTCTCTAAGAATTTTTGAATGAAAAATATGGGAGAGGCATCTTATGTGATAAGTATTGAAATATTCCATGATAGATAACAAGAACTATTAGGATTGTCTCAAAAAGATATATCAAAAGAATTTTTAAAGAGATGTAATGTAGACAAATGTTTAGCAAAAATGGCTCCCATGTGAAAAAGGGATAAATCTAGTCTCATGCAATGTCCAAAATGGAATCAATTCCGTATGCTTCTATTAAGGGCAGTTTGTTGTATACATAAACCTATACAAGATCTAATATTAGCTTTATAGTCAGAATTTTAGGTATGTACCAAAGTAACCTTAGCATGGATCACAGAAAAGCTACAACGAAGGTTTTAACATTACTACAAGAAACAAAGAATTCATGCTAATGTGTAAAAATCCAACCACCTAGAATTGATTGGATATTCAGATTTGAAATTTTCGATGCCTTGATAGTTGGAAGTTTGCTTTTAATTATCTATTTCTACTAGTTAAGGGAGCAGTATCATGAAAACGTGCTAAGTAATATGTAATTGCTTCATCCAGTATGGATGTAGAGTTCGTGGCATGTTTAAAGCCATAACCATGCATTACAGATACAGAATTTTTATTTAAAGCTTAAGGTAATTGAAACCATTACCAAATCACTAGAAATTTATTGTGATAATTCTACAACAGTATTTTCTCCAAAAAAAAAAAGACAAATATTCAAAGGATGCCAAACATATGAAATTAAAGTATTTCATTTTGTTAGCTCAAAGTAACGATTGAACCATGATAAGGTGAAATAGTTCTTTTAAAAATCTTGAAGCGTATGTCCTTTATTCTTGGCACTTCCCTACCAAGGTAATTCCCATAATTCATTAGTGAAATTTTTACTTTTGAGGCTAAGGTATAACCTTACAACTCTATCTTTTAAGGCTTAGATAGACCTTTCAATCCTCTTAAGAATTCTACCCAAAATTTTTAAGTGTTTTCACATAACTCCTTTTTGTAAAATGGATAAAGTGTTTGCAAATTAATTAGAACCTTTAATATGTGGTTGTTCACTAGAATTTGACTACAGGATGAATGAGATACAAAATGAATACAGAGAAAATGAAAAACTTAAAGATTTTGCTTTTGATCTTTAATGCTTGATTAAACTTGGTATCTTGTATTTTTTCAGTTGTTGGAAACCTTTATTTATAGCTTGGATTTGAATTATGTAGGTGGAGAGCCATTGTAGCCTTCATAAATATAAGTTTTCGGTCAAACCTGTGCTGTTGTATCGATACACTAGTGAAAGTATCGATACATAGACTTTAAACATGCGACTGTTACAAGATTTTGTATTGACACACAAAGGGTGAGTATCGATACATTAAGGGTGAGTATCAATACTCAACATATTGTATCGATACAAAGACATTTGTTTCGATATATTTGAGGGTTTCAGCAAAACTTTAGCTACTACCAAGCATTGTATCAATAAATTCATAAAAAATACTTGTAAAAGTGTTTTTCTTGGGTAGAATTTGATTTAAATATATTTAAAAAATATTCTAAGTATAAATATGCATTTGGAGCATATATTTTTGAGAAATTAGGAGATAAAAATCAGTTTAGCGTTTTTCAAAATGTTTTTTAATTTAATTTAAGGAAAAATACTAAGTTGGAAATAATTGATTAAAAGTTAATTTAGCTTAAGTTATTGTTATATCAAAACTGAGATTAATTCAAAGCTAATAAAGCTAACAAATCTTTTCTTTTTTGATATAATAAAACTTAAGATAAATTTGCTTTACTAGAAACTCCCTTTAAAATATTTAAAGATTTTTAATGAAAAACTCCCACTAAAAAAAAGCAATGTTTTCAAAAGTTTCAAATTTTCAAAAATTGGATCCTTAAGAAAATTTAAAGCAATAACATTTTAAATCCACAATATTGTCCATGATTTTCGTAAGTGAACTTATAACATGTAATCATATAAGCATATTAAATATTAGCTCAATTAACATGCTATTTGATTTTAACAACATTCGTATTATGTGTAAGATTTTTACAAAAATGTTAACATTTAATATTTGTCAGGTCCACAATAATATCATCATCATATCATTAGATGTAAGAGACATATTTGGCAAATTTATAGCATTTATCCCTCTTTTTATAGTAATAAAATGTAAAACAGTGCAATTCAAAGCTAGGAAGAGTAATCAAGCACAATTCACAAAACTAAAGATAATTTATTTAGAATAAAATGCAAAATATGTCCAACCAAATATCAAAATATTTTGATGAATTGCAAAATTTTGGAAAAACATGAAAAATAAAGTTCTGAAAATCTATGAGTGATCCTAATGATTAAGAGTCATCGGTCGGAGGATCATCAGTACGTAGAGCAGTAGTCAGAGCATCATCAGAAAAAGCAACCCAAAAAAAATCTAAAACTGCTAGGTTAATGCCCAGTGACTATGATCAGGATCAAAAGGGTGAGTGTCAATAGTATCGAAGTGTTGATCCCAAGATTTAAAGCTCCACTCCCATGCATCAAGGCAACCTATAATGGAATCATACATAGTTTAGATGTCCATGGGCACGGATGATGAGGTGCCAAGAGCATGGAAAGGAGCCTCATCATGCTTTATATCATCGCTATCATGGTCATCAAGAGCAAGAGCATCTAGTTACTTGAGGGTGAAATGGTTGTAGATTAGCCTTAGGAATAAAATCGATGCCTTGTATGTAATAACCAGCGAGCTCTATGGATTTGCAACCAATATAGCAATACGAAGAGCACATGATTCCAAGATCACAGGCTCAATTAAGACCTTGAGCCTAGAGTTAGTAGCTCAATGCCATGCCATGGAAAAGGCTATGACAACCATGGATACACAAAACAAGGTTGACAAAAATGAAATAAGTGAGGTTTGGGTGATTGTCGATCTAGATCATGTAAAGCCACCAATAGCTTGGGTCACTTATTAAGCTTATTTAGTACTATAGAGGCAAAGTGCATGGGAAATGATAAGATGTAAAATGAGATTAATGGGAAAAAGAAGGGTGGCTTTGTTATTTAGAGTGTGCAAGATGCTAAGTGCTGGACCTTCCTCGATTATACCTTCATTTGAAAAATCAAACACAATCACAATAGAAGCACGGTTGACTATGAGATCTTGTCCTAAAAGATAGGATCGAATAGAAGTGGCACAATCATGATAATTAAAAAGAAGAGAAAGTTGCTAAAGAGTATGTGAACAAGGCTTTAGCGAATTGAAATTTTGAAAGAAAGAAATTTGGTCCATCTGAAGGCATCAAAAGTTTAGAGGTAAGGAAAAGCAATGGATCAAAGAAAAGAAAAGTCGATAACTCAACATTGTTGGATATACATACTGGCATAGATGGTGTTAAAGCATTCATGAGGTCATGCATTCTGAAAACATGACTAAAAATTAATTAGTTTTAGGTTGAATGTGGTTGACAGAAAGAGAAAGTGGAAGTGGGTGATCGAAGCTTCATATCTAGCAATTTGTTTAGTGCGAAGAGGCATTGTAAGGTAGTAACGGCATTGAGGAATTTTGTTGCATTAGTGGTAGCAATTCATAATTAAAAGATGGGTAAAATATCCGAAAGAGTTCAAAGGTCTAGGCAAATGTTGATAATGAGTTTGAAGTGATTTGGAATAAATTAGACTAGTTTAGAGTGATTTTATAAGAGAAGCTTAGGTGGGCAGGTAAGGGTCATGTGCTATGGGAAGGCTTCATGTTAGGCCAATTAAGCTTGATGAAGTGCAAAGTGTTGGTTAGGGTATTTGATTGAACAGGTGGTGGGTTAGGGTTTGAAAGGGTGAATATAGGTGATATGGGTTAGAGATGGAACCAAAACCACAATAAACTCAAAAGGGTGTTATAGGAAGGGAAAACACGTAAAAAATTTGAAAAATAATGAGAAAAATTTTAAGTTTTAGGAGAAAGAGTGGTTAGGGTTTGAAGATGGGAATTTTTCAAATTAAGGTGATTTGGGTGTTAATTAAGGGAATTTTTGGAGTGAAAATAATGAGATTGATGATGGAAAATTGATTTGGACGGAGAATTTGAAGAACGAATATAGATTGGAATGATGTTTGTGATAGGGAAGTGTTGTGTCTCAAGAGAAAAAGATCAGTAGTGTTTAGAGGCTCAATGAAAATAAGTTTCTCATGCATAAAGAGCCTATAACAAAAGAGTATCGATACCTAGTTTTGTATATCGATACAAGGTATCAATATTATGAGCAAAACTGGGTTTGAAATAAAGAAGCATGTACTATGAAAAATGTATCTATACAAAGAGAAAAAATTCTAGCTTTTGTAAAGGTATCAATATAATGATTTCTGTATTAATACAAGAGGCTTGAAAACCATAAAACCTCAGAATTTTTGTGTTAAAAACACACGGATTGAAAACATTTTGCAAGGAAAAAGTTGTAGGATTGAAAAAGTCATCGAATATGAATTTTTCATGAAAAAATTCAATTAAAAGCATATTTTCAAAGTGAAAATCTTTAAGTTGAGATGAAATTGCAATTTTCGACATATGTAAATGCAAGGTTAAACAATATTGAGCATTATTTCTATCATAATCATTTTTGCATGAATAGAGGGAAAGAATTTAACCAAATTTAATTCAACAACCATGCTTATATCTTAAGCTCACAAAATCAATCAAGTGCATAAAATATTAAGTGTGTATCAAAAGACCATTACAAACATTCATGAACAAATACGGCTATATGGTAAGGTTTTCTCATTAAACAAGATGAACACAATTCAAATATCATTAAGACAAGTTTATAAGACATATCAGGTTTAACAAACTTGCTCACATCATTAAACATAAACATCAACACAAAATCAAGGTGCATTAATCAGTCCAAGTTCACATTTAATGGTGCAAAATCTATCATTATTAGGAGGTTTAATGACAATATTCACTAATTGATGCAAAGTATTAACAAACTCAAGCACAACATCACCTTTTTGAACATGATCTCTAATAAAATGGTGTCTTGCCTCTATGTTCTTAGTTCTAGAGGATTGAATTGGAATTTTTGTGAGGCAAATGACACAATATTGTCACATTTACTAGGAATATGATCCATAGTAATTCCAAAATCCTCCATTTGTTGTTTTATCCATAAGATTTGGGCGTAACAACTTCCTACAGATAGGTGTTCTACTTTAGTTATGGACAAAGACTAGAAGTGCTTTTTTTATCAATTTTACATCCACCAAAATTCACATATGAGTAAGCATGTAAGGCAACAGATGATTCTTTTAGATGTCGTAAGCCTAAATTAAGAGTGTCTCTAAGATATCGAAAAATCCTTTTCATGGCAACTAGATGTGACTCCATCAGTGAAGATTGATATCTAGCACATAGGCATACACTAAATATTATTTCAGGTCTGCTTGTAGTAAGATAAAGCAATGAACCTATCATAGACCTATAAAGTTTAGAGTCAATGCATTTACTTCATCCCTCTTAAGCTTTGTTGAAGTGCTTAAAGGTGTCGAGCAATGCTTTGTTTCATCCATCTTGAACCTCTCGAGTAACTCCTTGTATACTTTGGTTGATTGATAAAGATGCCATCTTTTGTTTGCTTGACTTGTAGTCCCAAGAAGAATGTTAATTCTCTTATCATGCTCATCTCGAATTCACCTTTCATTATCTTAGAAAATTCTTGACTAAGAGCTTCATTAGTAGTACCAAAAATGATATTATCAATAAAAACTTGAACTATTAAAATGTTCTTACCTTTGACTTTTATAAAAAGAGTTTTGCCAACATTGCCTTTATTAAAACCTTTTTCAATTAAAAATTTTGAAAGCCTTTTTCATATCATACTCTAAGAGCTTGCTTTAAACCATATAAGACTTTTAAGAGTTTAAAAACATGATTAGGATAATGAGAATTTTCAAAACCAAAAGGTTGCTCAACGTAAGCTTTCTCATTTATAAAACCATTTAGAAATGCACTTTTGACATCCATTTGAAATAGCTTAAAATTATTAAAACATGTAAAGGCTAATAGTATTCTAATGGCCTCTAATTTCGCTACAGAAGCATAGGTCTCATAAAAATCAATTCTTTTTTCTTGACTATATCCCTTAGCTACTAGCCTAGCCTTATTTCTGACTATAATTCCACGCTCATGAAGATTGTTCTTAAATACCCAATCAGTACCTTCAATGGGATAATCACTAAATCTTTCCACTAAATTCCAAACTTTACTTCTATTAAATTGATATAACTCTTCTTGCATGGCCATGATCTAATTATCATCTTTTAAGGCCTTATCTATATTCTTAGGTTCAATATGAGAAAGAAAAGCTACATAATTGCATGTATCTCTAAGAAAGGATCTAGTTCTTACCCTTTGATTTGGATCACCAATTATCTCACCTTTTTTGACATAAGTCAACTCTTTAGAATGATTTCATCCTCTTCCAAATTGAGTTGGCTCATGTAGTTCATCTTCTTTTGAAGCTTCTTAATCTTGACTTGTTTGTTTTTACTCCTTATGTGATGCTTCAACTTGATTTTCTAGGTAAATCTCTACGTCATCACTATCAAGAGATACCTTTCTCAAGGTTAAATTAGCTTCATCAAATATAACATGTATGGACTTTTCAACAACTAAAGTTTTCTTATTAAACACTATATTATAAGCTTTAAAATTTGTACAATAGCCAAGAAAAATTTCTTTACCACATTTTGCATTAAAATTATCTTTTGCATTACTTAATACAATACATTTGCATCCAAAAAGATGAAAATCGCTAAAGTTAGGCTTTATTCCCTTAAAAAGCTATTGTGAAGTGTTCTTTGAAATTGGCCTAACCATAGCTCTATTTATAATATAGCAAGAAGTGTTAATGGCTTTTGCCCAAAATACCTTGGAAAATTATTTTCACAAAGCATGGCCTTAGCCATTTCTTTCAAGTTCTATTTTTCCTTTGAACAACTACATTTTGTTGAGAGGGTTCTAGGAGCCAAGAAATTATGCCTAATACCATTTTATTAAAAAATTTGTCAAAATAAAGATTTTCAAATTCTTTTCCATGGTCACTTCTTACACTTATAATAGAATATCATTTTTCATTTTAAATAATTTTGCAAAAAGTAAAGAACTTTTTCTAAGGCTTTATCTTTAGAGCTTAAAAAGAGAACCCAAGTAAACCTATAGTAGTCATCCATAATAACAGATCTATTATTTACTGCCTAAGCTGAATGTCTTAGTAGGACCAAAAAGATCAATATGAATAAGTTGTAATACTCTTGTTGCAATATGCCCCCCCACATATGCATGTTGGTAAGCTAAGACTTAAAAACAAAAACAAGAAGGGGTTCACCTTTGGATCATCTCTTGATCAGAATTTAAATTAGGCATGATAGAGTGAAAGTCGAGGGAAGGACCATCGGATAAATTGCTCATCTAATTGGTCTTGGATGGTCATTATGAAATGACCATGACTTGGAATCACCATCGATCATTTTGGGCTAGGTATGACCAGATACCTATTAAAACTGATGATTTTGAGTTACAAAACTTGAAATACTGATTTTACATACCATGAATAATAGATTTCATTTTAAAAGGGTCTCAAAGTCGGTTATGCATGGGGAAGGATTTGCATTCCCACGATGCTTAAAATTGGTACCGTGTAGCCATAAATTATCAAAGTCCCGAGTATCTTCGATTTTTCTATGATCATCATTTATGTGTAATCCTTTTCTTATGGATGCAAAATTTTTAACATTGGATCTAGATTTTTATAATAAAAGTTTAATTAATATCTCTCTAAGCAACCTAAGAGAGAAGAGAAACATAGAGAATTCAATAAAATAAGGTCTGGATTGATTTAGAAGAGGATACTTTACATTAAGCACCAAAGGGATACTGATGTAGAACATTACCTCGGTTTTAATGAAATTGGATTTTGGGAAAACATGAATGCCAATCATTATCAAGAAGAAAAATAGGTTAGCAAGACATAAAGGAATCCAATAAAAATGCATTAAAGACAAAAACATGGAAACGAAAAGAAGAGGCAATCAAGATGTATCTTGTAATTGACCTTAGTTAGTGAGGAATAACTGAATTGACAATTTTAAGATGTGTTTGGCTTCGGTGGCTCTCTTAGGCATAAAAAGGTTGATAAAAGGTCCAAAGATGTTTAAGGAAGAGAAAACTTAGATTTTGGATGTGTTTTGAAGAGCGAGTTTGAGTATCCCTTTGAAGGAAACAGGTTTGGAAAATTTCCTTAGAAAAGTGGGTTTGGAGTATCCCCTTGAAAAAAGAGTTTAAGTGATTTTTTAAAATCAAAATTTTTGATATTTTTGAAGAAAATAAATTCTAGGATGGAAAATATTTTAAATAGGAAATTGAAACTAATTTTGAAAATAATTTTGAGTTTTGATTCGAGCCTAAAGGGACCTATGTCATGACTCATAACACTATAAGGAAATTATTGAATATATTTCAAGTTATTTGAATGACTAGAGAAGATTATTTGGGAAAATCCAAGTAATTTTCTCATTCAGCAAAAATAAGGGATAGCATCGCTCTACCTACCTTCTCGAATTTATTTCAGCTTGGTCTGATGGTTTCTAATGGCAAACAAGGTACTGTTGGAAGGATTTACTTGATAGAAATTAATGTAACAATATTCCAAAAATCCTTGAAATATAATTTTCTAGGTGGAACTAATTTTGAAACCAAGTTTAAGTCAGCACTGACAACAAGTGCTAGAAAAAGGGAGCAATAAACTTTGAAAAATCATCTTGGACTCATTCTGAATTGTTAAATAGCAAATGATATCTTTTTAGAGAGCGAATTTCATAAAATTTTCAACAAAAATATTTAAATAATCTAGAAAAATCATTTGATAGGTTAGAATTGCCCAGACAGAATGCAAATCGCTGATTTCAAAGGTTACTAATAGCAAAGGTTCAAAAATATCATAACTTCTACATCTGGAATGATCCGAGGGCCAACAAGGTATCATTGTAAAGGTAATTCATAGCCCTTTCTAGGAAAAATGCTTGAAATTCTAGAAAAATCATCTTAAGTTTCAGAATAATTTTTAAAATAGTGATTACTATGCTACTAGTACTGTAGCAAGCTTTATTCGGATTAAGGCTTTTATGGTCACATGTTAAGGTGTCAGACATGCGAATGTACAATCATTGAGGTCTATGGTAATGAAGTAACAAACTAATCCAACTCCATTGAGTAGGCGTCCAAACCATCCGCTATCCACACTAATAGTAATGATAGGCTCGTAACAAGGTTTACACTAAATATTTGAAAACATTTTTGATTTTAGGTTAAAACGAAATTCATTTGGCCTAATGAGGCCATGATTCCAAACATTTATGTTTGATAAATCCCTAAGATTAGAGAACCAATATATTGAAAACCTTAAATCCATGCTAATCCTCACTTATTGAGGTTAGCATAGACTTAATTGAAAATAGATTTTGGCAAGCATCATAGTGCCATTTTAACAAATATATAATAAACTAAACTAAGTGAAGATATCAGACATGAACAATCACTTGAAACAATAAGCGATCTATGCATTTTAATGAGGAAATCATAGTGAAAATGCATCGCAAGGCATGGTCAAGATTAAAATATGCTAGGCTGAGCATTCACGCATGAAATAAGCATATTGAGATGAAGAAAAATATGTCAAGAATGTAGAAGTAGAGGCTATTTTAATTTCAATAAGGAATATCGCATTCTAACTCATTAAGATAACATTGAAGCACCAAGAAGTCATGAAAATCCTAAAGCTACTACAAACAAAGCCACAATAATGCATGGAAACCTTAATAAGGTCATGGAAGGTTGAAGGTTCACTAAAATGATGATAATGAAGGAAAAAAAATAAAAAAAAAACGAAGATAAAAGATATACCTTAGTGGAAGCTTAGACTCCTAGTTATATTCTTAAGTAGCACTCAAGCAACTTCTAGCTCATTTTTTCCTTTTCTTTGCTACAGATTAGCAAAAAAAGAATGAAAAGGAAGAGCTTTTGGTTATAGTGGCCATGAAAGGTATTTTTAGGGTAAAGATTAAGGAAATAAGAAGTTTTGGAAGGGTTTTTAGAAGGGTGAAAAAGGAGCTATGATAAGGATTTTGAGAGAGCTTGAGGTTTTTTTTTTTTTTGGTGGTTGCTGTATAAAAAAGTTTTTTTTTAGCTGAGTAAAGATTGAATTATATAGTGGATAATTTTAGCCACTAAAATGACCTAGCAATGAAAGCATATAGGACTTTTGGCATGTATAATATGATGACTCATTATACCAAGTTAAATCTTTTCAGTATTTGATTAGTTAACATTGATTCTTGCATGCAAAGAAATTCATACATTAGCTTACCAGATGAGTAGTCTCAAGTTTGTCCTTCACAAAAGTAGATTTTCTCATGAAATACCCTCATGCTAAGCTTAATGGCTTTTCCAAAATGTGTTAATCCAATGTTTAAAGCCAAAAATTAAATCCACATGATTTTTATGAAATTATGTCTGATATTGGATACTTTTTTAGGCCAATTTCATGACCAAATTTGAGTTATAAGTCATCGTACGAAGGGAGGAAAAATGTCTCGAATTAGGCCTAAATAGCCTTGTGTATCGATACCTTGAGCAAGAAAACCTAGAATGTATTGATACTTTGAATTTGGTATTGATACAAAGCATGGCATATCAATACTAGCAAGCTTGTATTGATACCCCATTTATTGTATCGATGTACACGTCCCTATATCGATACATGTTAGCCAAAAATCATGATTTTTTCTATGACATAACCTTGTTCAATACAAACACCTTTGGTATTGATAGAATAGCAAAATCTTGGAATTTGGATAACACGGAGCCATGTATCGACACCTTAGGCCCTTGTATAAAGACACATATACAAAAATGTAGGTTTTCTCTTATCTTTGACCCTTTAAACTCTTGACCTTAGCCATCAAATGACCCTGATGGCGGATGATCACTTCTGCTACCTCCACTGTTGAGCTAGACAAAATAGAATGTCTACAACTCTAGTAATTGAAACAATATTATTGGGTTGAATGAAACTCTCTTATGTTTTCCTTAAACATATGTAACATGTATTCTATCATTATCAAATTTCATTTTTGGCAATCCAACATAGCTAATTTTGAAATCATACTCATACTAGCATGTCCTAATCTTATATTCCACAACTAAGACATGATATCATTATTATCAACAAAGCAATATTTAGAGAAGCTAAGTTATCCAAATGCACAATATAAACATTTCTTTCTCTACGTCCTATGAAAATAATTTTATTAGACTTAACATCAACTACTTGACAATTTATTGACTCAAAAATAACATTTGTGCCTTTACCATATAATTGACTAATACTATGAAAGTTATCTTAAAACCTTTGACAAAGAGAACATTTTTAATATTAGATGAGAAGTTGTTACCAATGGTTCTAATGCCTTCAATTTGTCCTTTTGAGTTGTCACCAAAAGTAACATTTCCACCATTTTTACGCTTTAGTTTTCCAAATTGACTTTTGTCATCGATCATGTGTCTTGAGCAGCAACTACCAAGGTACTAAAAGTTCTTTTTGTTGAATTTGCCTTTAATCAAAGCTCTTCCTCTCATAAACATAAAAGCATGTTTTATTTTTAGGTACCCAAATTTTACTA
Organism: Adansonia grandidieri; assembly: GCA_038382065.1. Taxonomy (NCBI): domain Eukaryota; kingdom Viridiplantae; phylum Streptophyta; class Magnoliopsida; order Malvales; family Malvaceae; genus Adansonia; species Adansonia grandidieri. Next base: position 9,419,174 of record JBBYHK010000006.1, on the reverse strand, counting down.
GGTCCTTGAGCATTAGTATTCACAATTCTTGTGCTTTTGGGGATCCATTTCATTTTAATAGTCTCATCTTGAGATATGCTAATTTCCTTTAGAATCCACACACTCTTAATGAGCTTACCTTAATAAGTAACAATTTTCAAGGAACAAGTATGAAATGTATGACCAAGTTTGTGGCAAATAGTACACATACTAGGTGCATTATATGATTTATTTTGTTTCACAAAAAAATTCTTCAAATTAGTTTCTTTTTCAATTCCATTACAGCCCAATATATCTTTATCAAAGAATGTTCTTTATGTTTTTAACATGTTATTCAACTTTTGTTATGCCATATAAAAACCTAAGAATGAGTTATGCAAGTTGGTATTTTTCTTATTTAGATCATCAATTTCAAAATTTTAACTTATCTACCTTCTTTTTAAGATAATCTTTTGTCATGCTGAATGATTTATTCTCTTCTTTAAGTTTGGAAACCATTATTTTAAATTTCAAATTCATGGTTTCAAATTCTAATGTTAACTCATCAAATGCATCTTATAACTCATCAAATGAATAAAGATTAGCATTAGAAAATACCTTAGGCTTATCAAGAGTATGAGACATAGGTTGGCCATTTCATCATTATCATTGTCAGATGTGTCACCCTTGCTCCATGTAGCCATCATTGCCTTTTTCATTTGCTTATTTGCATTTTGTTTTTTTCACATCAAAAACTTAAATCTGTTGTGTCCCAATTTCTTGCACTCATAGTAAATGATTTGGTCTTTATCTTTTTTGCTAGATTCTTCTTTTGTCATTTTTCTTCCAGAAGCTTTCCTTGCCTTGTTCATCCTTATGAATTTGTTCAATATTTTTGCAAACATGGCCATCTTTTCATTTTTTTTCAAACTCTTTATCACTATCACCACATTGAGTGGTTGATTTGAAAGCAAACTTACTTTCTTAGGTGGCTCTTGACCATGTGTAATCTTTATCTCATAGGTTACGAGAGAACCTATGAGTTCATCAAAGGTTAAGATCTTTGGATTCCTCAATTGCCGTTACTTTTGCTTCCCAAGGCTTGGGAAAACTATTGAAAAGCTTTTTTAGCATCTCTTTGTTTAGATAGGTCCTTCCAAGTGCCTTCAACCCATTGATGATGTATATGAACCTATTTGACATTTCTTTAATGGTTTCATCCACCTTTATTTTAAACAATTTATAGTCTAGTTTAAGCATACTTATTTTAGATTCCTTGATGTGATTTGTTCCTTTATGAGTGGTTGCTAACTTGTCTTACACTTGCTTAGCTTTGGCATAAAGTGAGGCACTTTTGTACTAACTTGCGCCAAGAGACAAAATAATGTGTGCATGGCCTCGACATTTAACTGTGCCATTTTAGTATCTTGCTCAACCCATTCATCTTCTTCCTTTAGCACAACAATATCTCTAATACTTTTCCTATGAATGAGTGGTCCATTGACAATAATCTTTCATACTTCATAGTCACTGGCTTAGATAAAAAGCTTCATCCTTGTTTTCCAATATAAGTAGTTGTCACCATTGAAGAGTGAAGGTCTCATAATGAATTGGCATTCAAGTCCCATAGCATTTGCACTTGTTTTAAAGGTCATGAGACATACTTCATCTTAGCTCTTTAACTTTTGTAAACTTCTTAAAGCTTTAAGCATTACACTTGCATCTTCCATTCTTTAAGCTATTAAGGATATTTTTCAAGGTTATGAAACTTATAATAGAGACTAGAGTAATGATACCAATTGTAAGCTCAAAGTAATGATTCAACCAAGAAGTGGGTGAATTGGTTCTTTTAAAAATTTGATCACAAATAAACCTTTTAAGAGAAATTAAGATAAAATGAAAGTAAAAATGAGTTAAGTTAAGAAAAATAAATAATCAATAAATAGAGGTTTAGTCCATAAACTCAAAGCCTCCATCTTCTTTTCTTGGCATTTCCTTGCCAAGGTGATTCTTACAATTCACTAGTGAAATTGTTACCTTTGAAGCTAAGGTATAACCTTACAACTCTATCTTTTGAGGCTTAAATAACACCTCTCAATCCCCTTAAGAATTTTACCTAAAATTCTTAAATGTTTTCACGCAACCCTTTTTTGTGAAATGGATAAAGTTTCAGTAAACTAATTAAAACCTCTAGTAAGTAAGTGTTAGCTAGAATTTGAGTATAAGATGAATGGGATACAAAATGATCTTAGAATAATACAAAATGAAAACAAAAAAAAAATGAAGAACTTAAATATGTTAAGGTTTTGATGTTCAATGCTCTATTAATCTTGGTATCTCATGCTTTTTCAACTGTTGGAAACCTCTATTTATAGCTTGAAACTGAATTATAGATGTTGGGCATTAATTAAGTAGGTGTAGAGTCATTGTAATCATCATAAATGGGAGATTTTGTTCAGAACTGCATTGTTGTATCGATACACTAACAAGAGTATCGATACATGGACTTTAAAAATGTAACCTTTACAAGATGTTGTATCGATTCACCAAGGGTATGTATCAATACATCAAAGTGAGTATCGATGCATTAAGGGTGTGTATCGATACTCAACATGTTGTATCGATATAGAGACATTTGTATCAATACATTTGAAGGTTTCAACAAAACCTTAGCTACGGCCGGCATTGTATCGATACATTCATCAAAAATACTTGTAAAAAAGTTTTTCTTGGCTAGAATTTGATTTATTTATATCTTAAAATATTCTAAGTATAAATATGCATTTGGAACATATATTTTTGAGAAATTAGGAGGTAAAAATCAATTTAGTATTTTCCAAAATGTTTTTCAATTTAATTCAAGGGAAAATACTAAGTTAGAAATAATTGCACACAAGTTAATTTAGTTTAGGTAATTGTTATATCAAAATCGAGACTAATTCAAAACTAATAAAACTAACACATCTTAAGAAGGAGGTTTAAAAACGAAGAGTGTTAATTAAGCACATTACAACTAATATCATGGTTATAAATCAATCAATTAAGGATTTACAACCTAAGACATTTAAAGAATATGTACATGGAATGGCTTTTGGTTGTATTGATGAATAATATGTTTATGGTACTTTAGACACTCTGAGCTCAATCGTGAATTTCTAGGGTACACAATGAATTTCCAATTTCATATAATGTGTGCACATAATTTATATTTTGAGTTAATAGGAAAGCTATGAGATATTATTGTAGACCATAATGGAATATATATTTCACTTACGTACCTCCTATTTAAGTTACTAATGTGTGGTATATGGAAGGGAGTATATGATTCAAATAGTATCTGAGCGCCATAACCTGCACTTAGTGATTTAGCATAATATGGTAATTATGATGAACATTGTAGAGAGATTTGCTATTTTATGCATGCTACAACGTTTATGCTGTTAAAGTTTAATGTTGTTGAATATTCGGACCAAGTGAGAGAATACAAGATAATGGTATGATACTTATGGGATAATTATCAATTATATTTAATGGTCAGTTATTATTTTAAGATAATTGACGTAATGATTATTTAATTCTTTAATAATAAATTCATATTTGTCCTTTAATGTAAACAAATCTAAATTGTTAATTTGGATACTTGATGGACATTCTAGATTAAAGATAGAGATATAATTAAATTAGTCTTCTCCTTATCCAGGGTTACCACATATATGCATTCACTTTCCATTTAAATAACTTAGGGTAGCATAAAAAAGGATCAAGAAAAAGAAACCAATTTACTTATGAAGATCCAATTAAATTAATTTACTTGTAGGGATCTAGAGTTTTTAATCATAGTACTTTATCTTCAGCACGATCAAGATTCAATTATAGTTTCTATATCTTTGCACAAGGTAGGTTTTTTAAGTGTGAGATTAATGTGTTGAAGATATAAAAGTATTAAGTTTAATTATCAATATGTTCGATAATATTTATGAATCACGTTTTACATATAATTCATGTTTTTATCTTTTTATTTATCTAATTTAAAATTTTCTAGATTTATTTTTATTTTATTTCTTATATATTTTTTTGGGAATTCAAAAGTCAATTCAATTGAATTTTATTTTTATTTTTATTAATTTTTATTTTTTTCATATTTCTCTTGAAAATAAAAAATCAAACATAAAAAATTTGGGTTTTGTTGTGAAAACCAATTCTGACTAAGAATTTGGAAATTTTTTGGGTTTGGGAAACACATTGACTTTCTTTTAGAAATTTTTAGGGAAAAAAGAAATAAAGACAAGAAAAAACCAAAGAAAAAAAAAAGAAATCATAAAAGGTTTGATATGCCTTAGTAAGTCCAAACCAGCTTTTTTATTTGAATATTTATAATTTTTTAAAAATTCAAAGCCATACATGATTTGAAATTATTTTTTTGAAATGACTTTTTTAATGTAAAAGAGAAATCGCCATCATTTCATATAGCATAAAAAAATTAATAAACATGTATGAAGTAAATATAAGTTTTTATTTTTTTTAACTTACATGTATGGAAGCTGTGCTCACCATAGGCCATTTCATACATGTAAGTTATAATTTTTTTTAAGTTCTTAAGGAATGGGGAGGTTTTCCATATATATATTTTTAATTTTTTTAGTAATCAAAATAATTACAAAAATAATTATTTAATTAAAATTTTATAGTTAAAAGGAAATAAAAATAAAAATATAATTTTATATTTTCCAGTAGAATGTCCATGGGCCAATCGGGTCAATCTACAGCCTAAAAAATTTTAGATTTTTTCTCCATGCCCAAATAAGGCTTTATCCATAAGCCTGAATCACAATTTTAAATAAAAATAAAATAAGACTCTACACATAAGTTCGAATTACTATTTAAATATTAATAAAAAAACTTAAAAAGTATTTTTAATAATATTTATATTTTTATAATTAAATTAATATAAAAATAACTTTTGCATTAAATAGTAATAATGGTTGTGGTAGCCAACCTGAATTAAGAAAACCTATGTCCAAGCAGAGCCTTAGATATAGATTTTCTTAATATGGCCTGAACCTTAAGGGAACGTTTCACCTATAATTCTGTTTCTTATAATCCTGTAGTCATCTAATCACAACAAAAAATTATATATGGCCTACCATTTAAAATCATGAGTTTTACATAATACTTTCATAAGTCCCTACACAATTCAAGATTGTGATTGGCTAATTATATTACAGTAATTGTAGGTGATATGCTCATAAACCTTAAACATAGATTTTTTAAATTTTATTTAAATAATGAAAAGTTTTACTTAAATTTTATTATAAAAATAAAAAAGTATTTTTTAAATTTTTTTAATATTTAAATAGCAATTTAGGCTTTCGGGTTGGATCGAGCTTTATTTGAGCCTAAACAAGAAATATAAATTTGCTTTTGAGCTATGGATTGGCCCAGTCTAACTTGGACACGTCCACTTGATAGAATTATATTTAAATTTTTAAAATTTTTAATTATAAAATAAAAATAATTAAATTTTAATTCTTTTTAACATATAATTATAAAAATATTTCAAATATTTAAAAAAATAAAAAAGGGAAAGAGGAGAGCGACCCTAACCCTTTATGTTAAAATATGGTTCTCAATTTTTTTATGTTAAAATAGCAGTTTCCCTCCTAAATTAGAAGGAGACCATTTCGAAAAAAATAATCTTAAATGATGCTTAGTTATGGAAATGAAAAAAAATATAAATTTTCAAATAAAAAAGTTCATCTAAACCTCGTCCTTCAAGCACTAATCCTCTATATAAATTGCATAGTCAAACGAGCACGGCAAGCAAGAATCGGTACTCAAAGCAATAAAAGAGTTTTAGGTTTTGCAAAAAGTATTTTTAAAAAATATTTTCTATTTTTTATGCATGAAAGCCTTATGATTTGAAGTATAATCAAGAAAACAAAGGGCTCTCTCAATTTCTTTTCTCAAATACTTGTTTGAAAATCAAAAACCTTCAGAAGAAATGTTTTTTTTCCTAATGAAACCTAGTTTAAAGGAAGGGTTTTGAAAATCCTTGATGAATTTTTCGATCGCCATTTTGAGTATGCTTGAGGCTTAAAGAAAATCATTGAATTTCTTAAAAGAAACCCAAATCAGTTCCGATGAATATATACATATATATATATATATATATATGTATGTATGTATGTATAGAAAGTGCTACCGGGTCGAGTTGGCAGGGTCCACGCATAGACCAGTGGGCCGACCCAAATACCTAACGCATTTGCAAGTTTTTCTTTTCTATTTTCTTTTCATTTCCTGGTTTACTTGATTTTTAATTTTTTTTTCAAAATTTTTAAATATTTTTATGCATTTTAGTATGTTTCTAAATATCTTAATTTTTTTTGCAAATTATTTTATTTTTATTTAGTATTTTTATATATTATTTAGTCTTTGAAAATCCTTGATGAGTTTTTTAGTCGCCAATTTTGAGTCTGCTTGAGACTCAAAGAAAATCATTGAATTTTTTAAAAGAAACCCAAGTCAGCTCCAATGAATATATATATATATATATATATATATATATATATATAAGAAACCCAAGTCAGC
>JBBYHK010000006.1:9320531-9412528 GCA_038382065.1 Adansonia grandidieri | reverse complement strand
CAGCTCCTATTAATATATATATATATATACATACATATATATATATATAAAGTTCAACCGAGCCTAGTTGGCAAGGTCCACGCACAGATCAGTGGTTCAACCCAAGTACCCAACACATTTGCAAGTTTTTCTTTTCCATTTTCTTTTCATTTCCATTTTTTATTTTTAATTTTTTTTCAAAATTTTTAAATATTTTTATGTATTTTAGTATGTTTCTAAATATTTTAATTTTCTTTTTTTTTTTACAAATTATTTTATTTTTATTTAGTATTTTTATATATTATTTAGTCTAATTTTGTTATGTAATTTATTTTATTTATTTATGTCTTGCTTATTCATTTATTCATATATATTTTACTTATTTACATATTTTATATTTTATTAATTCATTCATGTATTTAATTTCTTTATTGTTTATTTTATTCATATATTTTATTTATGTACATTTAACATGTAATTCTTATTTGATGCATATTATTTGTTATAGACTTATTTTTATAATTTATTTATTTGTCATATTTAGATTATTTCATCAATCATTTTTTGTTCTCTTATTTAAATATAATTTCATAATTAATAATAATTAGATTTGGAACTTTCTTACAATGAAATCTTAGAAATTTGCAAATAATCAATTTTTAAGAATTTTTAGGTGAGAAAATTTTTAGAGATATAACTAGAATGGTGGAAATTACACTAAAAATTTTTGATATCCGAAGTTTTTCAATATTCATTTCTATAATAAAATATCAATATTTAAATATACAGTCATAAATCTTGCTTAGAATATGTGTATGTCTCTTTTTCATAAAACACAAATTCGACAATAGAGCCCCTTCATGTAAATGATTGGTTTTTATTAAAAACTCTTGAGATGGGATAAGCACTTTAGAATTACTCCCAAATGGTGGAAGGATTCTAACATTTTATCAATATTCAAATAATAACAAAAATAAAAAGAAAATTAGATAAAATAAAGACCATTAGTTAAAAGACCAAAATTAGGGTAACATTAGACTAATTAGGTATAGTCCACATGGATGGCATTGTGGGTTCTTAGTCCTTCTCCATACATAAATATATTCCTAAACTTAGTTTTGGTAAAGAAGACTAGGAACTATATCTTCGTCAAGCTTAGGATTATATTGAATTGGATAAACTCATTAAAGTGGCTAATCACATTCAAATAAAAAAAATATTAGTGGCGACTTTCAATAAGTTGCATTTAGCATACTAAATTCGTATTTTGCACATTATGATATGTAATTTATATCATATAAAGATAAAATTTATAATATTATATTTAAACATAAAAAATATGTTAAGAAGTCAATATTTAAGAAACTTAATAAAAGAAAAATATATAAAAATTACTAAAAATAAAATAAAATAAAATAAAATAATATAATATAATATAATATACTTTTTAAAAAAATGACAAAAAAAATACGAGGGAACTAAATGGATTTTGGTTATTTATTCAAGAATATATGCTAGTTTGGGCCAAATTTGAAGCTCATATTTTGGGCCTAGCCTGGCTTGGACAAGAATATATATAGTGTTAATACCATATATCGACTTGACTTATCCCAACCCAACCCATGAACACCTCTGCACTAGACACTCATCCCATCATTCCTTTGGGAAATTATTCTTTGGAAAGGTTTTGAGTTTTCTTAAGAGCATGATTGTAGACATTTAATTTGATTTAGGTTATCCCTCTAACAATTTGGAATAGACAAGATCGAGAAACATGTAGTCATCTTGGGGGGGATCAATTTTTTCTGTGTGGACAAGGCATTTTTAGGACCTATTTATTGATATTTAGATTATTGCTTGCGCACGATTGAAAAATTACATTTTTAAGGTCTATAAAAGAGCAAAACTTAGTTAAAAAAGGCGAACTTCAAAGAGAAAAATTAATTTTTAAATACCTTCTTATGAAATTGTGGAATACAATTTAAAATATGATGTCAAGATCAAAATTTCCTTTTTTACAAAATTTTTAAATCTTTTTTTATGACATTTACAAATAAGCTTTCGTATATTTTTATCGATAACTAGCGATATTTATGCTGATATTCAGTTTAAAAATTAAAAAATTACAAGAAAATTTTTTATTAGCATTTATACTGTAAGGTGTCACATTGTCAAATTAATTTATTTGCTTTTATTAATTTTATACGAAATTGTGAGTTTCCTTCTTTCTAAAGGTTTTTCGTAAACTTTTTTCATATTTTGGATTTTTTATTCTTTCATCATTGATTAAAATTTTCAATTAATTATTGTGAAAACTTAAATTCATTTTTGACAAATTTCTTTTTCTTTCCAATATGGAATTTTCACATCCATAAGGATTTTTCTTGTAAACTTTTCCAAGTTTAAAAATTTTTAATTTTCTCCTCTTCTTTCCATCCATGAAATTTCCTCATATAGCTATATTTCAACTGTAGAATCTTAATTTTAATTAGAATTTAACACTTGGATATTTTTCAAATGTTTGACTATATTTATGCATGAGATATTCCACCAAGATTTTTTTTCCACATGGAAATTCCCACTAGAAATTTTCTTAGCATGGAAATTAAATTCTTTAATACGTTAAATTTTAGAAAACTTCATGCATGAATTTTTTAATTAATTTCTTTGCATGAAAATATTTGTTTTAATTCTCTAATTATTTTTTTCTAAATTCTATTCTCACCAAGATTTATCTTGATAAAATTTTCCTTATTAATTTCTTTAATCCAATTTTTGCTTATAGATTTTTTATTGGAATTCCTATATGATTAAGTTATGAATTGGATTTATCACATGTGGAATTTTAATTCATCACTTGATTACATGGATTTTAATCCAACTTTTTTTCTTTTACATTTGAGTCCTTTAACTTAATTTCTTCCATGTGGTTTTCAATTAGGGCATGTTAGACATTAATTTCTTTAATCCAATTTTACCTTATGGTTTTTTTAATTAGAGTTTAACATGATTGGATTCTTAATTAAATTTTATCACGTGTAAAATTTTAATTAACCCTTTTTAAGTACTTTGAATTTTAATTCTTTTGTTTATTTCAATACTAGTCATCTCAATTTTAAATTTTTCCATGAAATTTTTAATAAGAACTTTTCCACTTAAATTTCATTTATTTCCTCACTTCTAAGATTTTTTTTACGCATGTAGTTTTCTAATCAAATTTGTCTATACATAACTTATTTGAATTTTTAATTTATTAGCCTAAGTCACATGAAAATTTTGATAAACTTAATTCCAAAATATTTTCATATTTACTTAGGGACTAATTTTGGCTCAGATCAAACATTTATTCCAACAAAACTAGTTCAAGTTCAACTATCTCCAAAATGGTTGCATGAGGACCAACTTGGTTGGAATCAAATTTCTCTCCCAACCAATTTGTTCTCATTTTAACTATGTCTAGAAGATAGGATAAAGAGGACATGGTAGTTATCTTAATCTTAGGTGGTGGATAATGACATAAGGCATCAATTTATGACAAGTCATCGTAAGTTTTCACCAAACAAGCAAAAAAAGAAAATCATTAAAGAAAAGGTGTAAAATATGGCATTTATTTTGGCCATTTACACGTTTTTAGGGGGATTAATTTTCATCTTTCTTCTTTTAAAGAAAAAACTCTTTCAATTTCTAAGCCTCTACTAAATTATCTTAAGAGAAATAAAAAGTTTTAAAAGTTTAGTGTTGAAATTATGTTGTTTTGATTTAAGAAAGGTATATTTCTTTTAAGATTTCCTTCAAAATTTTCTACCATTCATCTTCATCTTTATACACCATTTTTATTTTCCAAGTTATTTCTTCTTGTTGGTAGCTTCTTGAACCTAATTAGTTTTGATGAAATGGCCATATGATTTTTATATTTTTCATTTTGCAAAAAATTCTTTAAAATCATGTTTCTAAAGTTTAAATGTTTTAAATCATATTCATGATGTAAAAACCTAATCTTGTCCGAGCCCTTTCTCCTGACAGTCGAGAAATATCTGAAACCAAGAACTTAGCAGCCGTTCGATAAGGGTAGACTTTCTTCAGGTGGACTAAACATCTTTAAGACATTTTTAGTCCTACTTAAATGGCCAAAGGTGCATGTAACAGAAAAAGTGCCATTTCGAGGGATCTCAGATAAAAAGACAAATATTAAGGTAAAATATTAGCTTTTAAATTTATTCTTTTGAAATTTATTTTTGCAAATGTTATCACGATCAAATTTCTCATTTTTTAGAAATTTTTTAAGAATTTTTGATAAAATTTGGAAAGTTGACGTCATATATGTTTATCAATACCCATGTAGTATTTATATTGATATGCACTCCAAAAAATTAAAAATATTCAAGAAAAATTCATACTGGCATTTTATACCATGAGGTGTCAAATTGACAAATTTATCAATTAATTTTGAATTTTTTCATTGTACATTGAGTTTCTGCTCTAGAATTTTTCATAAAAACTTGTTCCAAAATCTAAGGTTTTTTTATATTATTTCCACCAATGAATGCTTTGAACAAGGTTTTAAATTCATCTCATTTTTCTAAAGTTGGATTTATTTTTGGAATTTTTTTCATTTCCAAAATATACAGGTTTCTACTCCATAAAATTTTTCAGTAGGATTTTTTTGAGTTTATAATTTTTAAAATTCTTCAAATATTTTCATTAAAAATTCATAATAAATCAGTATTTTAAAATTCAATTTATTTTATGAGATTTTAATTTTTTCTAAATAACAATTTTCTTTCACAAAGGTTTTTTTTGTAAAGTTCTACGAGTTTAGAATTTTTAACTGTCTTTTTCTTGCACATAAGACTTCTAAAAATTTTTTTGTATAATTCAATACTTGAAATTTTTATAAGAAAATTTTATTATTTTTATTTTTATTATTTTAGGGACAAATTTCTTTAATGGGCTTAAAATTTGTAAATTTTAATAATGGGCCCAATAAGCCCATCATTTCTCAACAAGCCCAATAAGCTTTCCAAGCCTATTTTTGATTTTTCACTAAGCCCATTTCATTCTCTATAAGCCCCATAAGCCCATTTGTAATTATTCCATCAATTTTCCAATAAGGCCTAATTAGGCCCATTTTGATTTTGCAACAACGCCCAATAATTTTTCTCTCTCCAAAAATTTTATTTAATTTTGTTTTTGGATCCAAAAATTTCATTAGATATTTAATTGGGCTTTTTACATTATTAAATTTTTAATTAAGTTTATCAATTTATAGCTTTTAATTTCTTACAAATTAGTCCCTTTATTTCAATTTATTCATTTTTAAGAAAATTTGTAATTATAATTTTATTTATTCTTACATTTTCATAAATTTATATATGTTTATTTTAATTTCAAAATTTGATAATTTGGTTATACGAGAATTAATTGAATTGGGATTAAATTTTATCACTAAGTTAAATATTATCGAACTTAGATTTTTTTTAAGCAAAGCTTCTAGATGATGATGTCATGCATGATGTAATATGTATAAAGATAAAAATTCATTAATTGAATCTTATCAAAAAAAGAAAAAGTCTAAAAAAGGTAAATGTTATCAAAAAATGAATAAAAAATTAAAAAAGAAAATCTAGGAAAGTCTAGTGGCCATTTGGCCAAGGTGATTTTTACATCACCTTGGTTGAATCCTTTCCCTATAAATAAGGGATGGTTGGTTCTTTTGGGGGGCTTTGGGAATTCTATAGAAAAAAATAATAAAAATTACATAAATTTCTTAAGTTTTCTAAGCTTTTCAAGGTAAACACACTTAAAAAAATTTTAGTTTTTCCTATTTTCATTCATTTTTCTTCCTATTAGTGAGCCAAAAATCATGCTTGAGTTCAGGGATTTTAATCCATTTTCAAAGGCCAAGCATGTTAGCCATGAACAAAGTTTCTTGATTTTGTTATTTTATTTAATTTTTATTTGTAATATGTTGATTTTTCATCGAGAATATTTATGTTTGTTGATAGATATAATGTTATTTTTCATGTATATATTTTTGTCTTATTCTTCTTAATATTTTCATGTTTATTTTCATTGATATATTCAATATTTAACATGATTTTATGTATATTTAAGCTTGGTAAAAATTATGTCATGTATTTATATTGATATTCATGAAAATATGTAATGAAAAATTGTTCCTAGTGGAAATACATGCTGACCAAAAATCATTATGATTGTTAAATAATTTCTTATGCTTGATTTTGTGATAGTTTGCATTATTTTGTTATATTTTAAACTTGCAGAGGCTTAAAAAATAATATTTCTAAATTTTTGAAGGCCTTGGAATGGTGTTTCCATGCTTGGCTGAAAATAATATGTGTGATTTTGTGATGTATTGATTTTTAGGCTATTTTGTAATTATAGAAAAATATAGAGACTAAATTGCAAAAATTCCAAAAAATAAAAAAAAATATATTATTTCAAGGCCATTCAAGCTTGGCTAAGAGCTTCATATACCCTTAGGGATTATTTTGTGCATTTTTAACATGTTGAAATATAGTTCATGCATTTGTAATCTTTTTAAGGCCTTTTTGCAATTTTAAGAAATATAAAGGCCAATTTGCAAAAATTTAAAAAATTATTTTAAGGCTAGAAGTGCTTGGTCGAATATTTAATTTTTTGTATGTGTTTCATGTTGATTTTGGTATGTTTGGTTTTTTTTTTATAATCTTTAAATCTTGTAGGGACTAAGTTGCAGAAAGTGGGAAATTGTTCTGAAAGTCGTACATGCATGCCCAAACCACTTATAGACATATAAGGGTGTCTTTCATGTGCATTTAGCATCTTTGAATATGATTCATATATTTTTAACCTTTTAAGGGCCTTTTGTATTCTTAGAAAGTTTAGATGTTTATTTATAAATATTGAAAATTTGTCCTAAGGCCAAAGATACTTGGCCAAATGCTTTTGATGATATTTGGTATGTTTTTCATGATGATTTTGATGTGTTTGATATTTAATTTTCTATTTTATTTCATTTAAGGACTAAATTGTAAAGTTAGAAAACTCTTTTTTGTTTATGGGGTTAAAATAGTCATTTCTCACATCAAATTATCCATTTAGGGTATTTTGGTCATTTTAGAAGCATTTTTAGCCATTTTGCGGCTACAATGCAATTTTGAGAAAATTAGGGACCTATTAGCAAATTTTTCATTTTAGGTCAATTTTGATGTTTAAGTTACCTATTTCGGGTAAAACTATCATACACGTTATTGTTAAGCCGTTTAGAGTTACTATGATACTTCTGTGTCAAAGGTATACCTTAGAGCCATTTTAGTAATTTATATTAAAATCAAGTCTTTTATGATTACTGAGATACTTCTAGGTCAAAGGTATAAATAGGGAAAGGCTTTTCGTTTTATGAAGTTATCGAGATACTTATATGTCAAAGGTAGACCTTAGTGATATTTTAGTAATTTACATTTGAACCAAGTCTAATGTGATCATCAGAATACTTCTATGTCGAAGGTATACAGTAGGAATAAGTTCATTTTCTTAAGATAATATTGAGTCCTTTAAGTTATCAAGATACTTTCATATTGAAGGTATAACTTAGGGACATTTAAGTAAATTACCCTAGAATTCAGTTTTAGAGTCATCGAGATATTTTTACATCGAAGGTGTAGTTTAAGGGTACTTAGGATAAATTTTATTATTTTTCATAAAATAGGAATTTTTGAAAATTAAGGTAATGTCTCTATGTTAAAGGCTAGTTTTGGTAATACCCAAAACAAATGAAAAGAGATCGGGGTCGATAGTTGGTAAGGAACTTATACATGAAATTTCTCCTAGCATATGAGAGGCTTTTGCAAATTATTTTAGTAATGATATATCTTTTTTTAAAATTGAAAAAAAAAAACAAAAATTTTTTATGAATTTTGAAAAAATAAAACTTTTCATATTCCTCTGGTTCTCCAATGAGTGCAAAAGGTATTTTTATTTTTAAAACCATTCGTATTCTTTTAGCTTTTCGACAGGGTATGAAAGAAGGTAGGTACAAAAGATATTTTGATTTTCAAAATATTGAAAACTTAATTTTCTTATACGAAATAATAATTTGTATTATAAAATATTATATATAGAATTATAATTAAATGCTAGATATTGAAACTGAATAAAAATCAAAATTTAAGTTAACATGTGGTTAATAGGATATCAATTTGTGAATACCATGAGAGGGCTAGATCCTTACTCATGATTGGAGCTGACTCCCAGACCCTTTCAAATGACTTCTAGTATTATCGTAGACCTCAGAGTTTGTTTTCAAGGCCTTCATAACCCTTAAAATACAAACTTTGATAAGTGATGAATCTTACTTAGCCAAAATAGATTAGGGATGACTCCAGAATAAATATTCATTTTGTAATTTTTATTTAGGGTTAAACAAGTGAACGATTCATTTCGATGACTAAGTCTTTGAAAATAAGAGAAATAATACTGATATGGTCCCTAAAAAATAAAATAATAATGATATATAGATATATATATAGGAACAGAGGGTGTGATTGGTCAGGATTCGTATCCAGGCCATGTTGCAACACATGCAAGTTGGTATTAATTTTAATCTTGATAAGTTTATGTGATTCATGCGTGATATACACTTAATTTTCAAGTATATATCAAGCATAGAGATGCAATTAGCAATTGACTTAACTGACTTGGGAGTTGCATAAAGATGCAATGTTGCCTACCTAATTAAACTTGTTGTACTTTATTGAGTTAACTCAAGTTACAAGATGTTGAAAGGGGTTTCAGCCCATTAGAAATACCTTGAAAAGATTTTCGTATAATAATTAGGGTTATTATTATGAAAAATTAGTGGAAATGTCAATAAAGATTTAATACCTCATCTTTATTGATTCAAAAACATGAATATCTAATTAATACTTATTTTCATACTAGATTGTTGATAATGGTAATTATAAGAACTACATTGTGAGCATATTAGATGCTAGTTGAAAATGTTTGGACTGCTATGTGAAATTGAAAAAATTTCTTAATAAAAGGTTGTTAACTTCCATGTTAACATGATTGAGTTGAATTACTTTACAATTGATATAACCACTGGATAATTAACTCAGGTTGTGGATCACACTAATGTAATGACATAAGTTTGTTGAAGAATAGAAGATAGCTGGGCTCTAATAAGCTAGTTCTAAAAATAAGCAATGGAGTAAAAGTTGTAGCTGCTACCATTGGAACCTATACCTTATCATTACCTTCAGGCATGACCTTGGAACTAAAAATAATGTTTCTACATTCCTGGATTGTTTAGAAATATCATTTCAGTACCATAACTCACATAAAATGATGATTTCAATTTTAGAATGAAAAACAATAGTTGCATGATCATTCTACATGACATGGTCTATGGATTGGCCTCATTAAAGGATAGGTTATTTATACTTAATCCCAACATGCCTTTACTCAGCATAAATATGATGAAAGTAAAGAAAAATAATCTAACAAAAACCTATATATGGCATTATAGACTTGGACACGTCAGTGACAGTAAGGTAGCCAAGTTACACAAACAAGGTTATCTCGACCCATTTGATTATGAATCATATGGAACATGTGAATGTTGTCTCCTTGGCAAGATGACCAAGACTCACTTCACTAAGAAAGGTGATGTATGTGGACCAATGAACATAATTGCTATTATGTGTACTTAATGAAGTACAAGTCTTAAGCTTTTAACAAGTTCAAAGAGTTCTGAAGTAGAGAAACAAATTAGCAAAAGTATTTCAACTCTTAGATCCAATCGATGAGGAGAACACTTGAGTTAGGAATTCTTGGATCAGTTGATCAAAAATGGTATTTGTCACAATGGAGTCAACCTAGAACTCCATAACATAATAGAATGTTTGAAAAGAGGAACCAAACCTTATTAGACCTGGTTCGTTCCATGATGTCTAAGGTAGGCCTTTCGATATCCTTTTATGAAAATGCCTTAAAACTATTGCATATCTTCTAAATAAGGTTCCAATGAAGTTTATGGATAAGATGCCATATCAAATATGGCATGTTAAAAGACCATTTTTGTCTCATCTTAAGATTTGGGGCTATCCCGCTTATGTGAAGTGAACACTGTCTTGCAATCTTAGAGCTACTCAGATAAATGTAAATCTATAGTGTATCCTAAGGAAACTTATTGATATTATTTTTACAACTCAACTAAACAAAAGGCATTTATTTCTAAATATGATGTTTTTCTAGAGAAAGACTTTCTACTAAAAGAGTTCAATAGGAGTAAAATTTATCTTTAAGAAATTGAAGAACCATAAATAGAAATTCCTATGAAACCGGAGTTGAGGGATAAAACATCAGGTGCTCCACCCGAAACTCAAAAGATAAAAAAACTCTAACAGTCTGGTAGGATTAAGCAAGCTCTTGAGAGATATGGATTTCTCATGGATATAAATGACTTGTCGAGTGATAGTGAACCTACCATTTATGGAAAAGCAATCTCTAACATTGATTTCAAAAAATGGCTTAATGTCATGAAGTCTGAGATAAATGCCATGGATGTTAACCAAGTGTGGACTTTGGTTGACCTAGTTGAAGGGATAAAACCCATAAGGTGTAAATGGGTCTTTAAAAGAAAAATTGACATAGATGGCAATGTCTAAACGTATTCAGGCCACACTGGTAGTGAAATGTTATAATCAAGTTGAAGGCACAGATTATGAAAAGACCTTTTACCAATTGCCATGGTAAAATCCATTTAGATATTTCTTGCAATAGCTACATAATATGATTATGAGATATGGAAATGGATGTAAAGAAAATAGTCCACAACGAGAATCTACAAGAATAGGTGTATAGGACATAGCTCAATGGTTTGACATCCAAGTCAAATCCAAATTTAGGTATGTAAGATAAAGAAGTCCATTTATGGACTAAAGCAAGCTTCAAGGAGTTAGAACATTAGATTCTATAAAGCAATTAAAGAATTTGGCATCAAATAGAATCCGAATGATCCATATGGTTATAAAAAGATAAATTGGCATTCAATCATTTTCTTATTGCTGTATGTTGATGACATATTGCTTAGAAGAAACGACATACCAATGCTGCAGATGACTAAGGTCTAGCTGTCTAGACAATTCTCCATGAAAGATATAGAAAAAACAACATTCATTTTAGGAATTAAGATTTATAGATATAGATAAAAATGCTTGGCTTATCCTAACCCTTATACATAGACAAGGCACTTAAAAGGTTTAAGATGAAAACTCCAAGAAAGGAAACTTGGCTATGGTACATGGTATTCATTACTCGGTAGTTGGATCCATCATGTATACCATGTTGTGTACTAGACCAGATGTATCATATGCTCTAAATATCATGAGCACATACCAAAGCAATCCTAGTTAATCTCACTGGATAGCTATGAAGAATATCCTGAAGTACTTACCAAGGACTAAGGATATCTTTCTAGTTTATGGCAGGGCTGAGCGTCAAGTTAAGGGTTACATTAATGCTAGCTTCTAGTCAGATTGGGATGACTACAAGTCATAAAGTGATTTGTTATTTACCTTTAATGGTGTTGCAACTAGTGGGAAAAATTCCAAATAGGTTATAATTGTAGATTCAACAATTGAAACCGAATTTATTTTCGCTTGTGAAGTAGCAAAAGAGGCAGTTTGGATGAATAAGTTGGTTACTAAACTTGGTGTGGCTCCAAGAATTATTGATCCAGTACCACTTCAATGTGATAACAATGGAGGCATGTTGTAATATTTTGAATACGAGTTCGAGAAGCCGAACTTAAAGTAATAAATTTATTTTCTTGTATTGGGATGGGACTGATTTGTCAGACGAATCGCATGTCCAACCTAACCATAAATAGTCATTATGAAATGACCAAATAATTTGAAGTCACTGCAATCTAGACTTGACTAGGTAAATTGGTCACCGATTAGGGCTCGAATTTTAAAGCTTATTGTAGACACCTAATTTCATCCAAGCCTAGTTTCAGTAGTCCTAAATATTCGAGATTAAGAACCTAGCAACCGATTTGGTAGAGGTTGACCTCTTCTAGGCAGACTAGGCATTTTCAACACCAATTTAGTTATGTTGAAATGACTGCATAAGCACGTGACTGAAAAAGTGTAGTTTTGAAGGTTGTAAAGAATAAATCTCAGATAAAAAGGAAGAATATTCAAGAGAAAAATTAGTTTTTTTAATATTTCTTGTCAAATTTTGAAATTCATTTCTACATAGCCAAATTTCTCATTTTTAAGGATTTTTCCAAATTTTTCAAGAAATTTGGTAAAATAACCTTCTTATATTTTTACTAATATTGTGTATTATTTATGCTGATACTCACTTTGAAAAATCAAAAAGATATTCAAGAAAAAATAGGTATTGGAATTTTATAGAATGAGGTATTAAATTGTCAAATTTATCCATTAAATTTAAATTTTTTACAATATCGCAAGTGTCATGCTCACGAAAGTTTTCGATAAAATTTGTTCTAGATTTAAAGTTTTTATCATTATTATTTTTATAGATTAATATTTTTAATAATATGTTGAAATCAATTCAATTTTATAAATTTAAATGTATTTTTAAAATTTTTTCAGTTCCAAAATATAAACTTCCTCTTTGTAAAATTTTTCTAAGTTTATAAATTTTTAAAATTCTTCAAATACTTTCATTAAACTCATATTAATTTAGTTTTTAAAACTCTAATTTATTTTATGAGTTTTCTTTTTCTTTTTTCAAAATATCAATTTACTTCCAAAAGGATTTTTCTTATAAAATTTTACAAGTTTAAAATTTTTTATTATCTTTTTCTCACATATAAAATTTTCAAAAATCCTTTTAGTGTTCAACACTTAGAATTTTATAAGAAAGTTGTACTTAATTTTATTTTATTTTATTTTTGGGCCAAATTTCTTTAATAAGCCTAAAACTTTCAAATTTTGCTAATGAGCCCAATAAGCCCATTAATTTCCCAACAAGCCTAATAAGCTTGCCCAATCCATTTTTAATTTTACACCAAGCCCATCTCATTCGCCTTAAGCCCATTGATGATTATTTCAACAAATCCATTCTATTTTTCAACAAGGCCCAATTATGACCATTTAATTTTACAACCAAGCCTAACAGTGTTTTCTCTCTCCAACGTTTTTATTAATTCTTTTTAAGGTCCAAAATTTCATATAGACACTTTATTGGGCTTTTTACATGTTTAAATTAGTAAATTTGTTAATTTAAAATTTTTAATTTCTTACAATTTAGTCTTTGTAATTCATTTTTTTATAAAATTTTAATTATGATTGTATTTTTTTCATTTTTATTTTTTTCATTCTCAAATTTTTGTTTATATTTATTTAAGTTATGAAATTTATTGATTTAGTTACATGAACTAGTTTGATTGGAATTTAATTTTTCCTTAACCAATTTAGTTACATTTTAACTATATATTAAATTAATATTATCCTAAATCATCATGAAACCTACCTTTAGCCCACATTGGGCTTTTTGACTAAGGTTAGATGATTATTATATGAAGAAAAATTAATTAGCTAAAGCCTAAAAAAAATCTACAAAATAAATTAACAAAAGAAATAAAATAATAAAAGAAAATTATAAATTTTGCTAGAACCCATGCAGCCAAAGAGGCTTCTTACACCTAGGGGAAGGTTGGTTTATTTGAGAGACTTTAGCTATTCCATAACAAAGACAATAAAAACACAAAATTTTCTTTAAGTTTTCAACCTTGTTAAGGTAGTTTCTCTTGTAAAATTCTATTTCTTGTTCATTTATGCTTGATTCTTCTTTTTAGTAAGCTAAAATCATGCTTGTGCTCATAGATTTTTATTCATGTTGAAAGGCCAAGAATGAAAGCTATGATCAAAGTATATTGATTAGGTTGTTATATTATGTTTTTCTTGAAATTAAGATGATTTTCATTTATATAATTCATGTTTGTTTATGGAAATGATGTTATTTTTATATGTATATATTTTTGTGCTATTTTCCTTGGCATTTGCATGTTGATTTATGTTAATATGTTCATTTTTTTCATTTTCATGCATATTTAAGCTTGATAAAATTTAAGACACGAATTTATGTTGATACTTATGAAATTATATGAAGATAATAAGTCTTTGTTTGTTATATATGTTGGCTGAATATGATAGCATGCTTGGAATACATTTTTGTGCTTGGTTTTATGGTATTTTAGATTATTTTATAATATTTGAAAATTTTAGGGTTTAAAAATAAATTTTTAAAAATTTTTAAGGCTTGGAAGAATATTTCCATGTTTGGCATCAAGGCTGATTTGGTGATGTTATTGATTTTTAGGCTATTTGGTAACCATAGAAAACTCAAGGACTAAATTGTAATTTTTCAAGGCCATCCATTCTTGGCCAAATGTTTTTTGTGACTTTTAGTATTATTTTCATGATTTTTGTGATATGTTTAATGCTTAATTTTGAGTTTAAATCATGTAGGGACTTAATTGCAAAACTTGCAAAAATCTTTTCTAAGACCTTTAGCGGGTGTCTGTCATGCATTTCTAGCATGTTTGAATACATTCCATACATTTTTAATACATTAGAGACATTTTTGCAATTTTTGAAAGTTTAAGGACTTGTTTTTAAAAATTAAAAATTGTTCCAAGGCCAAAGATGCTTAGCCAAATGATCCTTATGATTTTTGGTGAATTTTCCATGTTGATTTTTGATATGTTTAACATTTGATTTTGTATTTTATTTCAAATGGGGACTATTTTGCAAAATTAAGAGAGTTAGTGACATTTTAGGTAAACCCTTGCATAGGGGGTCAAAAAGTTCTTTTCTCACATCAAATTACCCATTTAGGGTATTTTGGTCATTTAGGAATATTTTTAGCATTTTTGGGCATTTTGAGGTTAAAATGTAAATTTCAATAAATATAAGGGCCTATTAGCAATTTTTGCATTTTAGGTCATATTCAATATCTAAGTTACCCATTCAACGTAAAATTGTCATTCCATATCACTATGAAGTCTTTTAGATACTTATATGTTGAAGATACATCCTAAGGGCATTTTAATAACTTACTTTAGAACCAAGTCCCTTATGATCACTTGGATACTTCTATGTCAAAGATGTATAATAGTTTTTAAGGTTACCGTGGTACTTTAACATCGAAGGTAGACTTTAAGGATAATTTAGTAATTTATAGTTAAACCAAGTCCTATGTGATCATTGAGATACTTCTATATTGAAGGTGCACAATAGGAATAGGTTCATTTTGTTATGATAATAACAAGTCCTTAAGGTTACAGGGATACTTTCATGTCAAAGGTCTACCTTAGGGATACTTAGGTAAGTTACCTTAGAACCAAGTCTTTTAGAGTCATGAGGATACTTTTATGTTGGAAATATACTTTAGTACTTACGATAAGTTTTTGTTATTTTTGATAAAACCAGAATTTTTAAAAAATTAAGGTAATGTCTTCAAGTTAAAGTAGTATGTGGAAATTCTCCCAGTATATGAAAAGGGTTTGCAGATTATTTTAATTACAAAATATCCTTTTAAAAATGAAAAATCATGATTTTTTTAATTTTGAATAAAATAAAACCTTTCGTATTCCTATGGCTCTCTAGTAGGGTGCGAAACATATTTTGATTTTAAAATCTTTCGTATTCTTGTGGCTTTCTAGTGGGGTGCAAAAGATAATGATAAAACCTATTGTGTTCCTTTAGTCCTCCGAAGGCATACTGAAGATATTTTGATTTTCAAAAATATTAAAAATCTAATTTTCTCATCTAGAATAAAAAATTTGTTTTATAAAATTTTATTTTGATATATGGGAATTATAATTAAATATCGGATATTGAAATCAAATAAAAATCAGATTTAAATTAACACATGATTAATAAGGTACCAATTACTAGGTGTTATAAGAGGTATCATTTCTTACTCGTGATTGTAACCGACTCTTGGACCCTTTCATGTGATCTATGATATTATCATAGATCTCGGAGTTTGTTTTAAGGGTATTGTAACCCTCAAAATCTAAACTCTGGTTGGTGACTAATCTCACCTATCGAAATAGATAGGTGGTGACTCTAAGACAAATGGTCATTTTTGTAACAACTATTTAAGGTTAGATCTAGTGAGCAATTCATCTCAATGACTTGTCCCTAAACACAAAAAATATGAAAAATAATAATGATATGCCCTCCAAAATAAAAGATGATATATATAGGAATGAAGGGTACATCTAACTTTTAAGTCGGATTGATCAAAATTTGTATTTGGGCCGTGTTAACCCTCAAAAATAAGCTCCAAGGTCTACGTTAGACCAGAGTTTGTGCGAAAGGGTTCGAGAATCAGTTATAATCACAAGTAAGGATCGATCCCTCTCGTGACACCTGAAATTACCACCTCGTAGTTACGTGTTAACTAAAGTCTTAATTATAATCAGTTTTAATTTTTTGTATTTAGTTTTAACTCCTCATTTTTGATATTATTTATAATTAATATTATTTTTCTTGTCTTAAGTAAATCAAATTTTATATTTTTTGAAAATCAAAATCCTTTTCGCACCCCTCTAGAAAACTTGGAGGAATATAAAAGTTTTATTCCTTGAGAAAATTGAAAATTATGATTTACTTATTTAAATATGGGATTCTTTCGTATAAAATAATCATTAATGGTGACTTCCATATACCAAAAGCACACCTACAACCTATTTTAACTCGGAAATATTGCTTTAAATTTTTGAAAAAAAAAATATTATAATTAACATGTGTTAAATTAAGAACGTAACATCATGAAAATGACTCCTAAGTACATACATGAAATTACAAAATGATCCTTTGATTATGAAAAGAACCTAAATGGACTTAGCATTTAGGACGTTATGATATGGTCCTTAAATCATAGAAAATGATTTAAATGCATGGGATTTTGCATAATGACCCATAAGTCATGGAGAATGACCTAAAATGAAATTAAAATTCACAAAATTACATTTAAGTCTCTAGATCATGGAAAATGACTTAAATGACATCAAAATCATGGAATGACATAAAAGTCCCTAAAACATGGCAAAATACTAAAATGCCATTAAGATGCATGAAATTGCATAAATATCCTAAAATATGGCAAATGACTAAGCTAAGTAAGCAAGCATGAACCTTTAAATTATCAAAGATGACTAAAATGGTGTTAAAATGCATGAAATTATATAATAACCTTTAAATCATGAAAAATTACTAAAAAAACCCTAAAATGCACGAAATTTTACAAATAGTCCTAAAACATGGAAAATAACTAGAATGACCCTAAAATGCATGAAATTGCCTAAATGGTCCTTTTAAGCTTCTACCACCCCTAAAGCACCCATAAACATTTTTTCTCAACAAACATACAAAAATGGCATGAAATTAATGGATTTATCATTGTGCATGGTGACATGGTCATAATCACAATATATTAATGGAAAATGCATGGACATGTGGATCATGATAATAACATATGAAAATATCATAGAATGCATGTCATACATGATTTTAAACATAAAATGGCCTATCATCATGAACATACATAAGTACCCTAGCATGCATGGTGATGTTGCCATAATCATGGTATTTTCACGTAGAAAACACATAAAAAAAAACTAAAGGAACTTAACATAAAACCTTGGAAAACAAGTTTTCTTGATGGAAAGATGATTTTTAAGAGACTTTCAACAAAAATCAACAAAGAAAACCAAAATAAAACATTTGAAGATCATAGCTCAAAATTTGGCCAGAAACTTGATTTTTACACCTTTGGCTCAAATCATCACCTAAGCATGGTTAGGATCCTCAAGCTCACATAAGACGAAGAGAAAATGATCAAAAACAAAGTAGAAAAACAACTTTGGATCAAACTTGAAGAAACTCTATCTTTGTTTTCTTTTCTATTTTTTTTTTGTTAAGAACCAATTCTTTCCCTCTATTTTGGATGCCCCAAGAGTTTAAAGCCACTCTTGGCTAATCACTTCTCATCCCTATGCACTACCACATATTTCTTGACAACTCATGCAAGCTTGCTTGCAAGTAAACCATCTAAGGCTTAGGTTAATCAAAGGGATGAAATCTTATAGTTTAGGGCATGGATTAGCTGATCAAAGTAGAGGAACTCAACTGCACGGCTTCACAGAGAAACCCCTACCTAAATCATCATAACTTGGTTTTATGCAAGAAAGGTGTTTTAACTTTAACTCAAAATAGTCATCCATTTAAATTCAGTTGAATTAGACTCAAAATAGTTAGAAAACAACCAAACTAAATGCCATTTGATTCCCAAGTATGATTAAAGCATTAATCTTATTTATCTTAAGCTTATTCATGCTTGAATGGCTTAATCCATATGAGTAATTCTCATGCCTATGTTTTAATGTAAAAATGTTTATGAAGTATGATTATAATAAAGTGATCCAGGGCCATTAGAAAGAGGAAATGTAGAAATCTTAGGTGAAAAAGCTTGTTTGTGGTGAAAATTTTTGTGCAGTAGTGGTACATTGGTGTCTGTATCAATACAAGTGCTTACAAAACCAAAAATTCATGAAAAACATGACATTGTATTGATACAATAGGGCTCTATATCGATACAATAGGCATTGTATTATACGATATGGCCTTGTATCAATATAATGCATGCTTAGGCATGGAATGACTAAAATCCGATGATGTATCAATACATTAGTGAAATGTATTGATAAATATTCATGAATTTCATGAAAATGCCATTTTTTACATCCTAAAAGTTTCAAATAGTTCAAATTGTTCTTTTAACATTTCAAATATTTCTTTTTCCTTCCCTAACGCCATGTTACTGGGAATTGGCAACACGACATCTTATAGTGCCTCTTTATCATTTTATTCTTTTATTTTATCACTTTTTAATTAAGTCCCAAGATGTTAGAATTTGGTCCTAGAAGAGAAGGGTGCATTTTATCTAAAAGTCTCCAATTGGACATAATTTATTTGAAAGGGGCCCAGACAAAATTACGAGTCTTTAGCCATTATTGAAGATCAAGAATAGGGCAAAAACCAAAGACATAATTTTCTCTAGGCTTCTTGTTTTCTATTTTTGATTTAGCTTCAGAATAACCTAAACAAAGTTAATAGTTGGTAGAAATAACTTAGGCAAAAACAAATAATTAAAAAAGATGACCAGCATAAAACCTATTAGTCGAAAAGGATGACTAGGGCAAAACATATAGTTGAGAAAATAAAAACTATGGTGAAACCTATTAGTCAAAAAGGATGACTAGGGCAAAACTTATTATTCAAGAAAGTTGACCAGAGTAAAACCAATTAGTTAAAAAAAGTGACTAGGGCTAAACCTATTAGTTAAGAAAGGTGTCTAGGGTGAAACCTATTTGTCAAGAGATTGACTATGGCAAAACCTATTAGTCAAAGAAACTATGTAGGGTGAAACCTATTAGTCAAGAGACTGATTAGGGCGAAACATATTAGTCAAAGGATTGATTAAGGGAAACCTATTAGTCAAGGGATTGACTAAGGTGAAACCTATTAAGCAAAAGATTTTCTAGGGTAAAACCTATTAGTCAAAAGAAAGGACTAAGGCGAAGCCAATTAGCCAAAAACAAAGTGACTATGGGGAAACCTATTAGTCAAAGAAGATGATTAAGGCAAAACTTATTAGCCAAGAAATATGACTAAGAAAAAACCTATTAGTTAAAGGAAGCAACTAGGGTGAAATCTAAATAGCCAGAAAAAGCAACTAGGGTGAGTCCTATTAGTCGAAGGAGATAACTAGGGTAAAACCTATTAGTATGACGAACATAAAACCTTTAAGTCAGAAAAAGTGACTAGGGTGAAACCAATTGGTTGAAAAAAGGTAGCAGGGTGAAACCTATTAGTTGAAAGAGATTACTAGGGTGAAACTTATTAGCCAAAAGAAGCAACTAGGGTAAAACTAATTAGCTGAAAAAAGATGACTAGGATGAAAAGTATTAGTCAAAGGAGATGATTAGAGCAAAATGTATTAATCAAAGGAGATAACTAAGGTGAAACCTATTAGTCAAAAGAGGTGACTAAAATGAAACCTATTACTTAAAAGATATGACTAAGGTGAAACCTATTAGTAAAATAGAAGACTAAGGCAAAACCTATTAGTATAGAGATATGATGAGGGTGAAACCTATTAGACAAAGGAAGTAACCAGGGTGAAACCAATTAGCCAAAAAAAGGCAACCAGAGCGAAACCTATTAGTTAAAGAAAATGACTAGAGCGAAACTTATTAATTAAGAAATATGATTAGAGTGCAACCTATTAGTCAAGGAGGTGACTAGGGCAAAACCTATTAGTCAAGAAATTATCTAGAGCAAAACTTATTAGTCAAAAGATACGACTATGGTAGAACCTATTAGTCAAAAGATAACTAAGGCAAAAACCTATTAGTTAAGAAATATGATTAGGGTAAAACCTATAAATCAAGAGTTTCATGGGCTAACTTTATCGGACTTAGTACATAGTTAGCTATTTTGGGTTTTTTATTTTGGTGCTGATTTCAACTGAGATGAAACCTATGAGCTACTTTTGGGCTTTTCTCATGCAAATGCCAATTTTAGTTGAGATGAAATCTATCAATTGCTCTTGGGCTTTCTTATTTTAGTGCCCATTTTAACTAAGATAAAACTTACCAGCTACTTTTGGGCTTTCATTTTAGTGTCAACCTTAAATAGAGTTATTCCTACCAACTACTCTTAGGCTTTTTCATTTTAGTGCTAATTTCAACTAGGATGAAACATATAAGCTAATCTTAGGCTTTCACGTTTGAAATTTAAAATTTTTAAAGGGTGCAAATGATCATGATGTATATGACAATGCCCACACCTAGTGTAACTGCTTCTTGAATATATGCAAATGTGAATGCAGACATGATATATGCATTATTTCATGTCAAGTCAAGGAAAGATCAAAAGTGTTAGTCTTATTGTATGTCTATGAGGCTTCATCATTTCATGCCTCACCATTGTCAATTTTTTTCACTTCTTGGTGTTATTTCTTTAGTGAAAGCTCATGTTGGATCTTTTAGGGGTAATCTAGTGCTTGCCTTTATTTTGACTTTGAAGTCTTAAGAGTACTCTAATTTTTTGAAAAGTCACCAAATACAAAAGTTAATACTTATCAATTCAAGATTAGAAATCTCACTATTTTATCCAGTCAAAGTAATAAAGTTGCATTCTTTTGCTTAAAAAGTATACATATGCCACCTCCTACTTTGCGAGGGTTACCCCTATTTGGATTAGGTAAGAACTTAAAATCATTCAATCATCTTATATTACTGAACATGGCCATCTTCTTGTTTGACCTAGAAAAAGTTTACTCCATTGAGTCCTAAAAGTTAGGGTTGATTCCACATATTAAGGATAACAGACATATGATGTCAAAAAATATTTTCGTAATTGGTGATTATCTTTAGAGAAATCTTTAAGCAAGGTAAGACAAGTTTAAATAATCAAATAGATTGGTCCCACGAGAATCAGATTTAAAGTTTGAGATTAAAAGGTTAAAGGTTGTCATGATAAAATCAAGGTGGATGTTTTTTGACTAGGATTTCTTGAAAGGCAAATAGTCAGGATACAACATCCTTTTGGTCTCCGAATTTAACAATTCGACAAGTGTTAAACTGAACTAGTAAACACCAAGTCTCAAAAAGGTTAATTTAGAAGGCTTATGACAAGTGTTAGTTCTTAAAAATGAGTACTAAATCTCAAAAGGTTTTCTTGGAAGGTATTGGAAAATTTAGACATTTGCCCTAACCATTTTTGATGTTGTGAAATTTTTTTGAGATTTAAATTGTCCATAAATTAAAATGGTAGGGTTTCTTATTTTTAGTGGTTACCTTTTCTAATTTAAAAGTGACTTCAAAATCTTTAAGTTCATTTTAGACTGCCCTTTTTAGGTTTTCACCCTAGAACTTTATTCTTTGTTTTTTATTTTTTTTGCCCCATCATATTCTTAAGGACTCAAAACTTATCCAAGAAATGGAATTTTTTAAAAGCTTCCCAAGAATAGCTTGATAGCTCAAATAGATATGTTTGATTAAAATGGTTTTTTATGGTATGTAATGTAGGCCATGGTTCATGATTCAAAAAGAAAATGATAGATAGGCCCAAATTATGTGTTTAAAGGTGAATGAATCAAAGATCACTTCTCTTCAGAAAGAGTTTCATCCTTTATTCTTTAAAATGAGGTAATCTTTATTTCCACAACTTTTCATCTTTTTTTTTTTCCATTTTTTATGCATTTTTCTATTTTTTTTACTTTATTTCTTTTGTTTTTTTATGAAGGAACTAAAAACTTGAACTTCAATCTGTCTTCATTTTGGCCTTATGATAATTAGCATGTTCTTTTTGTAGCTTTAAAACAAAATTTACTTCTTCTAATGCTAAAGCTTCGCTTTATCTTGCGTCTAATATGGAGGGTGATCCTTGATTAGGCCTTTAAATAGAATAATTCATTAGGCTCAAAGGGGACTACAAAAGGAATTTTTTGTTTTTGTTAAAGGATAGAGAAAGATGGCCATTTTTCATCTCAAACAAAACCATTTGAATTGATAAGCCTTTCTATAAGAAAGAAGACAGTTTTCTTTTTGAAATAATTTTAAGTAGATTAATAACATGATGTTGAACTTAATTTTCTCTTTTTTTTTTCTTTTTTCAATATTTTTGGCTTCATGTGTGCCTTTCAAAATTATCAACTTTGTAGCTACTGAATGAACCTTAATTCCAGTTGGACCTGTAAGAAAAGAATCAAATTAGCAAAGAAAACCTATCGAATCTCACATCTTGTTTATTAGGCATTGGATTGAAAGAAATTCATCTTTAAAGAAAGTTTTCTTGGCTCATTTCGGTTCTTATCAAGAATTTGAAGAAATGTCAAGTAATTTATGGTACAAGATTATTAAAGTGAATTTAAGAGATCTCAAAGTCCTAACATCAATTTAACACATGTTGAACTATTAGTATATGAATCTTTTAGAAACATAACCTATTTGTTCGACCTTGAAGTAATCCAAAAGGAAAGTTCATTTTTGAAAGGTTTTTATTTGAATGACAAGAAATGTATAACTAAAGGTGAAGGGTTTTTCATCTCTTTTTTCATTTTTCAAAAAAGTCTAATCTAGTGGTAATCACTAATCACATGAAAATCTTTTTAAATATTCTCATTACCCTTGATACTAAGAAATCATTAGTAGAAAAGTTTTTAGCCTAAGACAAGATGCATGATGCTCATAAATTGAACTTTATTAATTTCAAACCAAGGTTGACAATTTTTACAAAGAAAATTATAAAATTTTAAAGTTAAGATAGAAACTGCTTTTGATTGGCATGCTACCCAAAAGTTGATGACCTTTAGGTCAATTGTCCTTGATTGGTGTCCATAAGCTCTTTGAACTTTGTTAAAGGTTTGCATCCATGAGGGCCTACACTTTGTTCTTGAATGCATCGTAGTTTTCCTTTATAGGGCCTTCTACCCTTTGGTGGTATTCATATAAAATGCTCGGATTGTACCATTCTAGGTAATGAGATTTCCTAGCCTTTGTCAAGAAGGTGAAGATCATTTGATTTCAAGTAAGTAAAAGGAAAAGCTCGGTGTAAGGAACTAGTAAAAGGTGATATAACTTGGCTCTTTTTCTTTTCCACTTTAAAAAACTGCTCCATAGATCCATTTGCGTATTCAAACTATGGACTAGGTAAGCTTACGTCATAAGTTTTGGAACATGGGGATAGATCCATAAAATCTACCAATTGATAAAAGGTTGGAAGTTAGGACTAAGTCCATATGGATCTTCTTGTTCCTCTAATTTTCTTTTATTTTTACAACTAATGGTTGAGTCTTATGCACATTGATTGATAGCATTGCCCATTTGCCCCGCTAATGCCACTTCATTCATGTTTACAATCCTTTCAACCTTTATGCCATGCTCGATTCTTTCCATAGCAAACAACATGTTAGAGAAATTTTAGAGTGCATTTCTAACCAACTTGTCATAGTATGAAGGCAGCAAAGTATCAACAAAATTGACTTGTAGCTCTTTATTGGTAAGAGGTGGTTAGACTCGTAAGGCCACATCCTTTCATCATAGGTATACTCCTTGTAACTTTCGCTAAGATTCTTTCTCATGTTCTGAAAAGTCCAGTGGTCCAAGTCATCTCTAATATATGCTTGTATCACTCTAGAAATGCTTGAGCCAAGCTTCTCCAAGTACACAAATAGCCTTTTTCTAATCAAGAATACCACTCAAACACTGTCCCAATTAAACTTTTAGAAAAAATATGGATGAGCAACTTCTCATTCCACGTATGCCTTGCCATTTTGCGACAATATGCCATTAGATGCATTTTTAGGCATGTAAATCCACCATACTTTTCAAATTGTGGAGTTTTAAACTTTGGCGCAATGATCACATCCACAAGCAATAAAAGTTCTCTCATATCTATGAATTCCTCCATGCTCTAAATGGTTCAAATCTTCTCTTCAAATTTGTCAAACTTTTGAGGCATTTCTAAGCCCTACATTTTTTTCGCAAGCTTTCTATTAGCCATTTTGATTTGGAATCCCAGCGAGGCGGGCAGAATGCCCTTCGATCTTGAATTGGAAGTGAACTTCTTTTGTTAGGAGTTTTCCCTTATGCATGATACATTTCTAGAGTCTCTTTTTTCCTCCACCTTCTTAGATGATTTAAGGTGTCTGGTTTAATTATCTTCCAATGTGGTTTTGCATTTGATCTCTCTGATTTGGCCAAGCAGTTTGATCTTTTTCCATTTCGCTTTTCAATTATGTCCAAATTAAAAAAGGAAAGAAAAAAACTGACTTAACTCATAAAAGGCACATTCTTATCAACATTATTTTTTGTCAGTTTTACTAGAACATTAATGGTTTTGAATGAATGGACAAATGTATTAACATTACTGATATGCATGGTTTAGTGAATAATTAATTTGAGTATAAGCATAGGAAGATCAATATAGGGGCAAGATTTAAGGAATCTCCATCATCAACCAAAAAGCTTCGAAATTTATTCATTCATTATTAGGACATACAACTGTATATACAAAGCCTCACAAAGTAACTAAAAAGCTATCTCTGTGACATTCCATTGCCACAAATATTCTATCACTTTTGAGCATTCTTTAGTTTCACACTTACAAAATCCATAGAGCAGCCATAAAAAGCTATTTTTGCCAACACCATACAACCCTATCACTCTAATAGGTCAAAAGTCTTCTAATCCTTTGAGAAAGGGACTATTTCCTGATTAATTTGCAATTAAAGTTTTGGATGCCAATTCTGAAACTTGCGTTAGGAGGCTCTATGGGTCAAAGTGCAAAATTCTCTTTACGATTGAAAGACAAAGTATGACATGATAAAAGTTTAGCAGCGACATTTAACTTTGGTTCAAATCAGAGCACTGGAGTCAAGTAGGTTTTGAGCTCTCCTTTTAAATGCATTGCAAATTTCTATAAAATGTCCCCATAACCCTGCATGGTATTAGCAATAGGTATTGATGTTATACGATTGAAGATAAGGGGGCTCGTAGAGAAAAATGTACATGGGAACAATAAGCTGATTCTAGAATAGGAAAGAGTACAATTCTCTATAGGTCAGTGGGATTGTATCGAATTCGCTTTCTTTATCCTTTTGTGGTCTTTTCTCAGTATGGACACTAAAAAGTGACTGGGTTGCGTCAGAAAAACTAATAAGGTTAGAGGGTAGCCTAATCTTCACAAGTATGATATTGGGTGATTTGGCTTCGATCATATGAATAAGTCAAGGATTGAAATCCTCACCTAACAGTATGCTCAATCCAATCTTTAAGTCTTTGAATGTAAAAAATTTGGTTAAAAGTAACAATGACTCTTAGGGATCTCTAGAAAGATCTTTGATGATTTTTGTTAACTAGAGTAATTGTTCCTTTATCTCTCAGATCTCGTGTCCTATTCCTTTCATTATTCCTTCCAAAGCATTTATTTATGCTTCCAACTAATCTCCAAAACTATGATTTTCTTGATTCATCGAGGATAATACTCCTAAGCAAAGTTCCTTTCTTGTCCTACATAGATCCCTAACCTAATTTTTCATTCCCCAGACTTCATGATCGAATCCCTCTTGGATGAATTTTAAAGCATTGATTTTTTCCTTTAATCGGTTTCCCTTGTTTTAGCCCTTTCGATGCAATAAACAAATGGATTAAGTGGTCTATGATTTATGAATGCATGAGCACAATGATAATAAAATGTGTGGAAATGTGAAATGCAAGAAAGCTTGGGGGAAGTTCATTAATATATGCACAAAATATCAACGCATGAATGTTATACAAAAGTGCAAAAGATTAAATAAAAAAATCCTAACACCATTTTTATTTCTCATACAATATGGGTGCCTCAAAATTTTTTACCAACATTTTTTGTTTACTTTTTCTATTTGTTTTCATTTTCCTCCTTCTTGGTTCTTGACTTTTTTTGACTTTTTTATTACATTTTTTTCATTTTTTTCTCCCAAAAATTCATTCTTATTAAAGAAAAGACTAAAAAACTTTTTTTAAATTACGGAAACTTTTATTCTTGCAATAATAAAATACTAATAATCATTGAAAACTTGCCTCAAGAGAATTTATCAAGGTATTATGACACCTTTGAGGCAAAGAAAAAGCTTAAGGCAAAAATAATGTACACTCACTGCTGCTTATCTTAAAAGTTCAAGTCATAAAATATGAGAAAAAGTTAAGAAGTGTTCCTCTTGTGTTCCTAGTTTTAGGAAAATTCTAGAAAAGGCCTGGCATGGCTATACCTAAGTTGGTTGCTACAGTTCACGACATGGGATTGAGTTTTCCATCAAAATAAGTTCACCAACTACTCCTTGAGTTTGGAAAGGACTAACAAGGCAATTTAATCCTTACCCATCATAGGTTTCTTTTGAAAAGGTTCCAACTTGCGTGGGAATATTTTCCAGGCCCACGCGAGGCAACACCTCGGAAAATGTAGGAATTTACACCCAGCGGGTTTTTCACTGGCCCTCCTAAAATATTGGATCACCTATGCCTCTTTCCATACATTGGAGGAGAATCTAATGCATATGCTTGTGTACAGTGTGTGTGGAGGGAAGGAACAAAACTTTAATAGTCTATTCTACTACCCCTATGCAAAAGTGCTTAAATAACAACTAAATATTATAATAGAAAAATAAATAATAAATAAATAAATGAAATGATAGTAATAACAATGCATGAATTATTACCTAAGAAAATAACGAAATTAAAATCATATATCGATTAAAGCTAACTAATCAAGATATTGGATAACATATAATTAATTCTAGGCTTGGCTCTTTAAATTTCCCTAGTACAATCACCAAGCTATTGTAATATGTCGAATGCAAATCTAATAAGTCAAACTTAAACAAATAAACTATATTTTATTATATTGTGACAGGAATAAATTGTCAAATGAATCGCACGTCCAACCTAACCCTAAAAAGTTATTACAAAGTGACTAAATAATTTGGAATCACTAGCAATCTAAGTAGTGGCTAGGTGAGAGTGGTCACCTAGTAAGGCTCGTATTTTAAGGTTTACAAATCCTCAAAAACAAGCTTGGAGGTCTACGATATAGCAAAGTTCATGTAAAAGGGCTTGAGTCGGTTACATTCATGAGTAAGGATTGATCCCTCTCATGATGTCTAGAAATCTATAACTCTTAATTACGTGTTAAATAAAGTCTCGATTATAATTGATTTTAATTTTTCAATATTTAATTATAATTCCATATTCTTGAAATTATTTATAATTAATATTATTTTTCTTGTCTTAAGTAAATCAAATTTTTGTATCTTTTGAAATGAAAATTTTTTTGTGCCCTTTTGAAAAACTTGAAGAGTACGAAAATTTCATTTCTTGAAAAAATTGAGAATTCAGATTTACTTGTTTAAAAAAAGTATTCCTTCATATAAAATAATCAATAAAGTGACTTCCATACACTGAAAGCACACCTATGGACTATTTTAACTTAAGAATATTACCTCGGTTTTTGAAAAAATAATATATCATAATTAACATATAAATATAGTAAATTAAAAACATAACATCATGAAAATGACTCCAAAGTACATACATAAAAATGCAAAATAATCCTTTGATTATGAAAAATAACCTAAATGGACTTACCATGCATGGACAATATGAAATAGTCCCTAAATCATAGAAAATGATTTAAATGCATGAAACTTTGCATGGTAATCTCTAAGCCATGGAGAATGATTTAATTGACATCAAAATTCACAAAATTGCATTTAAGTCCCTAGATCACGAAAAATGACCTAAATGACATTAAAATACATGGAATGTCAAAAAGTCCCTAGAACATGGCAAATGACTAAAATAATGTAAGCATGCTTGAAATTACATAATAACCCTAAATCATGAAAAATGACTAAAATGGTGTTAAAATGCATGAAATGCATAATAATTGCTAAATCATGAAAAATTACTAGAATGACCCTATTACATAAAACCTTTAAATCATGACAAATTACTAGAATAACCCTAAATTGCATAAAATTACATAATAACCTTTAAATGAAGAAAATTACTAAAATAACCCTAAAATGCATGAAATTGCATGAATGGTCCTTTTAAGCTTATACTAAATGCACCTGTAAACATTTGTTCTCAACAAACATACAGATATGGCATGAACATAAATGGATTTATCATTATGCAAGGTGACATGGTCATAATCACAATATATTAATGGAAAATGCATAAACATGTGCATCATGACAACAACATATGAAAATGTCATAAAATGCATGTGTTATATGATTTTAAACTTAAAATAGTCTGTCATCATAAGCATACATAAGTACACTGACATGCATCATCACATCACCATAACCATGGTATTTTCCTGAAAAAATGCATGAACATGGGAATCATGACAAAATGTATGGAAATGTCATAAAATGCATGAATTATACATAATATGAAATATAAATGAAATAAAAAGTTAACTAAAGTTGAAACATGAAAAGAATTAATGAAAACCACATAAAAATTAAAAGAACTTAACATAAAACCTTTGGAAAACAAGTTTTCTTAATGGAAAGATACTTTTAAAATACTCTTAATAAAAATCAGCAAAGAAAACTAAAATACCATAAACTTGGTTTTTACACCCTTAGCTCAAATCATCAACTAAGCATGCTTAAGATCCTCAAGCTCACATAAAATAAAGGAAAAAAATGATCAAAACCAAAGCATAGAGCAAGTAGAAAAACAACCTTGGATTAGACTTGAAGAAACTCTCTCTTTTTTTTCTATATTTTTCTACTGAGAACCAACTCTCTCCCTCTATTTTGGATGCCCCAAGATGTTAAAACCTTTCTTGGCTGATCACTTGTCATCCCTATGCACTACCACTCATTTCTTAACAACTCATGCAAGCTTGTTTGCAAGCAAACCATCTAAGGCTTAAGTGATCTAATCAAGGGCTAAAATCTTCTAATTTAGGGCATGGATTCAGCTGATCAAAGTGGACAAACTCAGCTGCATGGCTTTAAAGAGAAACCTCCACCCAAATGGCCATAACTTGGTTCTATGCAAGAAAGGTATTTTAACTTTAACTCAAAATAGTCATCCATTGAAATTTAGCTAAGTTAGACTTAAAATAGTTAAAAAAAAAAAAAACTAGATGCCTTTTGGTTTCAAAGTATGGTTAAAGCATTAATCTTATTTATCTGAAACTTATTCATGCTGTCATTGCTTAATCCACATGGGTGGTTCTCATGCTTATGTCTCAATGTAAAAATGTTTATGGAAAAAGCCTTGTATGGTTATGAAGTGATCCAAGGCCGTTAGAAAGAGGAAATATATGAAAACTGGGGGAAAATATCTATTCATGGCAAAAATTTTCTTATAGTATCAATACATTGGTCCTTGTATCGATACAAATGCTTCTAGAACCAAAAATTCAAGAGAAACATAACATTATATTAATATAATATGACCTTGTATTGATACAATGGGCATTGTGTCAAAACAGTAAGCATTGTATCTATACCATATGGCCTTGTATCAATACAATGCATGATTCAGGCCTAGAATGATTAAAATCCAATGATGTATGAATACATTAATGAAATGTATCGATACATATTTGTGAATTTCATGAAAATGACATTTTTTACTTCTTAAAGGTTTTCAATTGTTCAAATTGTTCTCTAAACATTTCAAACCTTTTTTTTTGTCCTTGGTGTCGTGTCACTGGGAATCAATGACACGACATCCCATAATCCTTCTTTGTTACTTAGTTTTTTTATTTTATCACCTTTGAATTGAGTCCTAGGATGTCAGAATTTGGTACAGAAAAAAAGGGGTGCATTTGATCTAAAAGTCTCTAATTGGGCATAGTTTGTTTGAAAAAGGCTCAGACAAAATTAGGTGTCTACAAGCCATAGCACAAGCTAAGGAAGCAAGGTCTCATCATAAATCCAAACTTATATTACGGTGATATCATGTCATTTGAGATATAATAGAAAGACATGATGTTAGTATGGAATGAGTAGCCATAGAGGATACTAAAGCTAAGCTTTTCACCAAGGTTCTACCCAATAGAAACGTGATCATCATATGAAGAGTATAGGGCTTACACATATAGGCTATTAGCTTTAATGCTAGTGGGAAATTATTGGTGTAAGCCCTACAAGCCAATCTTGTAATGCACTAGCATTTAGAGGTTTTATGTAATAAACATTATATTTATCATTAATGTTAATCAGGTGTTTCTTTATCTATTAGATCTGCTTAGATAATTTTTATTAACATACTATGTGGATAAAGCCCATAAAACACATTGGCCTTGCAAAAGTACCATAATACATTACAACATGAGATCCTTATGCATCAAATCCATCTTTCTAAAAAAATTTTTGGTCATTGCATTATCAAAAAGGGTATTGACAATGCATAAAGATTGTTATATGTTGAACCTCCATGCATTAGATGTATGTAACTAAGATCTTATAAGTTAAAGTATAAATATACTTGAGGATAACATATGGTGCTTGTTAAGAGAACAAGTTCACCAAACATAACCCGCTAGAAGAGTTTTATTTGCTACTTTGCTTAAGTGTCTATGGAAAATACTCTTATATGAATTATCATACTTAGAAATCATCATAAATGGGTTTTTAATAAATGAATAGCAAAACAAAGGTGGTTTTGGGTATAATATAAAACATACTAAAGATAAATAAGTGATCTAGAAAGGATTCCTCACCCTATGGGATTTAAAGGGACATATGGCACATGTACTTGGCCTATGTTAACTCAAAGACCTTGGCTAAGGCAATACTAATTATGGAGTTAACACATAAGGGTTGCATACTAATAGGGAATGGGTTAACAGTAGACACTAAACCATGCTTTTGCTAATTCTAGGATATATGATGAAAGGATTCAATTACAAAAAGATACTAAACACAGAAGGGCTTGTCAAAACTAGATTAACACTCATTGCATGTTAAGTGGCCATAATGCATTTGCTAGATGCTAGTCCTAGTCCAAAAATATAAATATTCTTAATTGGGTATTTTATATTTATCACTGATAGGGGCTTAATGGGTTACATACAGAAAGGTGATTAGTGGAAATTAAAATGAGACTGAGCTAATATGTGTAATACAAGTAAAAGTTACTTGGGCCCAATTTAAACTAAGTCACATGGACCAAGGGTAAAATCATAATTCTTTTGAAATTAAAATGTTGAACCCTAGATATATTTCCTATGGTTAGCCATCCAACATAGTAGACTTTCATAAGAAAATTTGGCCAAAAAGACTGAAAACAAAGGCTTGCATTTTCTCTCCATAACACTAAGTTGAGATTACGTAATCTTTAATTTTTAAGCAAAAATGTTTTTTTTTTCATTTTGATTGTTGAATCAAGGTCTTCTAATGCAAGAGATGGTTTTTGAAACCTAAGCTGACAACATGGTTCCCGACAATGAAATACTTTCTTTTTTAAGGGTTTTTTTAGGTCATTTATGTGGATAACCATTAAAGGTTGAACATTTGGATAGCTTTGGTTTATGACAACTGCTTAGTGTTTGAGCATTTATGGACATGGAACGTCCAATGAATTACACCAATCATATGCTGAGGTATTAAAAGTTTTAAATCTATTTTTTTGTTCTTAATTAGATAAAATCAATCAAATCATGCAAGTTAATCCTTTAAGAAAGTTTCCATATTGTTTGTTCTTATTATTTTGCTAGGCATTTATGTTTTAATTTTTTATAAAAAATATAGTTGTTAATTCATTCATGTAATTAAGATTTCCAATAGATTCGAGCCTATAAGACTTGCACGTGACTAAAAAATTCATCAAAATGAGAGTCAAACTCATCACAAGGTATCTAAATGCCTCAAAAAAGTGATTTGGTAAAATTGCTTGATTTTGTCTAATGCTAAAAACAAAGGACAGCACATCTCCCAAATTATATTTGGGTTGATCCGAAGGTCTTAGGTGACAAACAAGATATCATTGGAAAGGTAACTCGATGAGGATACTCAAACCTCTTCCACTAAAAAACTTGAATTTTCTGTCTTGGATTTATTTGAGATTCTTAATTATTTTCTTAAATCACCATAAATTTTCATTCTTAGGGATACTCTAACCCCACCACTTAATGGGATACTCTAACCCCGCTTTTACTTTAAAATCTAAAAATTTTTGCTTTTCAGATATTTCAAATTATTTTGATTAAAACCTTTTTCCACTGAATCCAAACCTGTTTCCAAATTGTCATCCTAATTATTCTTCAATAATCCAAGGCAATTACAAGATACATCTCGATCATCCCTCCTTTTTACATTCTTTTGTTTGTGATTGTTTGTGAAATCATTATATTCTTTTTTGTCTTACTACCATGTTTCTTTTTGTATCGACTATTGTGCATTCATATTTAAAATTTGTTTTCAAAAAAATTTTACAAGGCAATATTCCGTGTTGGTATCTTTCCAATGCCTAATACAAAATATTCAAATTTTCAAAATTTAATCCAGAAATTATTTTCATAAAAAAAATCCCTACGCTTCTCATACTTCCTCTAGCACATAGGTGATATAAAGTTTTCTATCAAAACCCAGATTTATAGTTTCCATAAAAGATCATGTATTAAAGGGGATTATATCTAAATAATGACCAAATAGAACTAATTAAACCAAAATTTAAGTGAGATATAGTAAGCGAGTACCGATTTTGACCGTCATGGGGTGCTAGTCCTTCCCCACATGTAACCAACTCCCAAACCCATCCAATGAATCTCTAGACCTTATAGACCTTGAAATCAATGCTTTGAGTTTTGTAACTTAGGATATTATTTTCAATAGGCATCTGCTCATGCCTAGCCTGAAATAGTTGGTGGTGACTATAAAATTATGGTTATTTCCTAGTAACTTTCCAAGACTAGTTGGATGAGCGATTTGTCCAACTATCTCTTTCCCCTTGATATTATCATTCCTAATCCAAATCTTAACCAAGGGATAACTTAAAGGCTCTGACCAAACACCATATATCTTTTATGTCATGCATGTCCCCTTCGGATCGCTTGAAGATAAGAATAAAGAGGGGCACATGGCGATAGCTTGGCACTCTATTGGGACTTATGTAGAGAGTTAAGACTATGACTAGCTATATCTCATTCGATTCTTGGCTCTTTTTTTTGAATTCCATTA
This sequence comes from Adansonia grandidieri, assembly GCA_038382065.1. Taxonomy (NCBI): domain Eukaryota; kingdom Viridiplantae; phylum Streptophyta; class Magnoliopsida; order Malvales; family Malvaceae; genus Adansonia; species Adansonia grandidieri. The sequence continues at coordinate 9,378,736 of JBBYHK010000006.1, read as the reverse complement.
TTATTTGGTTTTAATCCCTTTAACATATATCCACTAACTTTTTATCTATTATTGTTTCTTCCCTATGATTATCAAAGACTATTTCATTCCCGAATAAATATTGACTTAAATAAGTATGGTAATATGGGAGTAAAACAAAAGGTTTGATTGTTTCCTTGACACACATTATGCACTTGCATGTGCATCAGATTCCCACCAAATACCATGATGATGTTATAATCCTAATTATTAGGAAAGAGTAAACCATCCACCTTCACGAGTATCCTTTCACATAGGCATGTTAAGACTTTTCAAGGTGTAAATTACCTATGTCTTTCATGAGTACTCCTTCACATTTGAATAGGGAAATACATCCATTGGATCAAACTCGTTCTCCCAAACACACAATGGGCCTAGGATGGGGTGCCTTGGTTGTACTTACCGAATGAATGAAGGATTTGGATATCAATCTAGGTGTCAACTTAAACCTTTTAGTGAACCTTACAAGCCAAACCATGTCAAACCATACCAAAGTGCTCTAGAATAACCCAAAAAATAAGGTCACTCGAGGAAACATTTCTTACCTTCACTCCTATATACCATGTTACACAGGCAATAATAGACATTGTTGCCCATATTTGTTATTTTATCTCAATCATTTTTTTGGTATGCTATTTTGTTTTACAGCTAACCCCCTTCAATAAGTGGTGATAACAAATGGATGCCATCACCTACAATGCCCTATGTTACCTAAAAAGGAAGAAGAAGGTCATATCTGACTAAAATAAAACATTATGCTACCCAAATGATAGCTTAACATGTACCTATCATAGATGTTGACGAACAAACAAAGCCACTTAATTGGTCAATCTGGTCCTTGCGAGATATTATGTTACCTTACAAAAGGTGATTTTAACTCGGACACGCTGTTATGCTATCTGTTTGCTGTTAATTATCTGTCCATGCCTAGGCATCATACCATCTATTGGTGGGGTAATTTTTTAATGTATTTTCATTATTATTTTATATTTACCCTTATTTTTGCAATTATTACTTTATGACATAGCTAAATTATTTCTTTTTTGTTTTATTGTTTAATGCATGCATCATTTCATCATAATCATCATCATTATAGGATAATTAGTCAATGATTTAGTGTTCATCAAAGGGTGTCTGTCATGGAGCAATTGTCCACTTCAGATCTGAAGCCTTTTGAGCAAGTTCAAGCATGGTCTGAATATCAACAACATGAAGATGGAGACATTCTCATACTTGGGTATGTCTCAACAATACATGAAAGGGTCAAGATAGGATATCGTCAAAATGATGGCAAGATCTAAAATATGTATAGACTAGTTAGGACAATACCGAGAGGGAATTATTCTGTAAGAGATACAAAGACATAGCCTTTTTACTTCAAGTCTGTTTAGATGTTGGTCTGTTACAAACAACATCTTAGTTGGAACCCAGCATATTGATGTCTCACTTTAAATCATGAAGATTGGTTCCCACAATTAACAAAAATGCTGTATTGCTCAACATTGAGAGGCCTAAGACAAATAGAATATATTGCAAAGCTTTACACCTTTTAACTTTTAAGAAAAGATTGGTTCAGATTCTTAGGGCAATGGAGCCCTGGATCAAGGATTGTATCAGGACAAAGAGAAACGATGAGTGTATTTTATGGGCCAGTTTGAAATAAGCAATGACGAATACCAATGATATCAGAAAAATTCATGATATCTATGCTCTGGCAATATACAGTTTAGTTATATTTTTAAAACGTTAAGCTATGTTAAAGCTATAGTAGTAGCTCTCTTTTACCAGTTGTGCTACGCATCAATCCTACACCAGCCATCATTGATAAAATTATTCAAGCTCTTAGTTTTATTAAGAGAATGGGTATGGGTCGATTCATCAGATACAAGCCACTTCTCCATATCTGGCTTGTCAATCATTTTTGTCTTGAAGAAAAAAGGGTATCATACAACTTTTTACCTAATTTTAGCTTTATCTCTAAAGCCCTTGAGAAGGAATGGCCTCAATATAAGTCCAAAGAATAATGGATTCAAAAATTTTGAAACCTCAAAAGGGAAAAGGTGACATGGAAGGTCTTTTAGTTTTTACCACAGATAATTATATATCGATACGAAAATTATAGTTATGTGCCGCTCATAGGATTATGGGGAAGCAGTAGTTATGTGCCTATCCTAGTTTTGTGACAATTTCAGTGTCAATAATTTATTTCCTTGTCCAAGACTTAAAGTAATAGGATTTTAGTTGTGGTGAGCTTAATTACAAGTTGAAAGTTTAGCTAGCTTTCCATGCTTAAAACAAATTCATTGTATGCAAAGGTATTGAAAAGAGAGTAGTATGACCCTAAGATACGACAAATGGAGGATCTTTCGCATCAATGATGCCTTGTCCCTATCTAGTGTTGGAACATCACAAGTACCCATTGATGAATTTCCCTATGAGATTGAATTGCTCAAGCAGAAGTTCGAATAAGAAAAGGCAACCTTTGTCGAGGAAATAGCTTGATTAAATGAAAAGAAGAGTCAATTGGAAATGGATCTCTATCTCCAAGATGGTGAGATAAATCGGGTCGTTAAAGAGAAAAACCATTTTAAGGAGGATATTGAGAGTTTGAAGAAAGACTACGTGGCCTTCAAGCAAGTCCCAGTGCCTTGGAAAGTCATCAATTGAGTGGAAAGCAAAAATTACTACAATTGAGAAAGAACTACATTAATGGAGAGAAATGGTTAGGGTCAATAAGGAAAAGCTTATTAGAACTCGTGCCCTCACATCAACTTACCAAAAAAGGAATGGATGGTTAAAAGCTCAAGTTTGGGATTTAAGAGTAAGTCAATTGAGAATGAGGCTCTGACATTCAGAATTCAAGATTTAGAGCATTCTCTTCAAGCTAACCAATGCTAGGTTAACGAATTAGTGAGAGTCCTTAAGCAACAAGAGTAAGAATGGCCCCTAGTGGTTGATCAAGCATGCCAAAATTATCAAGACCATCACTACCATCTCACCAAGCAAATTCAGGTAGCCTATTAAAGGTTGAGAAAAGGATGGATGTAGCCCAATCCTTAATATGTGACATTTTGCCCATCGAAGCCCATGAACAAGAATTATTGTATTTTATAGAACAAGTGATCAAGCAATGTAGCTGTGTCAAGCATTTCCGAATGTAATCAAGTGTAATTGGGATATTTTGTTACTTTAATGAAAAATCTTATTGATAGAGTTGCTCCCTCCCTCTTGTATTTGCATGACTAATCTAATCCTTTTATTACTTATGCATTTATATTGTCATCTAATTGCATGCTCATCTCTATCTCATCGAAAATGTTCATGACACATAATAAAAGTCTAATCCGATAATAATCTAAAGTGCAAATGCTTTAAAACACGAAATCTATAGTTTGTCATTGGTATAACACTCGTAATCCTCGAAAACAATAGAGAATGATCACCAAGCCCAGATTAAGTCACTGGAACTTATGTATAGGGAGTCCCAAGAGCAGTCATTTCATAAGAATGAAGAACTACAAAAATTGCAAAATTAAATAAGCTATTGTCTGAGGCTTTGAAGGAAAAAGGGCAAATAAGCATCATCGATGCGGGAAAAGAACTAGCCAGTCCCAAAAGCAACTTGAATGGTGGTATTAAACCCACCAGCACTTAGAAAAGGGCATTGCATAAATAGCATCCTTTGGCAACAATATCCCATCTACTCAACCATTCATTTACATCAACCCTACAACAGCATCCCATATGGTTTAAGGGTTTCAACGTGTAGGCTTTTCACCAACAAGGCCATAGTCCTAAAGCTCGATGAGCAAATAGAACACGAAAAGCAAAAAGTCCTTAAAAATGATGAAGGCTTAAACAGGTATCAGTCATTAGAAAAGCGCCTTCGAGCTATCAAAGGAAATGACAAATTTAGGTTGTAAACGCAAAATTTTTGGGATTGGTTTTCGGTCTTGTCATCCTGCCTAAATTAAATTATCAGATTTTGAAAAGTATAATGGGACTACAGCACCTACGGCACACCTTCACATGTACTACTGTAAGATGGCTGAGTATGAGAACAAAAAACTATTGATCCATTACTTTCAAAATAGTTAAACTAAGGCAACCATTATTTGGTATATAGGGCTTGATTTTATAAGAATTCAAACATAGGCAGATTTGGCTCATGTTTTTTTCGATCAATATAAGCATGTATCTGACTAGGCCCCATATCATTTCACCCTTATGAACATGGAAAAGAAAGCCTCTAAGAGCTTCAGATAGTATGCTTAAAGGTGGAGAAAATAAAAAGCTCAAGTTCACCCTTTTTTGACCGAGAAAGAGATGACAGTCATGTTTATCAGCACTTTATAGGCTTCCTACTATAAAAAGTTGATGGGAAATGCCACGAAGAATTTTGCCAATATGGTTATATTGGACAAAATGATCGATAACGCTATAAAAAATGGTAAGATATCTATTGGAGAATTATCCAGGTCAATCAAGAAGTCAACAACTAAGGGTAAGGAAAGAAGGTGAATGTTATTAGCGAAAGTCATGCTTAGTTTAATCTAAATCCATATATGGCGCAGGGTATGTACTTTTGAGCATGTTGCATATAGGTTTTAACCTATACTCATTGATGCTACAACTAGTCCATTCCATCGGATCATTCCGACAATGAGCTTCACACCAAATCCTATTCAAAACACAGCCCAGAACACACAATCTCTTAATGCAAACAATGCAAGAGCTCTAAATAAGTAACAAAAACCCTGAGGAAAGGAACACTTTAAGCCACTTTTTTACTCCTACAAAGAGATTTACTCTCGTCTATTGGTAGGTCAACTAATGACCCAATATTCACGAACCCAAGATCACCTCTATACTTAAAATGGTACAATGAAAATGCTTATTATGAGTACCACACTGGGCATAAGGCCACTCTATTGAGAACTACACTTCATTTAAGAGAAAGGTACAAGGTCTATCAGAAAATGGTGTGATTAAGGTCCAACAAGGGCCTGGGCCTAGCATTGAAGCCAATCCACTTTTTAACTGTAGGAAGCCAAAAATGAATGAGGTTATCAAAGGGAAAAGATGTTAGGTTAAAAAAAGCATTAGAGATGTCAAAATCCTAATGAGTAAGGTCTAGCAAGTCTTTATGAAAGTAAAAACAGTGTCAGATGTTGAAAACCAAAGCACAAAAACCACGGAACAATCTTACTATAACTATAATAAAAAGCATACTCTTCAACACTATCCACTTTTCCTCGAACTGGTCCAAGGGATGATGGATCGATCTAAAATTAAGTTTTATAAGGAGCTTGAAGAGTATATCTATCCATCTATTAATGCCATAGACGAAGAAAAACCTATCATCGATCAAGTTTTAAGTTGTTTCTCTCTTATAAACATAGAAAAAGAGCTGACAAAAGCTTTAAGCAATATGCTTTTGAGATGGATGGAAGAAGCAGCTCAAATTTATCCCTCGTTGACAGAGAAAGAAATGGTGGTTAGATTTATCGGCGCATTACAAATGCCTTATTATGATAAGGTAGTGAAAAGAACCCAAAGGAGTTTCGTAAATGTAGTCATGTCGTGTGAAATGATAGATGAAACTATAAAGAAAGGCTCAGGTAAGGGATATATTTTTAAAGGAAAAAAAAATTGAAGCCAAACAACAACCAAAATCCAATACTAGAGCTAGTTCATCTCAAACTCATATTGAATCAAATGAAAAGCTAGTGGCCATTAAAGAAGATTGAGAGGTCATAGAAAACATATATGAGGTCAAAACACCAATGAATTTGGTCTAGCAAATCTTGGTACAAGTTAAATTGGTCAATGGGGTTGAAAAAATAAAAAAAAAAGAGTAGATGATTTTTGTGATTTCCACACCATCTATGGCCATACTCTTTAAACATACAAAGGATGATGAATGAAGGTACCATCAAATTCTATGATAAAAAGCAAGTCTCATATGCCGAATCTACAAATGCAACATCATTTGTCAACATTGTGGAAAAAAAAAGGAATAATCCTCCTTACAGGATTGGAACGCCATTAGTTTTATTTGACAACCAATCGAGTACACAAGCGACCCTTGTTCAGCCTACGTTAAAGATGATTATTGAACTTCTATCTCTCTTCCCTTATAAGGATAACAAGGTTGTTCCCTAGAACTATGAAAGCAAAACGTTAATCATCGAAGAATCTAGACAGCAAGCAACAAATGTTGATCTCTCAGAGGTAAGTCATCTAACTCAAAATGGTAAATGTTATGCCTCAGTAGCATCAAGAGACAAAACTCAGCAAAAGGATACCACCCTTGTTTTTTAAGCATCAAAGTTCACAACCAAAGACTCTGATCCAATAGCTGTTAATAAGCTAGTGGGTGAGAAAAAAACTAAAGAATTCTTTGAGTTCATCAAGCATAACAAATTTAGCATCATCAATTAGTTGAACAAGCAACCTGGCAAGATATCTATGTTGTCACTTCTATTGAATTTTGAAGCTCATAAAAATGCCCTCTTTAAGGTCTTGAAAGCATATGTCCCTCCTAATATCCCAGTAGGCTAGTTGGATCACCTAGTAACCAGTATCACTACTAACAACTATATATCTTTAGTGATGATGAAATTTCTCATGGAGGAAGGGGAAACTACAAAGCCCTTCATATCACTACATATTGTAAAGGTAGCATATTGCCCAAGGTGCTCATTAATAACGGGTTGGCTTTAAATGTAATGCTCGCATCATGCTTGAATAAACTCTCTATTGATGCATCTCATATCCAAAATAGTAGGATAGTAGTGTGAGCATTCGATGGAACTTACAGAAATGTTATGGGAAGCATCACTGTTTCATTCTAAATTAGCCTATGCACTTAAAAGTAGACTCTCATGTGATGGATATTATTCCATCATATAACTGCCTGTTGGGAAAGCTTTGGATTCATTCTGCAATGGCAATGTTGTCATCATTACATTAGAAGTTAAAATTCATCATCAAAAACAAAGTCAACAGTGTTAAAAGAGAAGAAGATATCATTGCTGCTACCTAAACCAATGCCCGTACATCAAAACAGATGATGATGCCCCAAAATCTTCATTTTAATCCTTTGGTCAATGCCATTTATGTTAAAAAAGGGTTGCCAATGCTTAAGCCTCACCTATCGAAGAACACTTATATGGGTCTAAAGTTAACTGTTGGCAAAGATGCCCGGGCTAGAAAAAGACTCAAAAAACACCTCCAAGGGATTGCGAGAGCCTTAAAAGTTGTCAGCTAGATCAATAAAAGAGGGTTAGGATTTAAGCCAAGTGCATAGTAGAAAAGAAAACAAGTTTAAAAGAACCATGAGAAAAGGATGACCCGTCTGTTGGGATAATACATTGGATATGAACTAATAATATTTCCACAACTTCAAGAAAGTTTTCATCCAAGAGAGCATGTGAATATTGGCTTCACCTAATGTTATGCTCATACTGAACAAAGCATTAGGAGATCTCTCTATCAATGCAATTGATAAGCCAAAGACATCAAAGATGGACCAAGAGATTGGTCTATGCCCTTTAGGATTTTTTTTGAGTGTTTAGATTGAAACTAAGATTCCTATACTATTCAAGTCCATTTCAAAGTAATGCTATGAACTAAACCCACATGATTCCACCCAAAAGTATTATAGGAAACCTTTGTCAGGTCATCCTTTTATTAATATTATCAATGAAAATGACTAAGCATTATGCATTTAATCTTTTGTGTTCATTTTTATAGTTCTTGCCATTTCTTAGATTTTTTTTCTAAATATTTTTTTGCCTATTTTGTTTTTTTTCCATATTTTTAGGTACCTCGATAAATGTGACATGAATATTTATATTAACCCTCTGGATATTGATTTTGAGCAACCAGTTTACATCGATGAGGTCAAGTTCGAGGGGGATTTTGAAGAGAACCCCATACCCCTAAACCTACTGAGACTAATTGAACTAGAAGAAAAATAGATATTGCCTCATGAAGAACCCACTGAAACCATAAACCTTGGAAAAAACAACCAAAAAAAAAGTGAAAATTAAAACCTCCATAAAACCATCAACTCAAGCTAAACTAATAAGTTTCCTCCAAGAATATCGAGATGTGTTCACCTGGTCCTACTAAGACATGTTAGACACCAACATTGTGGCCCATAAACTTCCCCTTAAACCTAAGAGTAAGCCCATATAACTAAAGCTTAGAAGGATGAAACTATATTTCTAACGATCAAAGAAGAAGTAAATAAACAATTTAAAGCAGGATTTCTTGAAGTAGCCAAATATCTTGAATGGGTAACCAATATAGTCCCAGCTCCTAAAAAGTATGATAAAGTGTAGATATGTGTAGATTAAAGGGATTTAAATCGAGCTAGCCCAAAAGCTAATTTTTTTTGCCCCACGTCGACACCTTAATAGACAACACTGCCAAAAATGCACTATTTTCCTTCATGGATGGATTTTTGGGTTAAACCAAATCAAAATGGTAGCTAAAAACATGGAGAAGATCACTTGCATGACCATGTGAGGCATTTTCTACTACTAATTGATGCCTTTCGGGCTCAAGAGCACTAGGGCAACCTCCCAAAGGGTGATGGTAACATTGTACCATGATCTCATACATAAAGAAATCGAGGTTTATGTGGATGATACGATCATTAAATCGCCAAAAAAAAGTGAACATGTAGCAAATTTATGGAAACTCTTTGAAAGCTTTGCAAATACCAACTCAAGTTAAATCCTGCAAAATACATATTCGGTGTCAAATCTGGCAAACCACTAAGCTTTTTTATGAGAGACAATGGAATAGAAGTTGATCCCAGCAAAGCCAAGGCCATTCAGAATTTACGGCCACCTCAAACTCAAAAGAAAGTGAGAAGTTTTTTGGAAAGGTTCAATTACGTAGCTTGATTTGTATATCAGTTGACTGACAAATGCCGTTTAATTTTTTGGCTACGTCAAAAACAAAATCTCTTAGAATGGAATAAAAATGTTAAAAAGCCTTCAATAAAGTCAAACATTAACTTTTGAACCTTTCGTTATTAGTACCATTAATGCCAAGTCGACCTCTAATCCTATACTTATCAGTTTTCAACAAGTCAGTGGGCTGTGTATTAGGTTAACACGATGACTCGGGTAAAAAGGAAAGGGCTATCTACTACTTGAACAAGAATTTCACAAAATGTGAAAATAACTATGTAGAAAAGCTATGTTGTGCTTTAGCTTGGATAGCCGAAGGTTAAGGCAATACATGTACCACACTACGTGGCTAATTACAAAACTTGATCTAATCAAGTATTTATGCCAAGCTCCTACTTGTCAGGGAGACTAGCCAAGTGGCAAGTCTTACTTTTCGAGTACGACATCATGTGTTTGAACTAGAAAGCCATCAAGGATAGCGCAATAGCATATTTCTTGATAAGCCAAGCAATAGATTAATATCAACCTTTGGACTTTGAATTCCCTAACAAAGACTTGATATGCATATTTGAGGCAGAGAACATTATCTAGTGCAGTTCATCTTGGAAAATGTACTTTGATGAAGCATTGAATGTGCTAGGGCACAGAATCGGGGCAACTCTTATCTTGCCTGAAAAAAATTTTTACCTCTTTACAGCGAGATTGAACTTCGAGTGCACTAATAATATAGTTGAATATGAGGCCTGCATCATGGGACTCCAAACAACCATTGAAATGGGTATCCAAACACTGCAGGTATTTAGAGATTTAGCCCTTATCATCTACTAAGTGAAAAGAGAATCCAAACACGTGATGCTAAATTGATTCATTATGAGAGTCTGATCTTAAAACTTAAAAAAAATTGATGATATTTGCTTTCAGCATTTACCTCTGGAAGAAAATCAAATCGCTGATGCCTTAGCCACCTTATCATCCATATTCAAAGTCAATCAGGAATTGAATGTTACTTCTATATGGATAAGCATTTATACAACTCCAGTACATTATTAGAATGTTGAAGAAAAGAAAGATGGCCTGCCATGGTATCATGACGTCCTTCAGTACATCAAAGATTAGCAATACCCTAAATGCACTATCGAAACTGGCAAGCGAACCATCTAAAAAATAGCTACAAACTTTGTTTTGGATGGTGGAGTTTTGTATAAGAAAGGTTAGGATCTAGTACTACTTTGCTGCGTGGATGCCTCTAAAGCCAAAAAATTTCTCGAAGAAGTCTGTGAAGGAATCGGCCTTAAAGCCAAAAAATTTCTTGAAGAAGTTTCAAGAAAGTGACTTAGTACTCAAAAAAATTCTCCCAATCCATAAAGATGCTCAAAGAAAATAGACCCCAAATTAAAAGGGGCCACACATGGTAAAATGTGTATTTTTTGAATAAACCTTGATCTTAACCGAAATGGATGGTAATGACTAACCTAATCCTGTAAATTTTGATTTCATCAAGAAATATGATGCCTGAAAGGATCCTAGGATGAAAGTTGAAAAGCATAGTATCCTTATTTTATTTTCGTTAGTTCCAAAAAAACAATAGCAAAACAAACCAATAAAAATACAAACAAAAAAGAAAGAAAAAAACTGCGAATGAAAATTCAAAAGGGCGTTTAGGAAAAATAAATTGGCCTAAGTTGAAAACCTGAAAGGGTAGCTTAAGTGACTAGACTCTCCTTTAGCCAAACCCAATCAAGCCCAAACTATCACCAGTCTAGACCTGAGCCAACTTACCCTATACTGACAACCTTGAACAAGATATCAAATCATAACCTAATTCACCTATTTTATGCCAACCTACTCTATCGAATATCATCCTTACTACACCTGGAAAATGGAAACTACCTAACCTTGAGGCCTCCATCCTAACATGGGGTAATATGGAGAATCCTCTTATAAGTCAGCCAACACCAAAAGGATTAAGTGCTTGAGAAAGGTTTTTAAAGACATTGAGTGAAAGACTTATGTCATCAGCATTAAGGGTTAAGTAGCTAGGAAACCTTTTGAATTGAATTATCTTCTGTATTAAAATTTTTTGAAATCCTTAGTCATGACTGGTAGTACTTTCTTTCGTTCGAATGAAATACAATCACTTGATTTCTTACAAGGTACTTTTATAACTCTTGTATCCTATGTTGCATCATGTTTATTATTTAACTGATAATGCTCGATAAATGAATGAAACTGGTAACAGGATTTCTTAGCATTACTTGGAAAGATGAAAATTTATAAGAATTTTGTTTCATAAACCAAGAATGAACCCTTGGGGCCACAGTTGGTCTTGCCCTTGGACCCCATATCGGGAAAATATGCTCAAAACCTCCTCCCAGTAAATCCCAGCCTAAAGATAAAAGGCCAAAGTTCCTTTCGAACTATTATTCTTGTAACTAAACTTCATAGTAGTCTATCCAGAACATCAAAGACACCCTTTGAATCATAATTGGTAAAAAAAACCCTTCATACTCATCAACCAACTCAATACAACAAAAGTCCCCTAAACATGAGCTATCTAAGCTCAAACAGTCCATTCACAATCACGGACCACTTGTACCTCCCAAAAATATCCTTAACATGCAAGATCGGTATGACATACACGATGACGAAGAAATAAGGGAAAAGCCCCAACTACTAGATTATGTTGCGGCTATACTTGAGATTAAAGAATCTTTGCCCATGTTGGAATAGCTACTAATCTCTAAAAATCTAAAGCTTAATAAACCCTGAGGCAAAAAACCATCATATCAAACTCATAAATGATCAAAAGACTAAAATGGCATAAAAACGGATTACTGGATTAGATTTGAAGTCATCACTTTTGCATCACTTAAGAATGCATATGTATCCTCATGCATCATTTTTCAAGTATGAACGCCTACTCTCAAAAGTCAAAATTATACAAAACTTCATGTACAAATTTCTATTTTCAAAAAGCCTCGAAATGTTCTAGGTAAGAATCTCTTATCTCATGAGTGCGTAAATTTAAAAACCATTCATAAAAAGACCTAAGCACATATCTTTCTAGTCCTTAAAGTGCAAAACATTTTTTCCTTCTAGTCCTCAAAGAGTAGGATCATTCTTTTCCTCTTAGTACCCAAAGAACATGATGCTTTTTCTTTAAGTCCTTAAAGAGTAGGACGCCATCTTTTCCTTTTAGTCATCAAAGAACATGGCATTTTTTTTTAGTCCTCAAAGAGGAAGATGTCTTCTTTCTCCTTTTAGTCCTCAAAAAAAGAGAATGCTTTTTCCTTTTAGTCCTTAAAGGCCAGGATGCTTTTTTTTTCTTAGCCCTCAAAGAGCAAGATACCTTCTTTTTTTTTTTTATCTTTAAAGAAAAAGACGCTTACCTACCTTAGTCCTCAAAGAATAGGAAGTTTATCTTCCTCAGTCCTCAAATAGAAAGATGCTTACCTATTTTAATCCTAAAAAAGCAAGACACTTACCTACCTTAATCCTCAAAGAGCAGGAGGCTAACCTATCTCAGTTCATCATAAGCTAAACACCTACCAAGTCTTTCCTTAGAGGGCAAAACATTCAATAATTTAATGATTTTGGATGACAGTGGAATGATTTTTCAACGTCCATCATGCAATTTCCTTTGTACATCCTACCAATGTTGAAAGAGGCCTAAATCCAAAAATTAATTTTGCCTAAAAGGTGATTTTCTAGGATTTTTAAAATATTTTTATATTAATCCGCTTCTAATAACCGTCCAATTATACCTCACTTACCCCTTGAAGCTTCGGATGGACCTGAAATAAATTCGAGAAGGGAGACAATGCAATGCTCCCCTTATTTTCTTTAAAATTAAAATTAACCTAGTCTCCAAATCACCATTATCGAGATGTTCAAACTTCTTGAAATGTATCCAATTGGTTCCCCTACTACACAAACCCTTTAGGCTCGAATCAAGGCTTAAGACAAAAATATATTTTATTCTAATACCTTTTTTTCCAAAATATCCATTTATTTTAAAACATAAAAAATTTTCATCTTTGGGGATACTCCAACCCCACCAATCTAAGTGGATGCTCTAACCTCATTTTCCACTAAAAATCTTAAATTTTCTCTCTCAAATTTATTCAAGATTCCAAAATATCTTTTACTTTTAAAAGATCAAAAATTTTTATTTTAGGGATACTCTAACCTTACCTCTCCAAAGAGATACTTCAACCTCATTTTCCACTAAAAAACTTGAAATTTCTCCTTCGAATTTATTTAAGATTCCTAATTATTTTCTTAAATCATCATAAATTTTCATTTTGGGGTTACTCCAACCCTATTTTTCACTAAAAAATTTAACTTTTCTCTCCTAGATTTATTCTAGATTCCTAATTATCATCATATATTTTCATTCTTAGGGATACTCGAACCCTAGCACTCGGAAGGGATACTTTAACCTTGCTTTTACCTCAAAAATCTAAAAATTTTCTCTTTTTTGAATATCCTGAATTATTTCAATTAAAAACTTTTCCATCGAATCCAAACCCATCTTTAAATTGTCATCCAGGTTATTCTTCAATAATCGAAGATAATTGCAAGATACATCCCAACTGTCCTTTCTTTTTATCTTTTTTGTTTATGATTATTTATGAAATCCTTATAATCTTTTTTGTCTTACCACATGTTTCCTTTTTGTGGTGACTATCGTGCATTTATATTTGAAATTTCTTTTCAAAAAAGTTTTACAAGGCAATGTTCCATGATGTTATCTCTCCAGTGCCTAATACAAAATATCCAAATTTTTAAAATTTAATTTGAAAATTATTTTCATAAAAAAATCCCTATGGTCTTATACCTCCGTGGCATATAAGCAATATAAATTTTCTATCAAAATCAAATTTCTGATTTCCATAAAAGATCATACATTAAAGAGGATTATATCTAAATAATGACTAAATAAAACCAATTAAACTAAAATTAAAGTAAGATATAATTAGCGTGTATTGATTTTAGGTGTCATGGGGTGCTAACCGTTACCCACGCGTAACCAACTCCATACCCAACCAATGAATCTTTGGACCTTGTAAACCTTAAAATCAATGCTTCAAGTTTCATAACCCGGGATATTATTTTCAATAGGCATTCGATCATATCTAGCCCGAATTGGTCGTGGTAACTCCAAAATTATGGTTATTTCCTCATAACTATCCAAGACTAGTTAGATGAGTAATTTGTCCGATAGTCTTTTTCCCCTCTGTATTATCATGCCTAATCCAAATCCCAACCAAGGGATAACTCAAAGGCTTCGATAATCGTAACACCCTCATCCATAATGGTCCAAGTGCAAACAAGATACCGTTAAAAAGGTAATTCGATGCTCTTTCATGGAAAAATATTAAAAAATTCTAGAAAAATGTTTGGTCTCAAAAACAATTCTTTTAATGTGGGTATAGTGATCCACAACAAAAATAAGGGAGTTTTCTTGTATTTTTGGGTTTTTTTAAGACTAAACTCAAGTCAAAGACATTCGAACGTCCATAACATAGAGAAAAGGGTGATATGGGCATTATGAGTTCATTCCATAATCTGAAATAGTTTAGGATGATGAAACAACCCGTTAACCATGGCATAAATAAGGGTATTAGACTCAAGATCGAGGCTTAATTTTTTTATCAAATAAAAAGGTTGTTCTTTTTAAAAAAATAAAATTTTTATTCAACCATGAATCTAGAACTAAAAAGTTTGATTTGTCTCCCAAATTAGATAACCAATTTAGTGAAAACATTAAATCCATGCTAGACCTCATCTTTCAAGGTAGCATAGACTTAATTGGGCTATTTAGAAAATTAAGTTTTACAATAAACAAGCAAGTATTATGACAAAAAGGTTATGAATGAGATACAGCATAGATAATAGTAAACATAGACAACATATTCAAACAAACAAAGATGATATTTTGATAATAGAAGAGAAGGCAAAAATGTAAGGTGATGACAAATAAGATGCATGAGAATGCTAGCATAGATGATCATGTGAACATGTTAAACAAGGAAAAACATGCTGGAATCTTCAAGAGGATATTTTTGTTCTATAAAACCTACCAAAATGTAAGAAAATGCATGAATATGTTCAAAACATGATAGAGAGAAGATTTAAACATGTGTTGAGTATGTAAAAGTGAATAAAACATGACAAAGATGCATGAACAAAGGTTGTTTTGATTGTAAAAGTAACACATGGCACATTTAGTCATCCAACCAACGTTAAACATCAAAATCATAAAAAAAAAAACCTAAAACTACCATATTTAAAGCCACAACAATGTATGAGAGCCCTAAGATAGTCATAAGGACATGAATCGTTCTCTAGAATGATGTGAATGCTAAAAATAGAAAATAAATGGAGAAGAAAGAGAAAATAAACCAAAAAGCTTTAAACTTTCACTTTTACTTGAAGCAGCAACTCTAAGCTCAGTTTCTTCTTTTTCTTTACTATTGGTTAGCAAGAAAAAGATGAAAAAAGGAGAAAAGCTTTTGGTTATGGTCTAGATGGGAGGAAGTTTTTAAGGGTGAAAGAAAAGAAAAAATTGGTTTTTAGAGGTTTTTCTAAAGAAAAAAGGGAAAGTTATGGGAATAGGGGAATATTTTCAATGTAACAGTATGCATCTAAAGACCCCCCTTTACTAAGCCGAAATTAGCTCTTTTATAGTCCAAGGTTCATCTAATGCATTTTGAAGTGAAAACAAGGGCATTTTTGTGTTTCCCTAGATACCTTATGGCAGCCCTAGGTACTATGCTTAGTTGGCTGAAATGTCATTGGCTACCAGTAGTAAGGTGGTGAAGCAGAGGGGTTGTAGTAGTCTACAACTAGACAAAGACCAAATATGTCTGTAACAAACCACGTATTTCATGAAAATGTCTCATTTTTTAATAATTTTAAGCTTCAAAATTTGTTAAAACCCAATCATAAATCCCAAGCTGAGCCTACTATACATTCTAATGATTTTTTGTGCAAAAACATGTTTAAGTCAGACTTTCATATCAATGGTGCAAAGGCTAAAAGATGGCCCAAACTGGGTAAAAAAATACCTTGGTCTGTCGATACAAAACATTTTGTATCAATACACAAGCCTACTTTTGCCCATTAGTATCAATTCAATACAATGAAGTATGTATGGATTCCAAAAGCAAAAACTTGAGATTTGAAGGCCTGTATTGATACTCTTGCTTGGGCATTGATACACTTGGTCAAAAATCATGATTTTAGCTACTAGCAATATATCAATATAAATATGCTAAGTATCAATACCACACCTTAGGTATCAATACCAAACCCTTTCGTATCAATACTACAAGTGAAAATTTGCATTTTTAGTGATGTGAAAGCTTAGTATCAATACTTACAACCCAATGTGACTTACATATACCTTAGGCCGTTTAAATTACCTTACTTTGGTCTCATATGATGGGAAATTGACCTGTGCTCATCTGTGTAACTTCAATAATGCCCAAGATGATGACCTTTAATACCCTAAATAATGGCTCAAATAAAATAGAGTGTCTATAGCTATCTTTCTTTGGTCATTGCTGAGTATCAGGAATAATGCAAAGATAAATAGACACCATTTTGTTCGAGGTAAAATATTGTTTCTTAAGTGCCTACAAAAATAAAATTTTAATCAATGATTTTTCATGATAATCATAATATATTAATAGTAATTCAGATGAAAGTACTGAATGGGTTTTTGTAAGGTTTGACCTCTCTGCTAGGCTTTTGGATTCTTTCTTAAGGTTTAACCTCCCTAGATAGGCGCCAGCTAATCTGGACTATGACCTGATAGGTGCCTAGCTCTTTGTTGACAGATTGGATTGGTGCCTAGCTATTTGTGGACAAACTCGACTAGTGCTCAGCTCTTTGCAAACAAACTCAACTGAAGCTTAGCTTTTTATGAAAAAATTTGGTTGGTGCTCGACTCTTTGCGGATAAACTTGGTTAGTGCTTAGCTCTTTGCGGATAAACTCAACTAGCATCTAGCTCTTTGTGGATAGACTCAACTGATGTCTAGTTCTTTATGGACAAACTCGATTGGTGCTTAACTCTTTGCAAATAGACTCGACTAATGTCCAACTTTTTATGGATAGACTCAACTGGTGTCCAACTCTTTGTGGATAGGCATGATTAGTGCAGCTCTTTACAGACAAACTCAATTCATTCCTAGCTCTTTGTAGACAAACTCGACTGGCATTGAACTTTTTATGGATGAAATCAATTAATGCTTAACTCTTTGTGGATAAACTCAATTAGCATCCAGTTCTTTATGGATAAACTCAACTAGTATTTAACTCTTTGTGGATAAAATAGACTAGTGTTTAACTCTTTAGAGATAACTCGACTAGCATCTAGCTCTTTGTGGATAAACACGATTAACGTCCAACTCTTTGTGGACAAACTCAATTGATGCCTGACTCTTTACAGATAGAATTGACTCGCATCCAACTCTTTATGGACTAAAAAAGATAAGTCCTCCAATTCTTTTTAGACTAAGAAAAAAAGGTGTCTAGCTCTTGTGGACTAAAAGGGAAAAGGCATCTAGCTCTTTGTGGATTAAAGGGAAAAAGATTTCAACTCTTTATAGATTAAAAAGGAAAAATGCATCTAGTTCTTTATGAACTTAAAAGGAAAAAAACGTCTAGCTTTTTTTGGACTAAATGGGAAAAATGGGTGCCCAGTTCTTTGTGGACTAAAAGGAAAAAGCTTTTAGCTCTTTGTGGACTAAAAGGAAAAGGTGTTCAGCTCATTGTAAACTAAAAGGAAAAAAAAGTCCAACAATTTTTGGATTGAAAAGAAAAAAGATGCCAGCTTTTTATGGACTAAAAAGAAAAAGACGTCCAGTTCTTTATGGACTAGAGAGGAAAAAAAATCCAACTTTTTATAGACTAAGCAATATGAAGTTAGGTATCTTTCCTAGATGGCTTTTTGATTTACGAGCTCATAAGGTCAGGGATTCTTACCTGGAGACTTTCGAGGCTTTCAAAAAATAAGAATTTATATTTGAAATTTTTTGTTGGTTTGACTTCTATGAGTTAGAGTTTGTACCTGAAGGATGTTAACTATTGTATGATGCATAAGGGTGAAAATGCATGTTTTAGTGATACAAAACTAACGATTTTAAAAGCCTATTTGGTGATCGGTTAGGGCCTTTCTAGTTATTTGTTCTTCAATGATTTTTGATAGGGTGATCTCTTGCTCCAAAATTCACCAGTCTTGTTTTAGACTTTAGAAGCTTTAAATGTTAAGGTTGCTTTTAAAGGTACGAGTGGCCTATGATGTGAAAGAATGATCTTGAGCTTAGATGGCTCGTGTTTAGGGACTTTTATTACATTAAGTTTGCTAGCTAGTCTTTGATGGTCTAAATAGAATAATTTGAACTTTGGTTGTTTAAATAATGGTTGGAAAAGGATTTTTTCCCTTACCTTTGGGTTAAGGTTTATTAGGGAGAAGGTTTTAGGCACATGTTCAAGATGTGGAGGGCCTAACGGTAAAAGTAAATGTGGTTCCAAGGTTCATTCTTGATCTTTAGACATGAAACAAAATTCCTCCAAAGTTTCATCTTTCAAAGTAATGTTAAGAACTCTTGTTATCAGTTCTTTTCATTTATCAAGCATTATCAATTAAATGATAAACACGATGCAGCATGGAATTCAAGAGTTACAAAATGACTTTAAGAGAAATCAAGTTATTATATTTCATTCAAAAGAAAGAGGTTACAAGTTATGACAAATTCTGAGATCATGCAAGATTTTGAGATACAAAAGAATTAAAAGTGGTCTTTTTGGTTGCTTAGCCCCTGATATTGATGACATGAATTTTTTTCTAAGTGCTTTCGGATAGCTTCATTAAGCAGTCAATCCTTTTGTTATTGACCGATTTATGAGAAAATTCTTTAAATTACCCAATGATAGGATGGTTGCCCCAAGGTTAGGTAAAAATTATTTTTTCCAAGTGTGGGCGAGAGTAAGGTTCAGTAAAATGGATCAACATAAAGTGGGTCAGTTATGATTTGGTGTTTTGGTCAAGGAAAGGTGGATCCAAATTAGGTCAAATTTTAAAGAGACATAATGCCTTTTTTTTGAATTTTTAACTTAAATAGGTTTGTTTTCCTAGATGCTTTCTCTTTTTTTTTTAAGAAGAAAATAAGGATATGATGCTCTTTCGGTTTTCATCTTAGAATCCTTTTAAGCATAGTATTTCTTGGCAGAACCAGAATTGACAAGGTTATGCAAATCGCTATCGTCCATCTTAGTTAAAATTAAGGCTCCTCTAGAAAACGTGTGCTTTATCACATACGGTCCCTTCCAATTTATAGTCCATTTTTCTTTAGCATCTTTATGAATTAAGAGGATTTGTTTCAGTACTAGGTCACCTTTCCAAAACTGATAAAGATGGACCTTTTTATTTTAGGTTCTCATTATGTGCTTTTGATACATCTACCCATGATAGATGGCTTTCCTTCTCTTATCCTCAATGAGATTGAACTATTCATATTGGTGCTTGACTTATTCAGCTTCTTGAAGTTGTGATTCCATCAAGACTCTGAGAGAAGGGATTTTGACCTTGATAGATAAAGCAGCCCTCATGCTATAAACTAGGGAAAATAGGATAGCACTTGTAAAGGTTTGAACTACTGTAGATAGGTGTTAGTGCAAAAGGTAATTTTTCATGCTAATTTTTCTACATTTCATCCATTTTTTGACTATTCTTGTAGGCTATTCAACCACCCTACTCATTTTTAGACGATATGGCATCGAGTTATGATGTTGAATTTTAAATTGGGAACAAATTACTTACATAATCTTATTTTACAAGTTATGCCATTATTTGTGATGATTTACTTGGAAAGCCCATATCTACAAATGATGTCTATTTTATAAATTTGCACACAACAGATTTGGTAACAGTGGCATAAGAAGCTGCTTCTACCCTTTTGGTGAAATAATCAATAGCGACTAAAATGAAGTGGTCTCCGTTAGAAGCCTTGGGGGTGATCAGTCCGATCATGCCCATGCCCAAAATAAAAAAGGGCTATAAGGCTATCATAACATGCAGAGCTGATGGTGAGACATTGTCTATGTAGACTTGGCATTTGTGGCACTTTTCAGCATGTTTAATGCAATCCTTCTTAAGAGTTAAACAATAATAGCCTAATCACATAACTTGTTTCATTATTCAATGTTTTGACATGTGTATCGCAGATTCCTTCATGGACTTTTTTGAGAATTCTTTTGGCTTTAGAGGTATCCATGTACTGGAGTAATATCTATCTCAGCCTTTCTTGTATAAAATTCCAGCACCCAAAATAAAGATGGCAACTATCCTTTGGATGGATTTTTTATAAGTTTCGGTAGCACACTTGAGTTATTGTTGATTTCTAATGTACTAGAGGATGTCATGATACCATGGTAGGCCATCATTCTCTTTTTCGATATTCTAATAATGTGTTAGAGTTGTATATATGCTCATCTAAATGGAAGCAACTTCCAATTCTCGATTAACTTTGAACATGGACAACAAATTGGTCAAGGCATTGGCTAGTTGGTTCTCTTTTCAATGTAAGTATTGAAAGTTGATATCATTAAATTCTTTTTTCAGTTATGAGATCAACTTCCCATAATTAATCATTTAGCAGCACATATTTGCCATTCTCCTTTCAATTGATAGATGATTAAGGCTAGATCTCCAAATACTTGTACAGTCTTAATACCTATTTCCATGGTAGCTTAGAGACCCATGCTGCAAGCTTCATATTTAGCTATATTATTGATAGAATCAAAGTTTACTTTTACAGTGATAAGGTAGTAGTTCCCATCAAGTAAGATAAGAATTACCCTAATTTCATGCCTTAATGCGCTTGAAGCTTTATCAAAGTACATTCTCTAAGATGAACTACTATCAGAAATGTCTTCTACCTTAGATACACATATCTAATCTTCGTTAGGAAATTCAAAATCCAAAGGTTGATTGTTATCTATTGCATAGTTGGCTAAGGAGTTTGCTATTATGCCACCCTTGATAGCTTTCTAATTTATGTACATGATTTTGTATTTTGATAGCAAAACTTGCCACTTGACTAATCTCTCTGACAAGGCAAAGGCCACATATAAATACTTGATAGGATCGAGTTTGGTGATCAACCATATGGCATTGTATAGCATGTATTACCTTAACCTTCGAGCGGTATAGGCCAGAGCATAACCTAACTTCTTTACTACTGAATAGTTATTTTCACATTTTGTGAACTTCTTACTCTGATAATAGATAAGATGTGCCTTTTTACTTGACTCGTCATGCTAACTTAATACATAGCCCATTGACCTATAAAAAACTGATAGATACAGGATTAAAAATTGACCAAGCATTAGTGGCACAAGTACTGGAGGGTTCCAAAGGTAGTATTTGACTTTATCGAAGGCTTTTTGGAATTCTTCATTCCATTCTATAGGATTTTGTTTTTAATGTAGCCAAAAGATTGGATTGTATTTGTGAAATAGTTGAGACATAAATTAGGCTATGTAGTTGAACCTTTCCAAGAAACTCTTTACTTCTTTTTGGGTTTGAGCTGGTGGCAAGTTTTTAATGGCTTTCACTTTGTTTGGATCAATTTTTATTCCTTTTTCACTCACAATAAAGCCCAATAACTTGTCGGATGTGACACCAAATGTGTATTTGGTGGGATTTAGCTTAAGTTGGTATTTACAAAGCCATTTGAAGAGTTTTTTGCAAGTTGGCAACATGTTCACTCTTTTTTGATGATTTGGCGATCATATCATCCACATAAACCTCTGTTTCTTTATGCATGAGATCATGGAACAACATTATCATTGCCCTTTGATAGCTGCCTTAACATTCTTGAGCCCAAAAGGCATTACTTTTGTTTCCTTAATTGCCATTTTAATCTATTATAACCTAAAAATATGTCTATGAAGAAAATAGTGAATTTTTTGTGATGTTGTCTACTAGGTGCCAATGTGAGGCAAAGGGAAATTGTCTTTTAAGTTGGCTCAATTCAAGTACCTATAGTCTACTCACATCTGTACCTTGCCATCTCTTTTAAAGACTGGAACTATATTGGCTACCCATTTAAAATATTTAGCTACTTTAAGAAATCCTACCTCAAATCGTTTTTTTACTTCATCTTTAATCCTTAGAAGCATCTCTGATTTCATCCTTCAACTTTTGTTATATGGGCTTGCATTCAAGTTTGAGAGGAAGTTTATGGATCATAATGTTAGTGTTTAATCCGAGCATGTCCTAATAGGACCAGGCGAACACTTCTCGATATTCTTGGAAAAGTCTTATCAGTTCAGTTTAGGTTTATGGGTTTATAGAGGTTCCAATCTTGGCTTCTTTTTAATTTTCTTTCACTACTAGGTTTATCGTTTAAGTGGGTTCTTTATCAACCAATATCTATTTTTCTTCTTGCTTAATTAATCTCAACAAGTCTAGTGGTACGAGACTTTCTTCAAAATCCTCTTGAAGCCTAACCTCACCAATGTAGATTGGTCACTCAAAATTAATATTTAGAATCTCAGCATGAATATTCATGTCACTTTTATTGGGTACTGAAATTATGGAAAAAGAACAATATAGGTAGAAAAATATGTAGAGAAAGTTCTAAGAGTTGGCAAGAATTATGAAAATGGACACAAAAGATTAAATACATAATCCTTAGTCATTTTCATTGATAGTATTTAATAAAAGGCTGCCATACAAAGGATCCTACAATGCTCCTCAGTGGAAAGGATATAGGTTTAGTTCATAACATTACTTTAAAATAGACTTAAATAGTACAGGAATATCAGTTTCAATCCAAACACTTGGAACAAATCCTAGAAAGCACACACTAGTCTCTTAGTTTATTGTTGACATCTTCGACTCATCAGTTGCATTGATGGAGAAATCCTAAAATACCTTATTTAGTATGATTGGAACATTATCAAAGCTGACATTCACATATCCTATTAGATAAAAACTATCTTAGAGTGATGTAAACATTATTAATTCATGCCTGAAGTCTTGTCCAAATAAGTGGGCCATCATATTCTCACAGTTCTTCTAAGCTTGTTTTCTTTTTTATTGTGCATTGGGCTTGGATCCCAACCTTCTTTTATATATCTAGTTGACAACTTTTAAGGCTTTGGTAGCTTTTTAGAGATGTTTTTTGAGTCTTTCTCAAGCTCGAGCACCTTTTTCGATAGTTAACTTTAGACCTATATGAGTGTTGTTTGATAGGTGAGGCTCAATCATTGGCAACCCCTCAATGACATAAGTGGTATTGACAAAGTCAAAATACTAAAACAAGGATATCAAAACATCCTTATTCGGTTTGATATATAGGGCATTAGTTTAGGTTGCAGCAATAATATCTTTCTCTCTTTCAATGCTGACAACCTTGTTTTCAATGATGAATTTTAACTTGTGGTATAATGATAATGGTACTACCCCGGCAGAGTGAATGTAAGGTCTTTTCAATAGGTAGTTATACGATGGAGCACTGTCTATTACATGAAGGTCTACTTTATAAAGGCATGGGCTGATTTGGAATGGAATGGTGATGTTTCCCATGATATTTCTATAAGTTCCATCAAACGCTCGCACAATCATGCGACTATTCTAAATATAAGATGCATCGATAGAGAGCTTGTTCAAGCAAGATACGGGCATTACATTTAGAGCTAACCCATTATCAATGAGCACCTTGGACAACATGTTGCCTTTGTAGTACGTGGCATTGTGAAAAGCTTTATAGTTTCTTCTTTCTTCATAAGGGATTTCATCATCTCTGAAAGATACATAGTTTTCAGTAATGATGTTGCTTATTAGACAATCCAACTGACCTATTAGGATGTTGGGAGAGACATATGCTTATTCAAGACCTTGAGGAGAGCATTCTTGTGAGCTTTAGAGTTTAAAAGTAGTGACAGCACAGATATCTTGGCAAGTTGCTTGTTTAATTAATCAATAATGCTATATTCACTTTGTTTGATGAACATAAGGAATTTCATGGCTTCTTTCTCACTCTTTGGCTTTTTAACAGCTATCAAATCTGATTCTTTGGTTGCAGACTTCGGTGCTTGAGGAATAGGAGTAGTGTTTTTTGTTAAGTTTCATTTCTTGATGCAGCTAGTGCA
The DNA here is from genome assembly GCA_038382065.1 of Adansonia grandidieri. Taxonomy (NCBI): domain Eukaryota; kingdom Viridiplantae; phylum Streptophyta; class Magnoliopsida; order Malvales; family Malvaceae; genus Adansonia; species Adansonia grandidieri. The sequence continues at coordinate 9,354,615 of JBBYHK010000006.1, read as the reverse complement.
TAACATCTACCACTCTAAGTTAGAAGGGCAACCCCTATGTGGTTAACATTTGCTGCTTGTTGACTAGATTCTCTGCTGATTAAAGTTTTGCTTTTATATTTCTAGGGAACGACATTGTTGTTCTTATAAAGGAAAGAGATGTAAGTTGAATAATCACCTTTGACATAGGCTGAACAGGGGCAGCTTTGATGCTTGGTTGGTTGTCAAATAAGACCAATGACCTTTCAACCCCGTAAAGAGGATTATTCTTATCCCTTTTCATAGTGTTGATAGATGGTATCACATTTGTTGACTCAGTATGTGAGAATTGCTTTTTATTGTGGAATTCAATGCTGTCATCAATCATCATTCTTTAAAACCATAGCAAGAAACTTTTTGCACGTTTGAAGTATGGCCATAAATGGTATGGAAATCATAAAATTTATGCCTCTTATGTCTTTTCGACCTTGTTAGCCAATTCAGCTTATACTAAGATTTGGCAAACTAGATTTATTGACATCCTAACCTTATCTATGTTCTTAAAAATCTCACAGTCCTCTTTAATAGCCATTTTATTCATATTTGATTCAATATGAGCTTCAAATGAACTAGTTCCAACACTAGATTTCGGCTTTTGTCTAGCCTTATTCTTTTCTTTTCCTTTGCCTTTGAAGGTGTTTCTTTTGTCTAAGTCAATTTTATGGCCTCATTGGTCATTCCATGCAATATGAATACATCCGAGAAGTTCCTTAGGACACTCTTGGCTATCTTCTCATAATAAAAGGCTTGTAATATGCCAACTAATCTAATAACCATCTCTTTCTCTATCAACAAGGGGTGAATCTGAGTGGCTTTTTCCATCCACCTTAGAATGTATTGCTTAAAGCTTTCATCAGCTCTTTTTTCCACGCTCATGAGAGAGAAACAATTCGAAACCTAATTGGTGGTATGTCTCTCCGAATCTATGGCATGAATAGATAGATTGATATATTTGTCCTGCTCCTCATAAAACTCGATATCAAATTAATCCATCATCCATTGGACCATCTTTAGGAAAAGTGTGCAGTGTTACAGAATGTGCCCTTGATCATAGTGGCAGCAAAATGTTTCAGTGGTTTTTTGCTCTAGTCTTCAGTACCTAACACTATTCCATGTTCAAAAAAGTGCCCTATACTTTGCTCATTAAGGTCTTGACTTCTCTACTATTCCTTTTAAACCAACAACCTTTCCCATTAGTCATCACATTCATTTTTAGCTCATATGGTTAGGAAGCAGATTGGCTCCAAAGGTCCAAGGTTCGACCTTGATCATATCCTTTTCTAACCAACTCTGTACCTTTCTCTTGAATGAGGTGCAATTCTCAATAGAGTGACCTTGTGCTCTAGCATGGTACTGACACTAAGCATTCTCATCTTACCATTTAGGATATAAAGATGATCTTCGGTTTATAACTATGAAGGTTGCTAGCTGACCTACCAATAGATGAGAGTAAATCTCTTTGTAGGAATAAGGAAGCTACTTAAAATACTCTCTTTCTTAGGGTGCTTGTTGATTATTTAGAGCTATTCGCGTTGATGGGTTGTGGCCCTAAGTAGTGTTTTGAATAGGATTCAATGTGACACTCATTGTTGGAGCGAACCAACAGAATGAACTACTTATGGCACTAGTGAGTAAGGTTACAACTCGGATACATCATATGTAGGAAATACATACCATATGCCAGATGTGGATTTTGAGTGAACTCAATAGGACTTTCTCTAACAACATTCACCTCTTCCTCTTTACCCTTGGCCGTTGTCTTTTTACTTGACACAGATAATTCTCCAATGGATACCTTGCCACTTTTGATAGCATTATCAATTATTTCACCCAGTAAACCATATCAGCAAAATTCTTAGTGGCATTTCCTACTAATTTCTCACAGTAGGGAGCTCACAGGGTATTAGTAAACATGACCATCATTTTTTTCTTAGTCAAAAGAGGGTGAACTTGAGTGCTTCTTCTCTCTAACTCTGAATATACTACTTGAAGCTCTCAAAGGCTTTCTTTTCCATTTTCATAATATGTGCTTATATTGGTCAAGGAAAGTGTGGGCCAAATCCACCCTTGTTTAAATTTTGATAGGATTAAGCCCTACATGCCAATGGATGGCTAACTTAGTCAAGTTATCCTGGAAGTAGTGGATTAATAGCTTTTCGTTGTTCTCATATTTGGCTATCTTGCGACAGTAAATGCGAAGATGGACAATAGGGTCTATAGTCCCATTGTACTTTTAAAATTTCGACACTTTGAATTTAGGTAGGATAACGAGATGAAAAACTAGTCCCAAAGATTTAGCGTCTACAATTCTAAATTTGCCACTTCCTTCGATAGCACGAAGGTGCTTTTGTAATAACTGATACTTGTCTAAGTCTTAATCATTTTCTGAAGACCTTTTTGCTATTTTTTGCTCTGTTTGCTTGTCAAGATTTGGGACTATATGTCTTGCTGATAAAGAGACCGCACGAGGAAATTCTTAAAGTAGATGGGGTACCGTTGTTGGGTTAATGTAAATAAAATGGTTGAGTTGATGGGATCATCACTACTGGAGGATGCAGTTCATGTATGCCCCCTTTTTTTAGTGTTGGTGGCTTCAATACCACCATTTAAGTTGCTCTTAGGATTAACAGGATCTTTTCCTATGTCAACAGCTCGTTTACCTTTTTTCCTTCAAAGCCTCAAACAATAGCTTGGTTAATTTCGCAATCTAAGGTTGGAGTTCCTTATTTTTATGAAGTGATTGCTCTTGAGACTCCCTATACATGATTTCAAATCATTTAATGCAAGCTTGGTAATCATTTTTCATGGCTTTCTGATGATTACAAGTGTTATACTAATGACGAACAGTAGGTTTCACGTTTTAAAGCACCTTCACTTTAGATTATTACTGCATTTGACTTTTATGATATGTTGTGAGCATGTTTAATAAGATGAATCATGATAATAAATGACATAAATAAATAAAGCAATAAAAAAATGGATTAGCCATGAAAATGCAAGAGGGACAATTGGATTAAAGGATAGCTTCACCAATAGTGTCTTTCTTTAACGTAACAAAATATCTCTCTTACACATGATTACATTTGGAAATACTTAACATAGTTACATTGCTTAATCACATGTTCCAAGAAATACAATAGTTCTTGTTCATGGGTGCTGATAGGCAGGATGTTACATGTCCAGGAGCGAGCCACGTCCATCATATTCTCAACCTCTAACTAGGTCACCTAAATTTGCTCGGTGAGATAGTGGTAGTGGTCCTAATAATTCTAGCATGCTTAATCAACCATCTGTAACTAGTCTTACTCCTGCCATTCAGAGGCTCTAACTAATTCATCAACTTGGCCTTGTTAAGCTTATAGGGAATGCTCTAAAACTTAGATTCTGAGTGTTAAAGTCTCATTCTCAACCTAGTTTGCTCTCAAATCTTAGGCTCAAGCTTATAAATGTTTATTCTTCCTTCGATAAGTTAAAATGAGGGCATGGGTTCTAACAAGCTTATCCCTATTGACCCTGGCATCTTCTTTTATTGATGCAACTCTTTTTCAAGGGTAGGAATTTCTACCTACCATTCTGTTGATGACTTACCAAGACATTGAGACTTGTTTGCTTTAATAAGTGCCATGTAGCCTTTTGTGGAACTCTTAGGATCTTCCTTGAAGCTATTTTTCTCTTTGACCACCATGGTTTATTTCACCATCCTGAAGATAGAGGTTCATTTTCAATTGACTTTTTTTTCTTTTAAACGAGTGATTTCTTTGGTGAAGGTTACCTTTTCTTGTTCAAACTCATGCTTGAGTAATTTGATCTCAGAGGGAAATTCATCAACTGATATAATGCTCCAAAACCAAGCAATGGAAAAGGTCATTAATACAATGAATTCTCCACTCATCATATCTTAGAGTCATACTACTTCATCTCTTTACCTCTCCATACAGTGGGTTTCTCTCTAAGCATGGAAAACTAGCTGAACTTTTGAGTTGTAGTCAAGCTCACCATAATTGAAGTCCCATTGCTCAAAGTCTTGAACCAAAAGGATAAATTTTTTACATTGAAATTGTCGTAAAACTAGGATAAATGTGTTGCTAGTGCTACCCTATAATCCCATAAGAGGCACACAACTATAATCTCTACATTGGTATATGATCATTTGTGGTATAATCTCTACATTGGTATAGGATAAATGTGTTGCTGTGGACCTTTCATACCACCTCTTCCCCTCAAAAGTTTCAAAGTTTCTAGACCCATTACTCCTTAGACTTATCTTGGGGCCATTTTTTCTCAAAGAACTTAGAGATAGGATTGAAGTTAGGTAAGAAGTTGCATGACATTCTCTTTACCTTGGGGAAAAAGTGGCTGACAAGCCAAATATAAAAAAGTAGCACACATATGATGAAATGACCTTTCTCAATTTTTTTGCAAAAGCTGAGAGCTCAACTAGTTTCAACAATAATGGGGGGTGTAGATTGATGTTGTAGCACAATTAGGAAAAGAGATCTGTTAACATAGGCTACTGTTTTTGAAAATATGACCAGACCATATATTGTCAGAGCATAGATATCTTGAATTTTTTGGTTGTCAATGGTATTTGCCATTGTTTCCATCAGGCTGGCCATGAGATGCACTCACTATTCCCTTTCATCTTGATATGACTCTTAACCTAGAACTCTATTACCCCAAGAATCTGAGCTAATATTTTCTTAAAGGTTAAAAGGTTGAAAAGCCTTACAGTATATTCTGTCGATCTTGACTCTATTAATGTTTAGTAACATAGTATATTCATAGATTGTGGGAACCAAATCCTCATGATTAAAATTAAAGCATCAGTATGCTGGGTTCCAAAACTGAGATGTTGCTTGTAACTAGCCAACATACAAATGGACCTAAAGTAAAAGGGCTATGTCTCCATAACTCCTCGTGAATTATTCATTCTCAGTATTGTTCTAACTGGTCCATATATGTTTCAAATCTTGCTTATCATTTTGATCATACCCTATCTTGACCTTTTCATGCATCGTTGAGACATACTCGGGTTTGAAAATGTCTTTATTTTCACACTGTCAGTGCTTTGACCATGCTCAGATTTCTTTAAAAGACTCCAGATTAGAAGTGGATTGTTGCTTCATGCTAAGAACCCCTTGCTGAACACTTAACCATTGGCCAATTATCCCATAATGATGATGATAATGATGAAATTATGCATGCATCAAACAAAAAGCAAAAGAGAAATGAATTAGTGACCATATGAAATAATAAGCATAAGAATAAGGGAATAAAACAATAGTAACAAAAATGCATCACAAAAATTACCCTAACAATAGGTGATACAATGCCTAGGGGCGAATATGATAATTTTGAATGTTGTGATAATAAACGAATAGCATAATGATGTGTTAGAGTTAAAAAAATTACCCTTAACAAGGTGACATAATACCTCATGAGGACAATAAATAATTGACTAAGCGGCGACATTCGTTCATCACTATCTATGGTGGGTACATATTAAGCCATTGTTTGGACAACATGATAGCTTGTTTAAGTTAGATATGACTTTTTTAGGATCACATGGGGCATTGTAGGTGATGGCATTCGCTCATCATCACCCACTTATTGAAGAAGGTTAACCATCAAGCATCATGACATACCCTAAAAATGATCGTGAAATAAAATGACAAATGCAAGCGACAATGTTTATCGATCATTACCTACAAAACCATGGTGTATAGGAGTAAATTAAGAAGTGTTTCCCCGAGTGACCCTATTTTTCTAGTTATTCTAGCAGTGCTCCAGTATGGTTCGACATGGTTTGGCTCATAAGGTTTACTATATGAGTTTAAGTTTACACCTAAATTGTATTTGAAGAGCACATATGTCTGGTAAGGACACTAAGGCACCTCAATCCTAGGCCTATCGGGGGTTTAGCGAATAGGTTTGATCTGGTGCATGTATTTCCCTATGCAGATGCAGAAGGCTATTTATAAGATACATAGGTAATTTACACCTTGAAAGATCTTGCTATGCTTATGTAGAGGGGTACTCATGAAGGTGGATAGTTCACTTTCTCCTAATAATTAGGATGCTAACCTCACCATGGCGTTTGGTGGGAATCCAATGCAAATGCATGTGGACGGTCTGTGTTGGCAAAACAATCAAACCTTTTGTTTTACCCCTATGTTACCATCCTTATTCCAATCGATATTTATTTGAGAATAGTAACCCTTGACAATTATGAGACAAAATCACAAAAGGTAAAAGGTTAGAAGATAAAAATAAACGAGAATTATATCTAAATAACGATGAAAACCAAAAAATTAAGAATTGAGCAAGACATAGCTAGTCATAGGCCTAACTCTCTAAGTCCCTAGTGAAGTCATTAAGCTATCACTACATACCCTTTTTTTGATAATCCAAAGGGAGCAGACAATACTTAACAAAAATATGGTGTGTGGTCATATTGGTTAAAGCCTTTGAGTTATCTCTTGATCGAGATTTGAATTAGGCATAGTAATATGAAGAGCAAAAAGATTATCGGGTGAATCCTTATCTAACTAGTCTTGAAAGACTACCACAAAGTAGCCATAAATTTAGAGTCGCCACCAATTATTTTAGGCTAAGTAGGATTAAATGCCTATTGAAAGCAATATTTCGAGTTACGAAACTCAAAACATCGATTTCGAGGTCTACAAAGTCCAAAAATTCGTCGATGGGTTTAAGAGTTGGTTATGTATAGGGAACGACTAGCACCCCCACGACGTCTAAAATTGGCACCTGCTAACCATATCTTGCTTCAGTTTTAGTTTAATCAATTTCACTTTATCATTATATCGAAATAATCCCCTTTAATGCATTAATTTTTGTGAAATTTATAGATCTATGTTTTGAAAGAAAATTTAGATTGCCTGTACGCCTCGGAGGTGTGAGGAACATAGGGATTTTTTATGAAAATAATCTTTAAATTGAATTTTGCAAATTTGGATGTCCTGTGTCAAGCACTAGAGTGATACCGATGCAGAACATTGCCTTGTAATTTTTTAAAATAATTTTTACAATATGAATGCACAATGGTTATTACAAACGGAAACGTGTTAGTAAGATGAAAAAAATATAATAACGTTGCATAGAATAAACACAAAAAAAAACATAAATAGGAAGGACAATCAGAATGTATCTCATAATTATCTTCGATTATTAAGGAATAACCAAAATGACAATTTTGAGACACGTTTGGATTCAGTGGTAACTTGAGAGATAGAAAAAAAAAAGGTTTTGATCAGTAAACTGGGAATGTCTAAAAGAGAAAATTTGGATTTCAGGTGAAATTTGAAAAGTATGGTTGGAGTATCTTCTCAAAAAGTGAGCTTGGAGTATCCCCAATGGTGATGATTTAGATGTGTTAAAAGACGGTTTTGATTGAAAGACCTTTTAGGAAGTTTTGAGAGAGAAAAAATTTAGATTTTTAATGAGAAGCAAGGTTGAAGTATCCCCTCAGAAAACGGGGTTAGAGTATCCCTAAAGGTTAAATTTTTTGTTTGAGAAAGGTTTAATTAGGAATCCCAAAAAAAAAATCCACGAGAGAGAAAATTCAAGTTTTGGAATGAAAGTGGGATTGGAGTATCCCTTCGGACAGTGGGATTAGAGTATCCCCAAAGGTGACAATTTTATGTTTAAATAAGGTTTTGATTAGAAATCCTGAAAAGATTTGAGAGAGAAAATTCAAGTTTTTAATGGAAAGTGGGGTTGGAGCACTCTCTTAGATAATAGGGTTAGAGTATCCCCAAAGGTGAAAATTTTATGTTTGAAAAAAGATTTCAACTATAATCCTAAAAAAATTTGAGAGAGAGAAAATTTAAGTTTTGAATGGAAAGCAAGGTTGGAGTATCCCCTCGGATAATGGGGCTAGAATATCCCTAATAGTGAAAATTTTAATATTATGGAGAAAAGAATATTTTAGGGCAAAAGATATTTTAAGAATAGAACTAAGAATTTAAATAAAATTATCTTTTTGCTTTAGCCTTGATCTAAGTCTAGACGTGACTCCATGGGGAATCAATCAGATGTAGTTTGAGACATATGAACATCTTGATAAAAGTGGTTTAGAAAAAGTTAGAGATATTTGAATGCCTTGGAGTGGGAATTTGAAAAAATCAATTAATTTCGACTAATACTAAAAATAAGGGATAGCATCACAATGTCTCCCTTCTCGAATTTACTTTGGATTTATCCAAATGCTTTAGGAAGTAAACAAGGTGTTGCTAGAGAGATAACTCGATGAGGATTAATATAAAAATATTCTAAAATCCTAAAAACTCATTTTCTAGGCAGGATTAATTTCAAAGTTACGTTTGTTTTGACACTAGCATATGTATAGGGGAAAGGGCGCAACGGACTTTGAAAAATCATCTCGGACTCATTTGGTATTATTAAATCACAAACATTACCTTTCCAAATAGGGAATTTCACAAACTTTCTGAGAAAATTATTTTAAAAATTTTATAAAAAAATCATCTAGTGGTTTGAAATGGCCTAAATAGAATGCAATTTGCTAGTTCTATGGGTTCCAAACAGAAAGGGTTTGAACAAGCATAGGAACAGTCTAAATGCAAACAAGACACTATTAGAAAGGTGATTTGATTTCTTTCATTAAAAATATTAAAAAAGTCTAGAAAAATGTGCTTGGTCTCAAAAACAATTTTTTTAATGGTTGGTATAGTAATGCTAGAGCAAAAACAAGGGAGTTTTTTAGTATTTTCGAGTTTCTTTAGGACTAAACTCGAGCTAAGGACATTTGAATGTCTGTGACATAGAAAAAGGGTGACATGGGAATCACGAGTTCATCCTATAATCCTAGAGTAGTTTAAGATGATGAAACAACTCGTTGACCATACGACGAATGAAGGTATTAGACTCAAGATCAAGGCTTAATGTTTTTATCCAATAAAAAAGGCATTTTCCAAGAAAATAGCATTTTTATTCAACCATGAATCCAAACTTTGAAAGTTTGATTTATCTTCCAGATTAAAGGACCAATTTAGTGAAAACAATTAAATCTATGCTTCTCTCCATCTATTGAAAATAGCATAAACTTAACTTGGGGTTTTTGAAAATCAAATCGAGCAAACAAGCAAGCATTTTGACAAAAAGGTTGTGAATAAGATGCAATATATATAAAAGTGAACATGACAACGTATTCAAACAAACAAAGATGATGTTTAACAATGAAAGAGGTGGCAAAAATGTAAGGTGATGACATAGTTGATGGTATAAAAATGTTTAAACAAGGAAAAACATATTGGAATCTTAAAGAAGACATTTTTGTTCCATGAAACCTACTAAGATGGAAGAGAATATGTTCAAAACATGTTAAGAAAAAGATTTAAGCATATGTTAAATAGGTGAAAAGGAATAAAACATGACAAAGATGCATGAGTAAGGACTTTTTTTATGGTAAAAGTAAAACATGGCATATTTGGCCATCCAAGCAACAATAAAACATCAAGATCATCAAGAAAAAAACTTAAGACTATCACATCCAAGGTCATAATAGTGCATGGAAGTCCTAAAATGGTCATGGAACATAAATGGCTCCCTAGAATGATGCAAATGCTAAAAATAGAACATAAATGGAGTAAAGTAGAGAAAATATACCAAAAAGCTTTAAACTTTCACCTTTATTTTGAGCAGTAACTCTAAGCTTAATTCCTTCCTTCTCTTTACTATTGGTTAACAAGAAAAAAAAAGCTTTTGATTACAGTCTGGATGAAAAGAGAGTTTTGAGTGTGAAATGAAGGAAAATAAAGGTTTTTGGAGGTTTTTTTTAGGGAAAAAGGAAATGATAATGGAATAAGGGAGTGTTTTCAATGCAACTGGAGAGCCCCTTTTGCTAACCTAAAATTGGCTTCTTTATAGCCCAAGGTTCAGCCAATGCTTTTTACAGCCAAAGTAAGGGCATTTTTGGTCTTTCTTCATGTGCCTTATGGCAGCCATAGGTATAATGCTCAGCTAGCTGAAATTTCATTGGTTGCTAATAGCAGGGTGGTGGAATAGAGAGGTGTAGCAGTCTGCAACTAAAGAAAACTTAGTATGCCCTTTAACAAACTATATGTTTCATGAAAATGTCCTATTTTTGAATAATTTTAGGCCTCAAAATTTGTTAAAACCTAATTTTAAGTCCAAAGTTGAGGCTTGGCATTCATTTTGATGATTTTTGGTGTAAAAACATGTTTGAGTTAGACTTTCATATCAATAGTGAAGGTTGAAAGTAGCTCAAACTGGGGAAAATGCCTTGGTGTATCGATACAAAACATATTGTATTAATACACAAGGTAACTTTTGCCCATGAATATATATACAATGAAGTATGTATCGATACCAAAAGCAAAAAATGTTTCTAACCTCGACACTTGAAGGCCTATATCGATACTAAAAGGGCTTATATCGATACATTTGGCCAAGAATCATGATTTTAGCTAATACCAAGGCCTGTATCGATACAAACATGCTAACTATCGATACCACACCTTAAGTACCACTACTAAACCTTTTAGTATCAATAGTACATGTAAAAATTTGAATTTTTGGTGATAAGAAAGCTTGGTATCAATACCTATGCACCAATATGATATGCACGTACTTTAGGCTCTCTGAATCAAAAATTGACCCGTGCTCATCCGTATAACTCCAGATATGCCTAAAATGATGACCTTTGATGCCTTAAATGATGGCCCAAACAAAATAGGGCGTCTACACAAATCATAATTTTCCATGAAAATATCTTATTTCCTAGCTATTTGGGTCTCAAAAATCAGTTAAATCTAATCTTAAACCTAATGGTAAGGCCTGGTATAAATTTGGGTGATTTATGGAGCCAAAAATGTGGCTGAACTCATATTACAGATGGAGAAACTTGCCACGATTCAAGCAAAAATAGCCCAATGTATTGGTACATTAGGCATTTTTGCCTAATCATATCAATACATGTGACATTGTATCGATACATTTGGTTCTAAATCTTAACTTAGCTATTGTCAAGCCCTATATCATACATTGGGAAATATATCGATGCATTGAGATACATTAACTTTTTATATCGATACAGCATAAGGTTTCTTGAATTTGACAACATAATAGCCATGTATCAATATATTAAAGTCATGTATCGATATAATTAATTAAAAATGAGAATTTTGCTTAACTTTGTCTCCCTAAACACCTTACCCTAGCTCGAAATGATATGGATCTGTGTTTGTTCGATTGGTCTCCATGATGCTTGTATGGAGGCCTGAACAAAATTTAATGTTTACAATTTATACTACTGACATATAAGAGTATTTCTATAGACACTTAAGTGACATAACAAATGGAATTCTCATAGCGGGTCATGTTCATTGAACTTGTACTATTTAACAAGCACCTTTATGATGTCCCCATGTACACTATACTTTAACTTATGGGATTAGTCGCATGCATCAAATGCATAAGGGCTTATCATATACCAGTTTTTGTGCACTGTTAATGCCTTCTCTTGACAATATGATAACCAGGAATATTTTAGAAACACTGCTTTGATGCATAAGGATTTCATAATTATAACTCTTCACAATTTCTTTGCAAAGCCAATGTGTTTCATGCGTTTCATCTTCATAAGTTATTCATAACAATTATCAAATAATTTCTTATGGATAAAGAAATATCTCCTTAACATTAATAAACTATAATGTCTATTTACATGAAATCACTAAATGCTATAGCCTTGCAAGCCAAAGTGATTGGCTTGCAAGGCTTACACTAATAGGAGGGAGAAAAATTCCTACAAGAGGTTGCTTGAGAGGAGCTCGGGTAAAATTAAGTATCTACATATACTTAAACTAAACAATTAAAAATTGGGTAACGAAAACCAAACAAACTGAACTGGATTGATTTTAATCTATTTTCTTTGATTACCCATAATTTTGCTCATCCCTATAAAGAATTTTGAATGCTTATTTAATTTTTTAAGTCTAATATTTTCATTTGAGTCATTTTATTTTATATTTATCTAAGTTGATTTTGGAGTTGGCATGCAATACATAGATTTTTTATTATTTGCAGGGATGACTTCTCATAAAAAGTGTTCAGAGTTTAAATTGGCCCTTGGCTTGATCAGATTAAAGACTAGTTTAGCATTGCTATTGAAAAAAGCTTGGATTAGAAAAAGCTTGGGCTAAAAAAGTATGTTTAAAAAATGATGTGAAAAATACGATTTAAGAACTTTTAAGTGTTTGCATTGTTATGAAAAATTGTTATGAGGAATTTAAATACATATATAAATGATAGGTTTAAAGATGTAAGGATAATAAAGTCATTTTATCCAAAAGCCAATTTTTAAACTACAAAAACTCCATTTTTTTTTTAATTTTTTGTTTAGATTGTCAAATCATTATTTTAATTACAAAATACTTGTCCACGAATACAAGATAAGTGATTGTCAAGCTTCTGGGTTTTCTTATATTGAAATGTAAGAGAAAAAACCATTTTGGCCTTTTAGGTAAGTATTAATTTCATAATCGTTGCAAATTGGAGTCTTTAATTTCATTAGAATAATTAACTTGACCTTCTTTTTTGTTTGTCACCGAGGTAGTTATATGGCTTATGTGTTGTTATCTTTATGATGTTGCACACTTCTTATATAGAGAATAATAAAAAAACCTTCAAATGGTGGCTACATTTATTTGCCAAAATCATTTTTTAAATGATCATTTATAGTTCTTCAGTTCTTGTGCCAATTTCTTAATCAACCTTTTTTGATATATTGCCAGGCATTTTAAAATTTAAAAATTTGCATATAAGTGCTAAACATTTTTTAAGCCAATTACAAAAGTATTTTTTGCCAACACACTTTTATAAGTAAAATATAAAAAATTTCTTCTTATATATATTTTTAATGATTGTATTTTTTAATATTTATGTTTTCTTAGACATTTTAACTTTATAAAATACTTTTTAAAAATGGTACAAATCATTCAAAATTTTAAACTACCTTTTTTTTCGTAGCAATTGCACACCCCTCTTTTCAAATGTATTTTTCAACTATAATCATAATATTAAAGTATACCAAAATCATAGTATCAATTTTAAATACATATATCACAAATTTTAAAAGAAATTTCAATTTTGTTAGAACTTTTAGCGGTGAATGAAATCAAGAGGGGGTGAGTTGATTTCTCAAAACTTTGGTAAATTAAAACTTTGATAAATAAATTTGAAAAATCTAAACAATAAACTTTAGAGTGCAAGTTAATGAATAGAAATGAACAAGGAAGGACAAGGAAGGAGAAACAAACTCAATGATTTAGAGAGGTTTGGCCTCAATTGTCTACGTCTTCTACCTCGGCCTCACTTGCCTCGGATTTCCATAATTCACTAACTTAAATTGTCTACCTTTTCAGGACAAGGTATAACCTTTACACTCCCTATCTTTTAAGGCTAAGATAGAAACCTCTACCCTCTATCTTTTGTGGCTAAGATAGAACCCTCTCTCACTACTTTTGAAGGCTAAGTAGAAACCTTCTCTACTTTTCAATGGGTAAGTAGGAACCTCCCCTTTTTACAAGGATTCAAGTGTAAATAAATAAGACCTCTAAAGGTTAGGTGTTTACAAGAGTTTTGGCTTAAAAAAAATATGTATCTAAAGATACAAAATGAAGAATATAATGATAAGAAGATTTAATCCTATACAAAGATGAATTACTTAGCAAAAATGTTAGAAAAGATGAAAGATGTGACTTTAAGCACAATCTCTTGGTTCTTCCTCTTGTTGAAGGTATTGGAGTAGCTTATTTATAGCCTTGATCATGTTTATAGCCGTTGGGAATATTTGATGAAGGAATATAGCTATTGGAGTCTTCATAAATGTCATTTCTCGTTGTTTCTCATGTTGTTGTATCGATACAATACCAAGAGTGTCGATACATGAGTTAAAAATATGACAGTTGTAGGTTATTGCATCGATACAATAAGCTAAGTATTGATACTCGTCATGTTGTATCGATACAGACACACTTTGTATCGATACATTCGGGGGTTTCAGCCAAACCTTAGCTACTGCCAAGCAATGTATCGATACATATAGGGTGCATGTCGATACTCACTGCATTGTATCAATACATATTGTTTTATATCAATACATTTAAGGGTTTTAAACATATTATCGATACATTTATGCATTGTCTCGATACAGCCCTTTGAAATTATTTGAAAAATAATTTTTCTTGGCTTTAAAACATGTAAAACTTATCTAAAAAGTATTTTACATAAAAGAATATATTAAGAACCCATTTTTGAGTACTTGAAGGAATTAAAACACATTCTAGTAGTTTTCAAAGTGTTTACAAAATATTTCATGAAAAAATACTAATCTTAAAAATATTTCAACACAAACTAATTAAGCTTAAATTTTATTTATATGAAAATTGAAATTAATTCAAAGCTAATATGACTAACAAATTCAACTTAATAAAATGAACCAGAATTAATGATGGCAATGGAGTAGGGTGGGAGCAAATATCCCAAAATCCACTTTCACTCTATTGGGGGGATTGTTTTGTTCTACCATCTGCTCCCGCGTCATTATGGATATTGAATTTTTAATATTACTACTGCCTCCATAGATGTTGAATACATCTATTACTACCCTGCCCGACTTCACTCCATCCAATATTTTTTATTTACTTTTATTTTTTCAAATAATAAAGTATATATTTCAAAAGAAAAAATATTTTTGAAATATGTCTAAAAACAAAATAATAAAACATAAAACACGTATTATAAAAAAAATATTACCATATAATTATCATATTATTTTTTTAAAAAATTAAATAATATGATAAAATAATATTATTTTTTTAAATAATAAAATATACCTTTCCTTTCCAACTCCCTAGAGCGAGAAGACAGGAACTAATTAGCGGTGAACTGAGCTGGACTCAAAAGTCAGTGGCTCGGTGCCTCAGAGTCAGCGATGGCACAAGCACAAATCAAAGCGAGAAGCAAGGTCAAATCCGTCATTATGGAGAAGAAAAAAACCCTAAAACTAATTACCTCAATCAAGGGTGCATTCGGACAGATAAATAGGCTAGTCTCTTTCATTTCTCCTTACAGCAGGGAAGTAGTTTTTGGGCTTCATAGGCGACCTCTCAGGTTACACTTTATGATCTATCCTTTTTTTTTTTTTTTTTCAACTCCTTTTTGCCTCTGGATTTTTCTCCTCTGATGTTTGGTTGCTTAGAAATTGTGCACAAATAAGTCACTCGATTTTACTCTTGAACTTGTTTTATCTTCTAATATGTTTGTTGTTTTTTGTTAAATTGTTTTGCCATAGAGGTTTAACTTAGTCTTCTTGTTTTTTTCATCATTTAATCAGTAGCCGCCAAAAGCTAAGTGTTACGCTGAATCGATTATTAGATATGCTGTGGTTTAGTTTTAAGTAATAATGATCAGATTGTTGGTTTAGTAGTTGATGTAACATGCAGATCTGCTAAGTTTTAGAATTGGTTTATCTATTTTACCAAGTTCATTTTGCTACATGGAAGTATGTGGGATAATTTTGAATTATGTGGATTTTTTAAAGAAATCTTAAGATTCTGCTTAGAATTGTTTTATCTATTCTACCAAAGCAAATTGGATCATCATTGACATAGTTCAGGGTTTTCTCTTCTATTTAGCCCTTTAGTTTCAAAATTTGCTTGCCTGCCCTTCCTTTTAAAGTTTGAGTGTGTATCTCACATAAAAGCCCATTCTGGCCTTGGTTTTAGTTCTTGTCAATGTTTTTAATCTGAGTTGTTTCTGTTAATTTACAGGTCACTGTCTTGAGTTGTAAGCATGGCAGATGGATCAAAGCGTCCATCAGTGTTCGAAAAAATACATGGGCAGTCCTATTTCATTTCCAGGCTTTCTCCTAAATTGGCAGCCCGGAATTACAATGTGACTGGTGCATATGCCAATGGAGGAATTCATATTGCTTTGCAGCGGGCCAGTGGGTTGGCACATGTGTCCCCTGTTTCTCCCATATTTGTGCAAGCTCCATCAGAGAAAGGTGTTTCTGGTTTTATGGTGGATTTCCTCATGGGAGGAGTTTCTGCAGCTGTATCCAAGACTGCAGCTGCTCCAATTGAGCGGGTTAAACTTCTAATCCAAAATCAGGATGAAATGATCAAAGCTGGGCGTTTGTCTGAACCATACAAGGGAATTACTGACTGCTTTGCCAGGACTATTAAGGATGAAGGTGTCCTTTCTCTTTGGAGGGGCAATACTGCTAATGTTCTCAGATACTTCCCCACCCAGGTTGATTCTCTTTTCCTTTATTTTGAAGTGGTTTTTCTTTCTTTTCCGCCTTCCCTTTCAAGGTGCTTTTGTAGTTTTGTTTTGTTTACTAACCGAGTTTGTTTGTTATATCTGGGCCCCTCTGCTGTCTCAGTGTATCTCTTCTTGGGAAAGAAGCAGAAAAAAAGCCCAAAAATTTGAGGCTTTTGATGCACATGTAACATGCAATGTTGTTAAGGCGTCCGCCTAGTGCCTAGTCATTGCTTTTAGTACCAGACGACAAAAGCGCTTCAGATCATTTTTGGGTGACGTTTATTTGATCAGGCACACATGGCATGCCTAGTGCATCTAGGCGTTGCCTTTTTTGTAAGGCAATAGGTGCAAAAAAAAGCTCACTTGATTGATTTTTTTTTTTCCATTTACTTTTAATAGTACATGGGACCATAAAGGAATCATGCATATTGGTCAACAAAAGAAAAAGGAAACTTTGCATGTTTTGTAGGATAAACTGGATCTCTATTTAGATTTTATTGTTACAACTATATATCTTAAGCTTATTATATATATATACAGACACACACACACACACACGCACACACACAATGACATATTAAGCCTTTTCTTAGGCAAGCATATTTTTGCACATTGTGCCTCAAGAAATATAAAGGTTTTAGCACCTAGTGTGCACCTTATGCCCTTGATAACACTAGTCAGTAGTAACATGTGTGATTTAGTGCTGACTATGTCAGCTTGGTCAAGGGACTTGCTTATCTTTCTTTTTGTTCTTCTTCCCACTCATTTTATTTCTACTGCTTTAAGCTTAACTCTTCTACATGTGCCAGGCTCTGAACTTTGCCTTCAAGGATTACTTCAAGAGGATGTTCAACTTCAAGAAGGACAGAGATGGCTACTGGAAATGGTTTGCAGGGAACTTGGCATCTGGTGGTGCTGCTGGTGCTTCATCTCTTCTTTTTGTTTACTCTCTGGATTATGCTCGTACCCGTTTGGCTAATGATAATAAGGCCGCTAAAAAGGGTGGTCAGAGGCAGTTTAATGGTTTGATTGATGTCTACAAGAAGACCATCCAATCTGATGGCATTGCTGGTCTTTATCGGGGATTTAATATCTCATGTGTTGGAATTATTGTTTACCGTGGACTCTACTTTGGAATGTATGATTCTCTGAAGCCCGTTGTTTTGGTTGGTGGATTGCAGGTATGTGAGCTATAATGGATCTGCTTTCTTCCCCTTAAAACTATGCCTAATCAGTAAGATTTCCTAGAGTTTTATGGGTTGACTTGAGCATGGAACCTTATGCTCTACGTATTTGGTATTTACAGGATAGTTTCTTGGCAAGTTTCCTGCTGGGTTGGGGTATCACAATAGGTGCTGGACTGGCATCTTATCCAATTGATACAGTACGTAGAAGAATGATGATGACCTCTGGAGAAGCCGTCAAATACAAGAGCTCATTGGATGCATTTTCTCAGATCATCAAGAATGAAGGTACTAAATCACTATTCAAGGGTGCTGGTGCAAACATTTTGCGTGCTGTTGCAGGTGCTGGTGTGCTTGCTGGCTATGACAAACTGCAGGTCATTTTCCTTGGCAAGAAATATGGATCTGGCGGTGGTGGCTGATGCTGCTGTCTTGAAGAATGACTTAGAATCCCATAATTTTGGATGGATATAGTGCTTTTGATAGTTCCCCACTATTTAGGGATTTAATAAGAAAAGTTGGTGACGAAAAAGCTACTTGAATGTTGAGTGTTACATGTGTTTAGTTCAAAGACCACGTGGTTTTTGCTTGGTTTGTGTGTTTTTTTTCTTTGGGTGGTGGGGGGGTTGAGAATAATTAGACATTGCCTTTAAAAATGCATGCTTGATTTTCTTCCTGATTGTGATTGTTACAGTGTTTTGGTTTCTTCACCTTTTGGGTATATTGATTATAGGAATGATAGCCATAGGGATATTCAGATACCTTATAATAAATAGGGATGGCTTTTTGTTTTTTGTATGAGAGGCAAGCATGGAGCAGTGCTGGTAATTGCGTGTCGCCTCCCGTCTCTATTGAAATAATTTATTTTTAAATATTTAGTTTTTAAAAAAGATAATAAACTAATTATATCTTTTAAAAATTTAAACTTAAATTTTCTTTATATTTTTTTAGTCAAAATATTTTATTGGAAAATAAGTAAAAAACATTGGATCGGATAGGACGGAGCAGCAATGGATGTATCTGATTTTTTTATGAGAAAGCAGTAAGATAATAGAATGGTATTGCTGGGGCTCATCTAACGTTTAATAGAGCCTTTAGAGTTGGAATT
The DNA here is from genome assembly GCA_038382065.1 of Adansonia grandidieri. Classification (NCBI taxonomy): domain Eukaryota; kingdom Viridiplantae; phylum Streptophyta; class Magnoliopsida; order Malvales; family Malvaceae; genus Adansonia; species Adansonia grandidieri. Next base: position 9,335,976 of record JBBYHK010000006.1, on the reverse strand, counting down.
TCTATTACATGTTTCTTGTTTCTGTTTACATATTAGAGTAGCGGCAGCAGGGGAGCGTGTGCAATGAAAAACAGAGAATATAGAATGTAGATTAGGTTTAAGACTGGCATTTTCATAATTTAATTTCAACTTCGAGGCACGTTTCATGAAACAAAGACTTCATGCCTTGCATTTTAAAATTCTGTTTTCCAATTGTTTAAAGGCGTATGTATAATATATCTGAAATGTATAATATATACAATAACATGATTTGTAATGTTATATATAGAAGTATGAATGTCAAAAATCTTTTGGGCTAATGAAAATAATCATAGATATTGATTATATTTTTGAATTGTCGTTGTAAATATTTTTATTTAAATAAAATTTATCTAATTAATAATAAGAATTTTAATTTCATTAAAATTTTTTTAATAAATATATCTATTGATGATAAATAAAAAAGAGTTAAATTTAATTATGAAGTATTTATTTTAGAGTTGTAATTTTCATAAACCATAAAATGTAAAAAGATTTATTTGATAAAAATAAAAAGAAGTTCAATTTTATATTAACTTTTTTTTTTTTTTTCATAAATTTTAATTTTACATCAAATTAAAAATAATAAATTTATCAAGTTGAACATTGAACATAGAATAAACTTTACATGTTAATGCATTTATTAATTTTAAGTATTTGAAAAATATACATCTAAATATTTTTAAAATACATAAAATAATGTTTATTCGAGTATGAAATACATGACAACAAATACTAGTGTATATATACAAGTATAAATATGAAGAATCTTTTGAACTAAAAAAAAATTATTATTATTGTTTACTCTTTTTTTAAACTGTTATTATAAATATTTTTATTATTAATAATACTAATTTAATTTATAAGTAAGAGTTTTAATTTGATTAAAATTACTTTTTAAAATGATAATATCAATTATTTTTTATTATATTATTCAATAACTTTTGGAATAATTTCTATCATTATATTATGTACTATAATTTAGGATTATATTTTTAAAAATTTCTATCCAAATGTTCAATCAAAATAAAATAGTGATAATTTCATTTGTTTAAATTTAATCATTGGTTAATTTATATATATATATATATATATCTTACGTTAGTACTTATATTCTTGAAGTAATTATCACTAAATTAGTAATGTAGTTAAATATCAATTAAACCTATGATTTTTCAAATGCTTTAAATGTTATTTTCACAAAATATCAAATATTGAGTAATACTTTGTTAACCATAGCTTTTTGCCTTTTTCTCTTATAATGGTTTTGGTTTTTTTAGTCACTACCATAAATTTTTTTTGTTTCTTGTTTTAGAGAATATTACAAATTCAATATATTTGAAAAAATTTCACAATGAAAGTTTTTAGCCTTTTGGTAAGTTGTTATTTTTTTAATATAGTTTTATATTTTTTATTTTTATTGGATTTGTTTTGGTCTAAGCAAAGTTCTATATATTGTGAATTCAATAGATTAAAAAAGAATTCATCATAGAGGTTTTCAAACTAAGTTATCATTTATATGAAAAAATATATTATTTAATAAATTAAAAATTAAACACGTAAAATCATGTGCAATATATATGATATTAAAAATTAGTATATATAAAAGTATAAGTATGAAGAATTTTTTAACTATACTAAAATATCCATTTTTGTTTATTACATTACTAAATTTATCATTTTAAATGTTATTATTATTACTATTCAAACTTATTACATTGATAAATAAGAATTCAAATTCTATTAAAAGATTTTGGTTAAATTGATTTATTTGATAATAAAAAATATTAAAATTCACATTGAATAGTTTTGTTTTCAGAATTATATAATTGACATTAACTTGAAGAAGTAAAAAGAAAAAGTTATATTAATCTAATTTTAAATGTTAATAAAAATTTTAGTTATTTATATAATATTTAACTTCATATTTAATATATAAAAATTATAAATAACTAAATTTTTTATAATAAAAATATTTTATATTATTTTATAAGTTGTCATAAGATTTTTTTTTTTATTTATGATTTTGTATTCTAACTATTAATAACATTTATCATTTAAAATTTCAATACAATGATCATTAAAAAAAAAATTGCTATAATATTTTAAATAATACTTTTAATAAATTAATTATGAGCCGAACTCTTAAGTAGTTAATATTTGATCAAACAACAATTGTAAATTTAGAGTTTTTGTATAAATAAATGCACTGATCAAAATATTATAAATTCAATAGCTTTAAAAGGTTTTATTTCACAAAAAATTTTTTTGAGTCTTTTGGTAAGTTTTGTTAATACGTTTTTGTGCTGTGAATTATTATTAAATTTTTTTATTTGACAGCTATTGCAAATTCAATAGATTAAAAAAATCATTACAAAAGTTTTTGGTTATTGTTAAGTTTTTTTTAATTATTATAAATTAATTTATTTTTTAGATGAAGTAAAAATACATTTTCAATAAATTAAAAATTAAACGATTAAAATCATGTGCAATATTTTAAACTTAGCAATATTTGATTTTTAAATAATAATAATAATAATAATAACATCACTTCTTTATTTTATAAAATAAACGTAGAAGTGGTCATTTGTCGTTTGCTACCGAATTAATATGTTATATGGATACTAACAATATTTAAAAGAAAAAAAAAAAAAGCAACGGCCAATAGATAATGAGTAAACTCGAAGAAAAAAAACAGAAAAAAAAAAAAAAAAAAACCAACGGATAAGTCGGATTGAATATGCCCATCTATAACACTGATATAAAAGTTCTCCCCTAAGTAAAAAGAACGTAAATTTGAGAATTGCTTAGGCTATAACTAAGCAATGGCCTTTTTTTTTTCTTTTTGTTCTGGGGGTAAATTAGATCATTCAATTTGGTTTACCAAATAAGGAAAGGAAACGAAGGGGAAAAAAGAAAAAGAGGGAAAAAAAAAACAGAAAGAAGGGAAAGGAAAGGAGAGGAAAGGAAAGGAAGAGAAAAAAGATGGAAAATTTTGTGTATTTTGTTATATTCGTGTTATTTTTATATTATATTTTAATTATTTTTCATAGGTTATATTTGCGCCGTATCTTAATTTATTTTATATTCTGTATAATTTGTTATTGTAATTCAATTTAAAGAAAAATTTTTATGTTCAGTTATATTTATGTTGTACCTCAGTTCATGACATATTTTGCATAATTTGTTTTAATGATTCAATTTTTAAAAAAAATGAATATCATGATGTGTTTTGTTTATGGTATTTTCTTGTATGTTTAAAATTATAAATTTATATAAATTTTTATATATTAATAATTTATTTTATATAAATTTTGAGATGTTCATGTATACTTGTTGTGTTCGTATTATTTTTGTATCGTATCATATTTTATTTATTTTCTTGTTTTATATTTGTCTTGTGTCTCAATTCATTCACTATTTTATATAGTATGTCATATTAATTTGATTGTCTCTAAATTAATTTACTTAAGAATTAGATTATTATAGCTGCTTATAAATATCATTTTCAAAATTTTAATCTAATTTCCCAAAACATTAAAAGATGAGAAAATTTTATGATTCATACTATTTTTTCATGTGTTTAAATGTATTATAAATATATTTAATTTTTAAATGTTAATAATTTGTTTTATATATATAGGTTGCCGTGTTGTTTATTCGTGTCGTGTTCACATTTTTTATGTTGCATTTTAATTATTTTTACTATGTTCTATTAGTATTGTGTCTCAATTCATTTCGTATTTTGCATAGTTTATCATCATGATTCAAATTTAGAAAAAAAAATTTGCACGTTCATGTAATGTCCCAGTTCATGACATATTTTTGCATAATTTATCATAGTAATTCAATTTAAATAAAAATTTTGTGTCATAATGTGTCCATGTTATTTTTGCATGTATTAAAAGATTATAATTTTATATAAATTTTGCATGTTGATAATTTATTTCATAAAGATTTTGACGTGTTTCTGTATTAATATTATTTTTCATATCGTGTCATATTTTAATTCTTTACTCGTGTTTGTATTACCTCTCACTTATCCCATATTTTGCACACTTGTCCCAGTGATTCGATTTTAACTTCAAAATTTTTACTCAAGAATTAGATCATTATATCTACCATACATTAATCTATAATATACATATTTATATAAAAATATGAATGTGAAAAATGATTTGAACTGACAAAAATATTCATTGTTGTTCACTAAATTTCTAAATTACCATTGTAACTTATTTTAATATTAATAAAACTTGTTCAATTTGAAAGTAAAAATTTTAATTTTATTAGAAGATTCTTTAGGAAAAAAATTATTTGATAATAAATAAAAAATTAGAGTTTGCATTAAATTATTTTATTTCAATTTTTAATTTTTTTAATCTTAAAATGTAAATAAATTTATTTGATAAATGAAAATGAGAAACTTATATTAAATTTTTTATATTCATATTTTTAATGTTACATTAACATTAAAAATAATAAAATTTATATTAATTTGACATAATTTACCCATGAAACAAACTTTATAAGCTAATACAAATCTTATCGGTGAATATTTTAATAATTTTATTTATTTGTGAAATGTATTACAATATGATCAAAAATTATAAAAAAAATTCATTTGCAACACAAATGATGGTGAATACTATATTAAATATAAATATTATTTTTTTAAAATTTTAATATAACTTCTCAAAACATAGCAAAGGACATATTCTAGTAATACTTAAAAACTAACGCTTAACTATTCTTAGATTTATTTTATTATCTTTTATATTAATACTGCCCTTTTTCTTTATGTATTTTGTCGCTACCTTTTCATTTTTGTTTTTTGCATGACTTTTCGTTTTTTTTTTTATTTCTATTATTCTTTTCTTTATTTTTCCTTTAATTAATTTTCAGAATACAAACCAAAACGAATTCACCGTAGCTATTTCTCTCAGAATTTTGATTTTACTCTTCTAGCTTTCTTCATTTACAAACCAGCAAACATGGAATTAAATTGTTGTGGGCCTAATCTTTAGAGGCCTTACTCGAGTTTGGGACCGATGGCTCACTCTACCATCCTTGACTGGATTGTTATTGCCAAGTACCTTTTAGAGTTAGCAACTTCTTTGTAGTTTTTGAATTGCTTTCGGTCATTGCATACATGGACAATTAACTCTTGAATCAAGCCATCGCTTGCAAGATTTGGAATGTGTTGTCATATTATTGTCTATAATCATATCGATGTGTAGGCTTTGGATTCTTTTAGTGACCATTGCCACCAAATCCCTTTCCTCGACAATATTTGCCTTGGAACTTAAAGCTTTGTTTGAATGATTATCCTTCTTAACAAGTCTGCGGTCTCTAATGTAATGCCTTTTTTTATTACAATGATAATACAATCATTTCTTTTTATTTTTTTTTTATCTTGCTTATCCTCCAAATCAGACGAGACCTTTCGATTATCCTTCTATGCATTCTTTAGAATTTAGAGAAAGATACACTACATCTCACTTTTGAGTTTCTTCTTCAATGCCAAGTTCCTCAATATATTTTCAACAGTGAAATCTTCCGTCATATACTCATTCCAAGCTGAAGACAATTTAAAAATTATTGCCCCAGTTTGTAATAATTCAAAAATTATAACCTTTAAGTCATAAGCCTACTAACAAGGACTAGTAATTCATGAACTGGATCCATAATGGGTATGCTTTCAATTAATTTGAATTCAAAATATTTCATCTTGCGAAATTTATTCATGTCTTGCCTTTTGTTGTTGTATTCGTTGTATTTTTCTTCCAACAACTTTTAAATCTCAATGGGGGACTTGACTGACATGTAGAGCTCATATAGGCAATTGGATAGAATGTTTAGAATCTGTCCTCTACAAGTGAATCATCCTTCACTTTCTCTTTTGTTAGAACGTGTCATCCACAAGTGAATCATCCTTCGCTTTCTGAATTTCTTTAATACTTGCATTGTTAGCAAGATCATCTATTGGCTTCAAATTTGAATCTAGGACATAGGCAATATTCAACATGGTAAAAAAAAAAAAAAATCATCTTATCTTTCCATCAATTGAAGTTTGTACCATCAAATCGATACAATTTTACGAACTCTTAATTCATCACTTTGTAGACAATCATCTCTATGCCCATCTCAATTAATCCTCTAAAATTGTTGCAAAAATAATGCATTTGAGTAGACAAAAAATAGAATTGAAATCAAGAGTTTCAAACACAATGAATCGCTTTCTTGAAAAAATTATTTGCTCTCATACAGTTTGCTAATTGATTAAGGCAATAACACTTCTAGAAAATAACCAAGACTTATGAAATTAGCGATATTGAAGACTTCCCTCACCTTTTATTCTTTCTAATGAAATATATATATATATATATATATATATATTAAAATTTAACAATTGATTTTAGCATACGTGGACCTCCGAAAGACATGATTAAAAAGTATGGTTCAACTGAGGCAAATTTTTAATCGTAGTCTTTGATAAACAATATATATATATATATATATGCACCCTGTCCTTCAACTGGTTGTAATATCTATAATCTACCGTTAAATTAGACATTTCTTTCTTGAATATCCAAAATTTGAAGATATCCTGCAGCACAATGCTTTTTCAAAGAGTTTACCGCATGCTTTCAAGGGAGGGTTGTCATTCCTGGAAATTGAGGTGGTGGTTTGTTTTGAACTTCCTTTTTCTCTAAAGTGTATTAAAACATGCAAAATCAGCGATGAAAGGGCTGTTAACCATCTTTTTTATCCCAATTTTGAGTTACGGAAATCTTTATGAGCCCAGAAATCGGATTTGATAGTTCGAAGGTACTTGTGCTTATACATCTCTGCGTGTACGAGCAATTAACTAGTATATTCATTGACTTTTGCCCTCTGCAGTTTTCTGATGTCTATATTCAAAATGCAAAGGAAGTAGTTTAGTTTAACTGACACCTGTATGAGAATTGAATGTCGAAAAGAACAGAGTAGATTCAAAGTCCAACTTTTTGAGCAAATAAGACGTACACAATTTCCATTAAATCAAATTCTTGTATATTGTTGTCCAAACTCTAAACCACTTTGACTTCATGGATGCTAGTTTCTACGCTTATTACATCTTAAAACAATGACACAGGGAACACTAATAAAGTAAAACACGAAAGCGATGGGAAAAATTGCAGGGAAAGTAATACATTATTCAATAATATACACATCTACATTTTTATTAGCCACTTCAGTTGTGTAACTAAACTAACCCTACCTTCCATATGTACATTCTAAAAGCCTTTTTTTTAATATACAAATAAGACCGCAACACGAGGATAGGACAGATATTGGTATTCGAATCTTAATTCTGTTAAATATCACCACTTAAAGGTGACTACGTAATTAAACACTGGTTCACATTCTAAAAACTTTGGATGTACTATAGGAAGAGTTAGACCTATCGCTAGAAAAAAGGGTTAAAAGAAATGCAAAGTTTCAACGATCTGTTTTTTCACAGTATGTTATTAGGCTTACCAAAACTCTGTTCAACCATTAGATGTCACTTTTTTTCTTCTTTTGTAGTCCAGAAGCACACTCTCCCTCTCCGAGGGAGTAGCAGAGACTACCCACTTACTGAACTCAATCAATCCCATGCCCTTGAACTGTGCTAGCAGACCATATTGAATCTTTTTCCCGTCTCTGGTTGAGACAACATTTTCCTCCCCGTCTGCTTTCCATGAAGCATTTGCGTCTGTTCTCAGGTTATCAGCCTCAGTAATGACTACTATTCTCTGTTGTTTCCCATGTCTAGTGTTGACAATGTCTTCATTACGATGGGCATATAAGATACCTGAAGATGAAGAGAGCGAGATTTTCAAGAGTCAGTTGCTGTAAGAGCTCTCTCTCTCTCTCTCTCTCCCTCTCTCTCTCTAAATCAGCAATTTTTTATCCTAATTGATGCCCCAGTGACATTCAATCAAATATGATCTTAACTGGTCATATATGTATCTTATTTGGAATAACATCTAATAGCATATTTGTCCATTGGCTTGTAAAAAGTAACACAGAACAGAAAACCAAACTGCAAGTTAAAAATAAAATCTACCTCCAACTGCTATAAGTTTTGCTTTTAACTCCATGACATGTGGAAAGAATGATTAAAAAAATTCAAATGATCAAATATGAATGGAACATTAAGCCATTGACTAATTGTTAAAAGAAACAACGGAGAGAAAAACATGGAGGTAAAAAGAACTTACCCAAGTCTTCAAGAACTGCTTTATCAGTAGCACCACTCTCTGTGGCGCTGGAACGCAAATTCTTGGACACTGAGGAAAATGTTTCACTTCTTTCTAACGGAGTTGAAAGGGCCCCTAGATTGGTCAATTCCTGCTTATCGCTATGGTGTTCTGCATGCTGTTGCCCTTGCTTTTCATGCAATTCAAGAATTTCACTAGTGAAAAGTTTATCTGAAAGATCACGAAACAGATTGCAGATTCCAAAAAGCTCGCCTTGAAATTCCTTGCAGTCCTGAAAAAAAAAAAATAGAGGTAAGATAGAACCTAGAAAACTCTCAACTCAAAAAGGATGACGGAGACATTTCACATCTAGATCCAGCCACAAGTTCAATATATGCTTCAATTAGTTTATCAAATGGATTTTATTGATAAGGTAACATTGCAACGATGTCTGGGTAGATCTAAAAGAGTCATATTATTGGGAAAGTAGTTTAGCCACCCAAAAAAAGAAATTCCCATATCTATACCTGCACGCCTTCAAAGTATCTTTTTTCCATTTTCCCAGAGACAGCAATGTTTGATAGCTGCTGCTTATACACCTGTCGTGAATATACAAGTTCTTCAAGGGAACCAGCTGCAAGAAGGCGGAAAACCACAACATGCCGCCTCTGCCCAAAACGAAATGATCTGTCCTGGGCCTGTAAATCTTGGGCTGGGTTCCAATTTGGATCAAATATAACCACACGATTAGCACTTACAAGATTCAATCCAAGTCCACCAGCTCGGGTTGATATAAGGAAAACCTGAAACCAAAAGAAAGAAACAAAATGATATGAAAATTCAAATTACAAGCCCACTATACTTCAAGATAATTCGAAAAATACTTGTCTGCTTGGACTTGAGTTAAACTCATCAACAAGAGACTGGCGCATGTTGGTTGGAGTAGATCCATCAAGTCTTGAAAAGCAAAAACCTTTTCGTATAAGAAACTTTTCCAAGATATCAAGCATCCTGAAAATTGTTGTTAAATGCAATGAGCAAAAAAGGAAAAGATTGGTGCAAGCAACAGGATCGATGCACATAATAAATCATTCAAACTTCAATGTTCAAGAACCTAAGCTCTCAACTATATGATTTTCCTATGAACTAGCCAAGTTATACCACCAAATATTTGAAAAAAAAAAAGAAGAAGAAGAAGAAGAAAAAGTCCTCTCATATTCTTGAATAAAATGACAAGAAGCTTAGCTTATCATACAAGCTATTCTTTTAGCCTGTCCTCATTGAAGATTAAATTACCTTTTACTAAAATTTAGATTCAGTACCAATTTTGGAAGATGAAATGCTAAAATCAGATGAGAGTTCCAATCTCTGCAATTTTTCATAGCATTGTATATGAAACAATTTTGACAAATGATCTTGATTCAATTTAAAAAGAAACAGGCAATGAAGAAAAATTAATACACAAATCTTTGACAAAATAGGGGAAAATGTTTTCTTTAATACTTTCTGCTCAAGAAAAATATGGTGTAAAACAATTTATCATACATACATGCATACACACTCACGTACAAACATACAAGGATTTTGGCCAATCTCAAAATATTTCACAATGTTTTGAATTTGGCTAGCATATTTAGTAAAAACACAAGACAAGGCCATAAAGGTCCAGAAGTCATGGTCTAGTAATCTCGCAATTCAAGAGTTTGGAAAATACCTAAGCAGTTAAGTATGAAATAAGAACATTACCTGACAGAGTAGCTAAAAAGAAGGATTTTGTCACCCATCAACGCCCAAGATGACAATAACTTTTCCAAGACTCTCATCTTGCCACAATATCTAGTTTCACTTAAAGCCATAAAACTCTTGCTTGGGGCATTCCCTCCCACAATCTCAATATCGGTACCAAAGACAGCAGAGGCAAATTCTGCATCTTTTCTTTGTTTATCTGGTTCATCCCTAGGATTGGGCTTAATAAGCTCCAAGTGATTGCTAATCTGCAGTAAAGATCCATAGGTAAGCACTAGACAGATCCAGAACCAAGCAACAAGACCATGCTCGAAGTTTATGCAAAAAACTGTACTCTTTAATACTGTTAAGCATCCAACCTAAAACCAATTGGTAATAAGTGGAAAGGCCCAACTTGAATATAAGACCACAGAAAACCCAATACTTATGTGGGATAACACCACTTAACACCCCCCTCAGGTGTAGCTCAACAAAGGCCTATATGTGGAACTCTAAAACCAATAGGTAACAGGTGAAGGCCTAACTAGAATGTAAGACCGCAAGAAACAAAATACTTAATAGATGTAGGATAACATCACCTAACAGATACCAAATGCTCAAGATAAATAAGAGATCTCTACATATCAAACTTCTTTTTCTTTTGGGATAAGCGATCTCTACATATCAGACTTAGGCATACTAAATTGGTAAATTACAATGCAATGCGCCACACATCAGTATTTTTTCTTTTCAATGATGACTAAATATATGTTTTGAAGATAGCAAGGCTCATGGTTTTAATCTGAAATCAATGCAATAAACAGGGATGGCTAGTAGATTGAATCCATGAGATGCTGGTAAAAGGAAATTTTCCTTCAGAGTCTGCACAAAGATTAAAGGGAATTTGAAGGAAAATGCATCAGTTAAAGAAAGATGGTGTGGTTTTTTAGTCAAATGGTTCATGAATTGCACTGATGTATCAGACAGAAAACTTTGAACGGTCTGCAGAAATTGTATGAATCTACAAATATAAACATCAATCATAAAATATCTTCTCCACCTTTCGGCAATGTTCAGTGTCCATGTTGAACTTATAACTGACAAAATTAAACATTTCATCCTATTTGGCAACTTAATCCTTATGCCATGCGTCATAACAAGATAATAAACTTTCAGATAATCAAAAAGTTAAATTGTCTTGTTATGAGCCATGGCATAACAAGACAGCAAACTGTGGTTCTAGCTCCTACTTCAAAAACTTAAAAACTATCAGTAGCTACAAGCATTTTTCTAAGTCTAAAGGTAGCAGGTTTCTCCTCTCAAACAAATGAGTTGGAGATCTTTCTAGAGTTCCTAAACGAACCTAAGAGTTTTCAAGAATCAACAATTAAAATTATAAAAAAGGAAAAAAATGGTAGAAGATGAAGGGAAGTCATTGACCTGTTGCAGCTTAACAAGGCAAGGAAGGACAAGGCAGAAAGGGCAAGAGTCACAACCCTCTGGGCTGTCCCTGTGAAGGTAAGGCCATATAACTCCATCAGGCACAATCCTCCTACAACATTCCACTTGGGTAAGAGGGCTACCACAGCTACAGCGCTGGTCCTTGTTTATAAGACATTGGACATCTGGCAGCTGCAACATTCTCCCATACACCCGTTTTTGCAATTCACTCATGGCGCAAAAGACAACATTATCTTCCTTTCCCAACATAAGTCGTCCAATAGTCTCCTCTTTTGTCCTTCTTAGCATATATTTACGAAGGACTGCTACCAGGTGCTGTTTACGCTCACCAGCAACCTGAACAAATCTTTCAGGAGCACTTGACCTCTGGCCATGTTTGAGGGGTTCATCATAGAACTCCCGAAAATGTTCCCTTGTTCCCAAGGATCCAGGAGCAGCCCAGTCAAAGAGGTTAAAGAGTTCCATAATTTTGTTCTGCATGATGGTTCCTGTAAGACCAATACGTCTGCGAGTCTTAATTTCTAAACAAGCTGTATAGAGTTTTGATTTTTCATTTTTTAAACGGTGTGCTTCATCAACAATCACAATCTCCCATTTGATCTCTGACAAAAGACTGCCATGAATTCTAAATGTGTCAAAACTTGTAATAAGAACTTCAACTCCATTGGCTTGTAGCTTCTCAAGAATTAATTCACGGCTTGACCCATGGTAAAGAGAGACATTAAAGGTTGCCCATCTGGAGAATTCACACTCCCAATTGTGGATGACAGAAGTGGGACAAATTATCAATACAGGGCCCTTCCTGCCAACCTCATTTTCGTTCAATAGTCTGGAGTCACCATATTCCTCATCTTTTCCATATACAGCAGCAAGAAACGCAATTGTCTGGATTGTCTTGCCTAGTCCCCTGCATTAATTTTTAGGGCAAGGTGAAAAATGAACTATTATTCCTTCTGAAAGAAGGCGCTCCTAAACAAATAAACACTATAATAAGGCTTACCTAAAACCAATCACTCGGTTTTCAAAGAGTATAGAATAGAGGAGAAAAGAGATGAAGCAAAAGAACTAATGAAAAACTTGTGTGGGTAAATAATAAAAGCCATGCTATCATATAGAAAGGAAGGACCCTGCGGTAGTCATCAAGTGTTCTAAGTTCTCATTTATTACATTCTTCGCATAGGTATGTTTATTTCTTGATTCTTGCTAGTTGCTACCATTCACATTCATGACATAAACGCAAGCATACTTGTTATTGGTTTGTTCATGGCTAGAACCAATGCTAATTTCTCACTTCACTCAAGTGACCTGAGGCAATATAAGGGTTCTAGCACCTAGAGTCCACCCTTCGCCCTTGACAACACTATAATTGTTAGAAGACCATAGAGATAAGAATTTACAATTGAAATAAAACGAGATCATAGACCAAATTTTATGTTCCATTATAAAGGCTATAAGCTACTAAAAATTTATGAAAAACACTCCACTTATTAAAATGGAAAAGCATTCCGGCCATGAACAAACCAATAACAAGTATTCTGTAAAGAGAAACTAAACATGCATGTGACAAAGATTGATAGCAATCCTATGAAGCTGGAAGCAGACAAGGAGCAAGGAAAGAAAGATGCAAGTAAAACCGGGTCAGAGAAGTTGCACGAGGAAACAACTAACCTGAAGGAGTTAAGAGCAAGGCAAAGATGGCCTAGTTCCAGAGAGCACAGGTTGTGAAACACGTAAATGGAGTAACCATATTGCCGAAATTATTAGATATTTTCTGCTTTTGTAAATAATGTTTATTAGTGAATATTTAAGTATTTCCTTGAAGTTAGTCAATATTTTCAGTTGGTTATGCTATCAGATATTTATTAGCAGATGTAAGAAAAGAATGAACAAGAAATATATATGCAACAGTTTCTTTTCTCTACTCTCTATTCTTTCTTTTTTCTGGTCTCTGTTTATTCTGAATTCAATCCTAGTATTTCATTACAAATAGATATCCAAGCAGCTTCGATTCAACCACGCAAGCTGGGTAAACATAAGTCACAATCGAGTATGGCTGAAGGCACTCAACTCAACACCCTCCAGAAACAAGTGCAAACCCTGCAGACTCAACTCGAAGCCTTAAAAAATGCTGATGTTGTCATTCCCAGGTGGTTGGAAGAGCAGAAAAAAGGAATTGAGGAGAAGCTTGCAGAAAATCATGGGTATATGAGTAAGATTCCGGACTTGATAGCCCACAAGAAAAGAGTCATTAATAGAATCTGATGAAGAAAGAAGTGCAAATACCCTTAGATCCCATGCAAAAATAGAAGGTAAACTTCCTGTAGAAAAAAGTGTTATTAATGAACAAAGGAAATATTTTCCTAAGCACAGCAAACCTGGAATATTATCTAAGAATCCTTTAGATAATCACCAGAACCTGTTACTATCACCTAGACAAACCCAAAACATTGTAGAGGGAAATGCAGGAAGTAGTGCCCCTGGTGGACTGCACGCTTTTACACCTAGCCAAAAATAGAACTTCCTTTGTCTAAGGGTACAAATCCCAGGGGTTGGGTAAAGAAATGTCACAAATATTTAACCATATTCAATATTGCTGATTCTCAAAAGTTGGAGGTAGCATTTATGTATCTAACATGCAAAGCAGAAATTTGGTTCTGAGGGATACTTAATGCAGAAACCTCAGATGAATCGGATGGAGTTCAGCAGGGATATTTGTCATAGGTTTTGTGACAAATCCTATTCAGGTATTAATGAAGAGTTTAACAAAATTGCTCAGAAAGGTTCCTTAGATGAGTATCAAGAGAGGTTCGAGGAGCAGAAGCCCTATACGTTGCAGTTTTAATCCTCAATTACCTGAAACTTACTTTGTTTCCAGCTTTGCGAGTGGACTGAAAGAAGAGTTAAAACTCAGAGTGCGAGCCCATGAACCAAACACCTTAGCAGCAGCCTATAGAAAGTCAAGACTTCATGAGCTACTGGATCTAGAGAACTAAAGGCATAAACCAGTAATTTCCAGAACCAACTCTAACCCTCGTCAAAAGCCAAATTACTCTTACAAAATCTGAGATGGGAAAATTATTCTTATTATTTTTTAAATTGACAATACATAGTGTTATATAGTAGATTACAAGGGAAAAATTAAGAAACTAACTAATTCTAAATTTAGAAAGTTGACTAATCTAATCCCTCAATTTAAGGGATTTCAAGCTGACTAATCCTCCTAATCTATTTACAGCTTTTAATTTTCTTAATTTACAGCTTATCAACACCTCGACACTCCCCCTCAAGCTGAGGAATAAATGTCTTCCATTCCCAGCTTGAATATAAGATCATGGAAACTTGAACTGTTCAGCCCCTTTGTTAGTACATCAGCTAATTGACATTCTGATGGGACATAGGACATACACACTAATCCTTCCTCCAGTTTTTCTTTGATGAAATGTCTATCAATATTAATATGCTTTGTCCTATCATGTTGTATAGGATTATAAGCAATATTTATAGCTGACTTGTTGTCACTATAGAGCTTCATAGAACCTTCCAATTTGACTCCCAAATCATCTAGAATGATTTTCAGCCAGAGTAGTTCACATAATCCTTGAACAATAGCCCTGAATTCTGATTCTGCTGATGACCTTGCCACCACATTTTGCTTTTTGCTCCACCATGTTACTAAATTACCTCCAAGAAAAGTACAATACCCTGTAGTTGATCTTCTATCCACTAAAGAACCTGCATAGTCAGCGTCAGTGTAAGCTTCTAGAGCAAGAGTATTGCTCTTCTTGAACAAGATTCCTTTCCCCGGATTCCCTTTCAAGTAATGCAGCACTCTGTAAGCAATTTGAAGATGAGGTTCTCTTGGATCATGCATGAATTGACTAATCACACTCACCAAGTATGCTATGTCTGGTCGAGTGTGAGCAAGGTATATGAGCTTACCAACTAATCTCTGGTACATTCTTTTATCAACAGCCGGATCTTCTTTAGCTTCTCCCAACTTATGATTTGGATCC
>JBBYHK010000006.1:9256125-9291070 GCA_038382065.1 Adansonia grandidieri | reverse complement strand
TCTAGAACTCTCCAAAGATTGGGCTTATTTTAGTGGGCCAAGTTGTTCCATGTAACTTGTGTCTTTGGGCCTAGGCTAATTAGTGCGGCCCGTGACATTCTCCCCCACTTGCTCTCGCGACGCCTTCGTCGCGTCCTCCAAATGGAACTGCTCAATCTTATCTTGGAACTGCCACAATGCCTCAGCCGGTTCCCAACTTACCTCACTATCGGGAAATCCTTTCCACCGGACAAAGTATGCCTTAGCCTGTGACTTTTCTGCCGTACCACTCAATCTACAAGAATGCATTGTACCTCTTTATCGTAAGAAGCCTTCACCCCTACCGGTGCACGCTATGACTTGCCTCGGTCTGGATCCTCTTGATCCTCATAGAATGGTTTGAGCATGCTGACATGGAAAACGGGGTGTACCTTGAGCTTTGTTGGTAACTCAAGTTTGTAGGCTACCTTGCCTACCTGTTTCAAAACTCTAAAAGGGCCCTCGTATCTCCACACAAGCCTTTTATGCATGCCTGGGTTGTGTAGCACCAAATGTAGTTTGACAAGGACTAAGTCTCCAACCTGAAACTGTACATCCCTTCATTTTTTATCTGCCCATTTCTTGGTGCGCTTTCCTGCCTTATGTAAACAAGCCCTGGCTAGGTCAGTTTGTTCTTACCAAGCCTTGGCAAACTTGTAAGTTGCTGGATTCGGTCCTGTATAGCCTATTACAACAGCACTAGGTGTGAGCGGCTGTTGTCCAGTTGCTATCTCGAATGGACTCCGGTTTGTAGCCTCACTCCGCTGTATGTTGTAAGAAAATTGGGCTACATCCAATAACTTTGGCCAGTCACGCTGCATAGCACTCACATAGTGATGAAGATATAGTTCTAGCAAAGCATTCACTCTCTCGGTCTGCCTATCTGTTTAGGGATGCACACTAGTGGAGAAGTTTAAGTCTGACCCCAATAACTTGAACAATTCTGTCCAGAACCGTCCTGTAAATCACCCATCCTGATCGCTAACTATGGTCTGCGGTACTCCCTAGTACTTTACCACATTTTTCAAGAACAATTAGGCTGCTTCCTCTGCAGGGCACTCTTTGGTTGCTGGAATGAAAGTTTCGTACTTGGAAAATCTATCCACCACTACCATGATGCTCCCAAACCCATCCACCTTAGGCAGTCCAACTATGAAATCCATGAGACACTCTCCCATGGCCGCTCTGGTATGGACAATGGCTGTAATAGTCCCGCTGTTGTTCTCTGCTCAACCTTATCTTGTTGGCACACAAGGCAAGTTTTCACATATGCCTCAACATCATCGCCCATGTGTGGCCAATAGTAACGGTCCTCCAAGAGTGCCAAGGTATGATGCATACCGGAATGACCAGCCCATCTTGAATCATGGCACTCCTGCATGATCTTCTTGCGCAACTTTTCATACTGAAGCATATAAAGGCGGTGTCCTTTGGTGTAGAGTAAGTTTCTCTCAACCCAAAACCATCTAGTCTTTCCTTCTTCGGTATTTTCTATGAGGGTTTTAGCTGTGGGATCATAGGACAACCCTTCTTTGATGCGCTCGAATAGTGAACTCTCAGGGCAACTAATGGCTGCAAGATCTACCTTTCGACTTAGTGCATCAGCCATGGCGTTAGCTTTCCCTGGCTTATACTCCGTGATGAAATCAAACTCTACCAGGAAAACCTACCAACGTGCCTGTTTGGGGGATAACTTTTTCTGAGTTGGAAAATAACTATTTGCAACATTGTCTATAAAGACAATGAACTTGGACCCCAACAGGTAATGTCTCCATACGCACAAGCAATGCACCACTACGGTCATCTCTTTTTCTTGGACTGTATACCTCCTCTTAGTTTCATTAAGCTTACGACTTTCGAAAGCCACAGGATGTCCATCTTGCGTCAACACTCCTCCAATCGCAAAGTCCGATGCATCTATATGGACCTCATACGGTTTAGTATGATTTGGCAAGGCAAGTACGGGCTTCTCCATCATGGAATGCTTCAACTTATCAAAGGCATATTGGCACTCAGGGCTCCAATCCCATGCTTTTCCCCTTTTAAGTAAGTCTGTCAATGGTGTGGTGATGCTAGAGTAGCCTTTGACAAAACGTCTATAGTAGTTTGCCAACCCAAGGAATGACCGCAACTCTATTACCTTGGTTAATGACTCCCTATCGAATATGGCCCGAACCTTGCTTCCATCCATTCGGATCTGGCCACCTCCCACAATGTGGCCTAAGAATGACACCTCCTGCTGGGCAAATGAACACTTTTCCCGTTTCACATAAAGCTCATGATCTCGCAAGACTTGAAACACTTTCCTCAAGTGCTCCATATGCTCCTCAAGTGACTTACTATAAATCACAATGTCGTCGAGGTAAACAACCACAAAACGATCCAAAAAAGGTTGAAGTACCTTGTTCATTAGAGTACAAAAAGTCGCTGGAGCATTGGTCAAACCAAAAGGCATCACTAAGAACTCGTATGAGCCATAGCGCGTCACACATGCTGTCTTTGGCTCATCTCCCTTAGCTATTCTCACTTGATAGTACCCCGATCGCAAGTCGAGCTTGGTGAACCATCTTGCCTCTCCAAGTTGATCAAACAAGTCTGTGATGAGTGGGATTGGGTACTTGTTCTTCACAGTGAGCTTATTGAGTGCCCGATAGTTTATGCATAACCTCAAGGACCCATCACGCTTTCGCTAAAATAAAACCGGTGCACCAAATGGGGCTTTAGAAGGTCTAATGTACCCAGCATCCAAAAGCTCTTTCAACTATCTTCGCAACTCTTCTAACTCTGGTGGTGACATTTGGTACGGAGCCTTAGTTAGCGGTTCAGCATTAGGCACCAGCTCAATCTTGTGATCCACCTCTCTCTTAGGTGGTAGCTTCTTAGGTAACTCTGGTATCACATCTTCAAAAGACTACAGCATTTCTAGCACCTCTAATGGAGTCTTATCCTTGGGTTTCTGAGGCTCATCAAACTTTAAAGCTCCCAAGTAGGTGACTTCTTCTCTGCGCACTCCTTTGGCAAGCTGGATTGTAGATAGCATCTTGGCTTTGGCACCCATCTCTTAATTCACCGGCACAATGCATTGGTAACAGGCATCTAAGATACATATGCAATCGGTAAATGGTACAAGAAAAGCATTTATTCGGTCAAGAAAATTTAAGCCAACCACACAGTCATAGTCATCAAGTGGTATAACCTGGATGGTTTCCTTGCCTTTCCAGTCTCCAAGTTGTAAGTCCACAGCTTTTGCAACACCCATGGTTGGAACCTCTTTTGAATTGACTGTCTTGATCCACCCAGTTGTCTTCTCAATTTTGAGATCAAGATTTTTGGCAACATCCTCAGATAGGAACAAATCTGATGCCCCTGTGTCGACCAGAGCACTTACTTTTCTGCCTGCAATAGAAACGTCTATGAACATCAACTTTTTTTGCTTTTGACACTTCTTTGCCTTGATAGAACTCATGATCGAGCCAAGTTTCAGGTTCTCCTTTTCTGGTTCATCATTATCTTTGTTGATGAAGGATAGCTTAGTTCTATTTTTCATATGTAATCAAACTTTCAATTTTAATTTACAAGATGCACAAAATGAAGTCGAATTATTTTCTTTATTTTCTATTTCAACGCATAACTATGATTATTAAAAAAGATAGAAAATGAATCTTGCATAGATTTATATAGTAGTGCATCAACACCATGCCTTCTGCAAAAAAATTATGCACGATTTAAAAGTATTTCTTGACAAAAAAAAAATCTTTTAAGTGGGACTCTTTCTTTTTTTTTTGATGTGACGGGAGCAAAGAGTTATGGATTCTCAGCTTTTGACCTTGAAAAAAGACCGTCGAATAAATTGCTTGTCCAACTAGGCTTGGGTGGCCACCATGAAATGGCCAATAAATAGAGTTGCCATTAATCATTTAGGCTAGGCATGATCGGATGCCTATTGAAAATAATATTTCAAATTATGAAACTCTAGACATTGGTTTCAAGATCTACATGGTTCAAAGATTTGGTGGTTAGGTTCGAGAATTGACTATGCACAAGGAGGTATAAACCTCCTGGCAATGCTTGAAATCAAGACCTTTTTAGCCATATCCAAACTTGGTTCTAGTTTTCTCGGTTTTGACTTGTCATTATTTGATATAATCCTTTTTTTTAATGCATGAATTTTGTATAAAATAGTAAACCTGGGTTTTAAAGAAAATTTAAAATCTCATATGCACCTTGGAAATGTGGGAAACATAGAGATTGTGACTAAAAATGATCTTTGAATTTAATTCTTTTAAAACAATAGATATTCTATGTCAAGCTCTAGAGAGATACCAACATGAAACATTGCTTTTTGATTTTTTTAAACTATTTTGATTTTAGACTTCATTATCACCCTATAAAAAATAGACAATGTATAAAGACCATCTAAAATACACTTTCTAAAGAAAATTTGAACATATCAAGTTTAATAAAACTAAGTAGGCACATGTTGCAATACAAGAACTGTGCCATTATAATCTTCCTTGAGAATAATATAGAATGTGCACATCAAATTTTTTTTACTTTTGTACATCATTGTTGTTTATTGCAAACAAACAATATTTTACATCTCAAAATCAAATAATTTGGTAACAAAAAGCAATTATACAAGAATAAAGCATAGTAAACCCATCACTTTCTAAGTGGATAACCAAAAAAAACCTTTTTGGAAGATAAAGTATTAGTTTTTTAAACAATCTAATGAAATCATCTCCCACATCTTCCTCAAACAACCTCTACTTCTCTTTTGTAAGATTAGTAACAATTGACTAATTTTTTACTCTAAATTGTAAAAATTTATGAAAGTGCATAAAAGGAATTATTAGATATTAAATAACATTATTGCTTTCACCAAGTTGTTCTCATAAAAAAGATGTAAACTGATAAGCAATCAAGATCTTATAATAATAAATAGCATCTGTAAGAGTTACTTTTCCATCTTTAAGTACTTATAAATTAGAACAACTCAAATGCAAAATGAATGTTAACTTCTTTTGTTGATAAATTTTAATAAATGCACTTTTGATTAATAACTCCTAAATAAAGAAAATGATAAACCTTCATTTGAGTTTTTAAAGCAACATTTTTAATTTTCTAAATTTTTGGTTTATTGCAAATTTTACTTTCTGATCTGTGATCAATAGTTTAGGACATATTAAGTTAAATTTAATATATACATATCAATGAATAGTAAGTATGTTTGATTTTATTCTCTGAGGCTATTAAGGTCAATTTGATCATGCAATGAGCCATCAACTTTCCCACCTAAATCAGAGTTAATGTTTGACTCATCATCATCTAAGCAGCAATTAAACATATCCACAAACTTTAATTTTCCTCATCTACTCATCACCCTATAACGTAACCCATTAAGAACATGGTTACCCACATAGTTTCCTATCTTTTTGCACTAAATTTATCTTGTATTAACCTTAAAGTTATTCCTCTCGCAATCAAACATAAATTAAGACATTGATGTCAATGTAGTTTCAACTTTCAATTATTACATAATAGTCAATATGCTCATGACAACAACTTTTAAAAAATTTTGACTAATAAAATAAGCACATTATCGATTTATAAAGCTTAGTAAAGAGATAAAAGAGGGGCAAGGAGGAAAAAAATTTTATTACTTTGATGATATTCTTAAATTGAAAAGTCAATTTTGAGATATAAGTTATCACTCCAATCTAAATCCACATCCTGCTCCTTAGCAAACTTTTTCAATAAATGACCAATTAGATTGTAGGCAACTAAGCTTGTCTCATCACATGTTTCTTGATTTCTAAAAGTGCTTGACTTATGCATCTTTAAAGTTGTAACTAATACTTATTAACGTTGCACTCGAAAAGGCTTAACAAATTATCGATCTGGTAGGGATGACTATGAGTAAAGTTACTATTCTCAATTATAATCAAATTTAACTAAAAAGCTTAGCCAACTAATTCAGCTAAAAGAAATAAAGATAGTATATTGATCTGATCAAATCTATTAACAAAATGAAGATTAAATCTGAAATCAAATCTTGAAATTTGTTGCTTTTATAATAATTAAAAAAAACAGCCACAGATTCTTTAACACCCATTATTTCTAAATACACATTCATAAATCATCAAAAAGTGAATGTGCTAAACAATTTTATTACAAAATCTACCATAACCAAAACACCTTACCATTTATCCATCCACTATGAATTTTTCTTTTGGTATAAAAAAGTGACAACTTAATTATCAAAAATGAATTCTAGGTGTTAAAATTCAAAATTAACTTATTAAATATCGCTTTTCAAATATAAATACATAATATGCAAAATTTAAAGGTCATCTTTAAAAAAAAAATTATTATTGTTGTCTTGCCAATACGTATTGCTTTTCTATTCTTACTATTAGTTTTTTGGCACAACTTTTATTATTTTACTAATCATATCCCCTTGCTTTTTTGTTATTGCTCTATGTGACAGTTAAATGCAAATTTATAAAGTTTATATAGCTCAATCAAATTTTATGAAAGTGGATGTAAAGAAAGAACATAAGTTATTTGGTATTGTCAAAAAATAAATACAAGTTATTCAATTGGCCTTTGAGTTTTGTTTCTTATTTTTTAAAACTAATAAGAAAATATGCTCTATATTGCATGTAATAGTTATTTTACGTTTTTCACTTTATTTGATATTTATATAGTAGTTTAATTCATTACAATAAGATGATTTGAACTTTAATACATAATATAACAATGATTGATCACATATTTGGAGTACACAAATTATTCAAGAGGATTGAATATAAAGCAAAGAATAACTCATACTTTATATAAAAGCTATGAATGAGATCGACTTCTATTAACATATTATTAATTTTATTATAGTTTTTTAATGTAAAATTGTTATATGATGCTTGGATTGCTATGCAAATATTGAAACATTTTACTATTTTCTTTAATTTATAACATTTATTACATCTTTGATTCATATTCACTAATAGCCATCAAAATAAAAGTTCGAATTTTAAGTCAAAATACTTATTTTTATTAGTAAATAAACTTTTAATTTTGATTTGTAAGATGCACAAAACAAAGTTGGATTATTTTTTCTATTTTTTATTTCAATGCATAACTACAATTATTATGAGAGATAGAGAGTGAATCTCACATAGGTCTATATTGTAGTGAATAAACAATTATACTTAAATTTTAAATCATTTGGCTTTCTTCTTCTATGTTTGTACTCCTTGTTTGAATGTACCTAAATTATCATGAGTAATTTATAAAATACTTTTAAAAATATAAGACCTTTTTTTTTTTTTGCATTCACATTGTCAAAAATGTGTAAAAAATGCTTAGACATAGAGAATTTTTTATATTCATTATGTTATTAGACAAATATGTTTTTACCATCGTCATTTTATCTTTAATGCAAAATTATTCTATTATTTATATATTTTGATTGCTTTATTGTCATAATTATTATAAACTGATTGTAATTTTTTACGTGAACTACCACTAAAATGAATACAAAATTTGTCCACAATATAGTGCTGGTGTGATACTAATAGAAGGTACAATGATGAAAATTCAAATGCTTAAATTGAATCTTTTAAATTTCAATTAACATGCATTAAAGTTGTTTTTCACATCCAAACATTGATATTGTAATTGACAATTTAATCTTAAGAAGCATAGGTATAAATTTTAGACTTCATTATTACCCTGTATAAGGACCGTACAAAAATAAAAAATTTTAGAGAAAATTTTGAACATATCAAGTTTAATCAAAATAAGTTGGCACATGTTGTAATATAAGAATTGTGCTATTATTAACATTCCAAAAAATAACATAAAATATGTACATCAACTTCTTTAACTTTTGTATGTCATTGTTGTCTATTGCAAACAAACAATAATTTACATCTTAAAATCAAATGATTTGGTAACAAAAAAAGAGTCATACCAAAATAAAGCATAATAAACCCATCATTTTCTAGGTGGATAACCAAAAAAAGCAAAACTATTTGGAAGTGAAAGCATTAGCTTTTTAAACATTCTAATAAAATCATCTTTCACATCTTTCTTAGATAAATTTCGCTTTTCTTTTGCGGGATTAATAAGAATTGACTAATTTCTTACCCTAAACTATAGGAAGTGCTGAAAGTAGATAAAAATGAATTACTAAACATTAGGTAACTCTACTATTTTTCATCAAGTTATCATTATAAAAATAAATACAAATTGATAAGCAATCAAGATCTTGTAATAATAGAGAGTATCTTTGAGATTTACTTTTATATTTTGTAAGTTTTAACAAAATAGAACAACTCATGCAAATTGAATGCTAATTTCTTTTGTTTACAAGTTTCAATAAATACACTTTTAATTAACAGCTCCTAAACAAAAAAAAAAATTGCAAATCTTCATTTAAGTTTTTTCAACAATATTTTAGAATTTTTAAAATTTTTGCTTTATTGCAGGGTTTACATTATGATCTATGATTAATAGTTTAGGACTTATTAAAGTTAAATTTAATAGACTCGTATCAATAAACAATAAGTTTGATTTTGTTCTCTAAGACTATTAGGTCCAATTTGAACATGCAATGAGCCACCAACATTCTTATCTAAATCAGGGTTAATGGTTGACTCATTATCATCTAAGCAGCAATTAAAACATGTCCATAGAACTTTAATGTCCTTCATCCACTCAAAACCCTATAAGGTAACCTATTAAGAACATGGTTGCCTACATAGTTTCTTATGCTTTTACACTGAATTTATCTTGCATTAGCCTTTAAGTTATTCCTCTCACAATCAAGCATAAATTAAAACATTGATGTCAATATAGTTTTAACTTTCAATTATTACTCAATAGTCAATATGCTTATAACAACAACAGTTTTCAAAAATTTTTGATTAACAAAGTAAGTACATTATCGATAAAGCTTACTAAAAAGATAAAAGAGGGGTCAGAAGAAAAAAATTTTATTACCTTGATGATATTCTTGAATTGAAGAATCACCTTTGAAATATAAGTTATCACTCTAATCTAAATCCACATCCTACTCTTTAGCAAACATTTTCAATAAATGACCAATTAGATTGTAGGCAATTATACTTATCTCATCATATATTTTTTGTATGGTAAGATATTGATTTGTAAAAGTGCCTGAGTTGTGTATCTTTAAAGCTGTAACTAATACTTGTTAGTGCTATACTCAAGAAGGCTCAATAAATTATCGGTTCAATATATGTGACTATAAGTGAGGCTACTATCATCGATTCTAATCAAATTTCACTTAAAAGCTTAGCCAATTGATTCACTTAAAAAAAATAAAAATAATATATTGATCTAATCAAATTCATTAACAAAATTAAGACTTAATCTAAAATCAAATCTTAAAAGTTGTTTCTTTCATAATAATTAAAAAAAATAACAATCACTGATTCTTCAACAACCATTACTTCCAAATAAACATTTATAAATCATCAAAAAATGAATGTGCTAGATAATTCATCACAAAATCTAACATAACGAAGACATCCTACCATCTATCCATCCACTATCAATTTTTCTTTTGGTAAAAAAAAAAAGTCACAACTTCAGAATAAAAAATGAATTATAGATGTTAAAATTCGAGCATCAAACTTATTTATATATCACTTTTTAAAGGTAAATACATAAAATATGCAAACTTTTAAAGATCATCTTTAACGAGAAAGTTATTACTGTCATCTTGTCAGTAAGTATTCCTTTTCTATCCTTATTATTATTTTTTTGGCATAACTTCTATTATTTTACTAATCAAGTCCGCTTGCTTCTTTATTATTGCTCCATGTGACAATTCAATGCAAATTTATAAAATTTATATAGCTCAGTCAAATTTTATAAAAGTAGATATAAGGAAAGAATATAAGTTACTTGATATTTGTAAAAAAAAAAAAATACAAGTTATTTGATTGGTTTTTGAGTCTTATTTCTTATTCTTTTGAACTAATAAGAGTACATGGTACTTATTGCATGTAATAGTTGTTTTATGTTCTTCACTTTATTTGATATTTTTATAGTGGGTTAATTCATTAAAATAAGACGACTGTAAATTCATTAAAATAAGATGACTGACCTCTAATACATAATGTAACAAAGATATCACATATTTGGGGTAGACAAATCATTCAAGAAGATTGAATACAGAGCAAAGAACAACCTATACTTTATGTAGAAGGTATGAATGAGATTAACTTCTATTAACATATTATTAATTTCATTATAGCTTTTTTATGTAGAATTGTTATATAATGCTTAGATTACTATGCAAGTATTGAAACATTTTACTATTTTTTCTTGAGTTATGAAATTTATCACATCTTTAATTCATATTCACTAATAGCCATCAAAATTAAAGGTTGAATGGTACCTCAAAGTACTTATTTTTATTAGTAAGTAAACTTTCAATTTTAGTTTGCAGGATGCACAAAATAAAGTTGAATTATTATTTTTTATTTATATTTCAATGCATAACTATAATTATTATGAGAGATTGAGAATAAATGCATAGAACTATATTGTAGTGAATAAGCAATTATACTTAAATTTTATATCATTTGACTTTTTTCTTTTAGGTTTACTCTCCTTATTTGAATATATCTAAATTATCATGGAGTAGTTTGTATTTTCTTATCGAATGCTTTTAAAAATATAAGACCCTTTTGTTTCTGCATTTATGTTATAAAAAATGTACAAAAATGCTTAGACATGACGACGATTTATTCTATTCACTTTGTAATTAGACAAATATGATTTCACCTTAGTCATTTATCTTTAAGGCAAAATTATTCTATTATTTATATATTATGATTGCATCATTGTCATAATTAATATAATACCATAAAAAATGAGTATGAATTTGTCCATAACGTAGTGCGGGTGTGATTTTAATAGAAGGTAAAATGATGAAACTTTAAATGCTTAAATTGAGTCTTTTAAATTTCAATAAACATGCATTAGAGTTGGTTTTTACATCCAAACATTAATCTTATAGTCAATAATTTGATCTTAGAAAACGTAGGTATAAATTTTAAACTTCATTATCAGCCTAAAAAATAGATGATGTATAAGGAACAATTTTTAAAAAATTTTAAAAAATATCAAGTTTAATCAAAATAAGCAGGCAAATGTTATAATATAAAAAATACGCTATTATATTCACCCTAGAGAATAATTGAAAATGTGTACATCAACTTCTTCAACTTCTATATATCATTATTGTCTATCGCAAACAAATAATAGTTAACATCTCAAAATTAAATGATTTGATAATAAAAAGAAGTCATACCAGAATAAAGTATAGTAAACCCATCACTTTCCAAGTGGATAATTTAAAAAAAAAAAGAACTTTTTTTTGGAAGAGAAAGCATTCGCTCTTTAAGCATTCTAATGAAATCATCTCCTACATATTCTTCAAACAACCTTTGTTTTTTTTTTCTGCGAGATTAGTAAGAATTTAATAATTTTTACTTTAAAATTATAGAAGGTAATAAAAGTGTATAAGAAGAAATTATTAGACATTAGGTAACTCTACTACTTTTACGAAGTTATCATCATAAAAATAAATACAGATTGATAAGAAATTAAGATCTTGTAATAATAGAGAGTATCTCTAAGTGTTACCTTTGCATCTTCTAAGTATCAGTAAACTAGACAGCTCAGATGCAAACTAAATGTCAACTTCTTTTGTTGACAAGTTTTGTTAAATGTGATTTTGATTAATCAAATCCTAAACCAAAAAAAAGGACAAACCTTTATTTGAGTTTTTTCAACAACATTTTAGAATTTCTAAATTTTTGATTTATTGCAAATCTTACTTTTTAGTCTGTGATCAATAATTTCAAACTTATTGAAGTTAAATTTTATAGATTCATATCTATGAATAGTAAGTTTGTTTGATTTTGTTCTATGAAGCTATTAGGGCCAATTTGAACATGCAACTAGCCATCAACATTCCTATATAAACCAAAGTTAATGTTTGACTCATTATCATCTGAATAACAATTAAACATATCCATAGAACTTCAGTTTCCCTTATTCATTCATAACCCTATAATGTAACCCATTAAGAATATCGTTGCCAACATAATTTCTACCCTTTTGCACTAAAGTTATCCAATATCAGCCTCAAAATTATTCCTCGCACAATCAAGTGTAAATTAAGACATTGATGTCAATGTGGTTTTAACTTTTAGTAATTACTTAATGGTCAATAAGCTCATGATAACAATAGTTTTCAAAAAATTTTAATCAATAAAGTAAATTGATTTATAAAGCTTAGTGAGGAGACAGAAGAGGGGTAGTAAGGAAAAGAAGTTTATTATTTTGATAATGTTCTTGAATTAAAGAGTCACATTTGAGATATAAGTTATCACTTTAATCTAAATCTACATCTGCTCCTTAGCAAACTTTTCCAATAAATGATCAATTAGATTATAGCCAACTAAGTTCGTCTCATCACATGCTTCTTGGATGTCTTGACTTTTGTATCTTTAAAGCTAAAAGTCATACTTTGTCAATGCCATACTGGAGAAGGCTCGATAAACTATTAGTTCAGTATGGGTGACAATGAGTGGAGTTGCTATTCTTGATTCTAATCAAATTTGACTAAAAAGCTTAGCCAACTGATTTATTTAAAAAAGTAAATATTATTATATTGATCTAATCAAATCTGTTAACAAAATGAAGATTGAATCAGAAATTAAATCTTTAAATTGGTTGCTTTCATAATAATTAAAGAACAAAACAATTACCTATTCTTCAATACCTATTACTTCTAGATACACATTTATAAATTATCAAAAAGTTGGAACAATTCATGACAAAATCAAACATAACAAAAACACTCTACCATCCATCCATTATCAATTTTTCTTTTGATTCAAAATAGGCTATAACTTAAGAATAAAAAATAAATTGTAGATGTTAAAATTTGAATATTAAATTTATTAAATATTATTTTTTAAAGGCAAATACATAAAATATAGCTAAACTTAAATTTCACTACCAATTTTACCTATTTGTCATACAATTACAACTATCCAATACTACTTAATAAGAGAAGGTACAAGAAAGATGTGAAACAAAAGGTAAAATCTTAAAAGTAATTGAAGCAAGATTTTTTTACATGCTTTTGTAAATTTTTAATATGTTTTATTTTTTATTAATTTTATTTTATGTTTTATTTACATAAAGTTAAGTTTTGAGTAAACTAAAAATATTTACTTATTTGATGAAAAAAATTTCAACTATTTAATATATATAAAAAAGATCATATTCTCGATTGCCATGATATAGATACTAGGTAAATTTGAAACTTTATGTGCAAAATAAGTGATATTATATTATTAAATCTAGTTGTCAATTTGTTAAAATATCAATCGTACATGAAATTATAAAAATCAGCAAAACTAATTAGTTTTACACCAACCTAAGTTGCTCCATCTCATACATATATTAATAATTTATAATGTAGGTTGGTAATCAATTTCATATTGTTAAGAAAAGACAAGCTTAAATGGTATACAAAGCAATAACTTTTTATTATAATTCTAACTTCATAGTAATTAAAACTTAAAATTATTGTTTAAAAAAAATATTGTTATTTATTAGTTTTTTTGTAATGACGTAACTTTTGTTGTATAAAAGTTATATTTTAAAGATAGTAAAACAAAATAATTTAATATTTTGTTGAGAATTACATCTGTCTGTTATGTATATAAATAACTTTCTTGTTCAATCATTTTTAATGGTTTTGTTTGGATTGTTTAGTACTATGTTATATCTTGAAAACATATTAAAACCTTAAAAAAACATTTACACATCTTGACTATCTTTTTTTGTTTAAGGTGTGTTTGGTAAGGTGAAAAAAATAAAAGGATAGATAGTGGAAAGTAAAGAAGTGATAAAATTAATTTTGGGTGTATTTAGTATGAAGAAAGAATGAAAGGAAAGAAAATAAAATAGGAAAAATTATCATTTTTTACTCCTATTAATAAAAAGAAATTACTCCAAATTGGAAAAAAAATGAAAATGAGAGTATTGTGAGTTGAGTGTGTATATTTATAAGATTATCTATCATATTTTGAAAATTTTATTTTGGTCTTAACTTATTATACTATAATAGTAGGACAATATTTTTTTCATTTTTTTTATTTTTTAATTATACCAAGCAATATACGAAAAGAAAATTTCTTTTTCTTTTCAATTTTCATCTTTTTATTAAGTACACTAATAAAATATATATATATATATTTTTTATCTTTCCACAATTCTTTTCTTCCAATTTTTCAATCTTTTCAATTTTCTTTCCATCCTAACAAGTCTTAATCTTATTCTCCTTTTTCTTGTTTTGTTCGCCAATTTTCTAATAATATGCATTTGCCTTTTCAAAAGCATGATTCATGTTTACACCTAACTCTATGGACACCCGCCCTTTATTCTTGAACAAATAGCCCTTAATTAATTAATTGGATGCATTAAAATAACAAAAGCCAGTTTGTGCAATAAGGTGAATGGATTCACATTGACATCGTATCTTCTTCTTCAACGGTAGCCGTTGCAGCTGCATGCTTTAACTACAAAAATGATCTTTCTTTATCAAAGCATAATTGAAAATCATCTTTCATTCACCTTTTTTTAATAATATTTGTTAATTAACTGGTTTGCTTCACTTTTTGCTACATTCCCTCATTACAAAGTCAGCAAACTTAGACTCGGAGGAGTGAAGAATAGCATAACATGGGGCGTTAAAAACGCCATAATTTATGACGAGGATTTAATGTGCTCTTTTGTTAAAAGGATTTCATCATAAAAATAGAACACAAAAAAAAAAAAAAAAAATTCCTCTTTGGAATCAGGGTCAAAGAAATGTTTTTCATTCTTTTCCCTTAAATAAACATTCATACAAAATTACAGATCTCCTTAATGTAAGTCAATAAAGAGTAAGCCAGTTCATGAAAATTAATATTGTAAAATAACTAGAAAATATTGATATTAATGTTATTTAATTGAAAAGAAATAATCATTTCAGAAATTATTTTTTCATCTATATTTTTGTTGTCAGGTTCACGTTAATCTTCAAAATAGATGCTTTTGTTTTTGTCCCTTCAGTATATGGCATACTCAATTTGAAAAAAGCCTTGCAAAATTGTCAGAGTAATCAGGTATAAATAGTATGCTGATGTTGAAAATTAAGTTCAAGTATGAGCACTAATTAATATTCTAATGCTAAACAAGAAAGAGTAGCAATAGAGTTGAAAATGGTGTGAACAGAGCAGTGTCAGCAAGACGATCCTCGTGAGTAAGACGTAAACCGGCAAGTGTTCACATGCAATGTCTAAAGCTTGCAGACAAACAAAGACTTTTTATGCAACCCACTTTTGAAATTCCATCACGTATTTCCTTTTGTACCTAAATATTAATGTTTCAGAGAAATTTAAGGAGTAACTCAAGTTCAGATTTCCTCCCCAACCCCTAGAAATTTGTCGAGATTTTTCTCTTCCTGGAATTTTGGGTCTTGGATCAGCCCTCTGAAGAACCCGTCTCTCAATCAAAACTAACAAACAAACGATCGAAACTTTTTCCCCCCATTTTAAATTATTAGTGATTGAAAGCGGCTTTTCCAACAAATGAAAGTTCAGTGGAGGAAGCAATATCATTAGTGCCAAAGAATACCTAACTCTTTTAAAAATGAGTATCTGATTTTTCCAACAAACGAAAGTTTTAAAAATGATAAACAAGTAGTATAATTATAGAATTGTACAAGTATCTGACTTCGAATCTTTTTTTTACCCATCCATTCACTTAGAAATAATCAGTCTAAAAATCCACAGCATTGCATTTTATAAGTTTGTTTCGATCTTATTTGATTGGAGTTCAGAAAAACGAAATAAATTTAATAATTCATAAATTTATCTCATTTTTATTTATGTTTAAAATGTTATATACTTATTTAAATTTAAACATAATAAAAATTTATAGTTTATATTTACAACATATTGTATTTTAATTAATTTTGACGTATTGCTACCAAGCAATCTATATGGTCAGAGTCGGAGTGTAGCAGATGGGATTCACAACATTATTTTTGCTACAAATTCATTAATTTGGTCTATTCCCTCATGATTAGTTGCAGTGGTCCACTTGTGGAACAGATAAGGTATTACATAAACTCTTAAGACAAATTTGTTTTGCTTGATAGGGCCCCCAATATTTCAACATGTCAAATTTCTGCTAACCCTAAGTCCCTCTCAAGTCTCAATTACAATATATCTGGTTTTTAAAAGTGCATTATATAGAAACTATTTCTTCTGTTAGAAAAGGAGAATATATTTCCCTTTGTTTGTTAAAAAATATTCTTTTTAGAGATATTTTGGCACATGGTTTGGCATTTCTAGTGTAGAGTGTACCATGTCTATCACCTTTAGCTTGAAGGCAGGCTTTGAGAATTTATAAAAGAAATAATCTTTGAGCTTTAGGACGTCTTGTTCTCTGCAAACATAATGTGAATTTTAAGGACGGAATTTTCCTAGACAAACAGTTATATTTTATATAATTTGTGCATTAATGTGATTTTAGTGTTAATTTTTCATATCATAATTATATTTTATGTATTATATTTGTATAAATTTTGATAGATTAATAATTTTTATATTATATAAATTTTAATACATTTATATTTTTATATTGCATTCGTATTATTTTTTTATATCATTTCGTATTTTATTTAATATTTTAATTTTTTTATTTTATATTTATATTGCATAATAATATTATACCCAAAATTACCGTAAACAGTTATGGCATAATATAGATAGGGATAGCAGGTAATGACCCCATCCGACCCAAACATTTTCCCGAAACACAAATGGTTATCAACTTTTGTTGAGGTTATAAATGGAACGGAATTAGGTACCAGCAAATCCAATTTACTTCAATGCCTTTAGCAAAGGTCAATTTTAGACAACGTTCATTTCTCACTCATTTATTTCCTGATAAACGCGTGCTTTTGAAGAGAACAAATAAAAAAAAAAAAAACTTAAAATGTTGACAACTGAGCGATGAGTGAAGGTGTCAAAGTCCCAGTGTTTTCTGTTCTTTAGTAAGGGTGAATTTTACAACTTCTTATTTCCTATTCAATAAAAAAAATTATTTTATGGTCGAAATTAATTACTCAATATTTGTAGTACAGACCACGAATTTGTAAGTTCCCCCAAAAGAATGAAGTAACGATCTTCGACGGTGAGCTCAGGCCCATAAAAGCCCAAGGAACACAAACCGGTCGTCTGCAGTTAGCGGTGGTAAGAGTCCACAGACTTTGACTTTGGACTGAAGGACATTTATGTAATTGCAGCGACATAACCTTAACTAGTTTTAGGCTTTAAAGAGAGCGAAAAGGCTCCTTATTTATTTTAGTTCAGTAGTTCATTTCGATCGACTTGGCTTGGCTGTAGACCCGTTGGATAGCTTGTCCGATTTTGAAAAGTTGGAGTTTAATTAGATTTGAATTTAAATTTTTAATTTTTATTATAATTTAATTTAATTTAATATTTTTATATTTAAATGATATATTTTTATTTAAATTTAATAATAAAATATATTAATATTAATATAAAAATAATTTTTTAATAAGGTAAACAATGATTCATATTAAATAAGAGACAGGATTAAGCCAAATACCTACTTAAATTAAAAATTTAAAATATTTTTAAATTACAATATAATCTAGTCTAATATGTGAATACCCTATTCAACTGGCTAATTTCTTAGCTTCTTATTTTGTTTCGGAGAACGAAAAGGCTTTGAAATGATCTTCCGTTATAGCTGCCAAGTTTTTGCAATTTCATCCAACAATCGAAAATCTAAAACACCCAACGACGCCATGTACGGATCCAGAGAGTAAGTTCGTTAAACCCCTATTTTTTTTAAAAAATTCTGGTATATGATTTAAAGTAAGTTATTTCTGTGTAATTAATGGGTAGAATTTTGGATTTTAACGT
The DNA here is from genome assembly GCA_038382065.1 of Adansonia grandidieri. Classification (NCBI taxonomy): domain Eukaryota; kingdom Viridiplantae; phylum Streptophyta; class Magnoliopsida; order Malvales; family Malvaceae; genus Adansonia; species Adansonia grandidieri. Next base: position 9,272,990 of record JBBYHK010000006.1, on the reverse strand, counting down.
TTAATAATTAAAATTTAATTTAAAATTAAAAAAATAAACCAACTTCTAAATTCTAGCAATTAAGCCCACCATCAATGTACCCAATATATAATTTAAATATCTCAATTCTTAACAAGACAACGAGGTCAATAAAATCCGGCGAAACATTTTCGCATTTCGGGACAAAGTACAAAAAAAGAGAAAGAGGTTCTGAAGTAAAACATTGTACCTTGTGGTACAAAGGCAACGTAAACATTTTTGGCATGTTGAATTTCAACTACGGCATCGTTCCGCCCACACCAGTAATTCCGACTAGCCATCATTCACATGGCCCTAAGAGAAAAGAACAACTGAAAAAAAAAAAACACAACGACAACAATTTTAACGGTCGAATATCCGAATGACCAAAACACGCCTCAGGTTCCCTCATGGTACGAGCACGATTACGCGGAATTAACGCCTTAACCGTCGGTGGACCCTGCCGAACCCTCAGGCCTAATGGCAGCTACGTAAATATATCCAAAACTAGTGGATCCCATAGTCACACAAAAAAATAAGTAAATAAAATATAAAAAAGGCACATTCAACTTTACCCCTGCCTCCTCTGCATCTATATATGCATGAAGCTCTGAACACAGTGTCTCCAATCAATAATGAAGGCAAATATAAACTGTCGGCAGAACTAGCTAAGCTATATTACCTGCATTTTCCTAGCTACTTTTTCTTTCACGTTTTTTCTTTAACTTATTTTGCACCTTCTAAAGCGAACAAGAGCTGGCGCCACCAGTTAACAGAATGCAGCGCCGCCGTGCATTCATTGGAGTTGTTACACTGTTTTGCTTAATGTTGGTGGAGTGTTTAAAGGTGTCTGGTCAGCTCCCGGTTCCGCACAAAGTTTCTGACCTACACTGGCATCCTGCCACCGCCACTTGGTACGGCAGTCCTGATGGTGATGGTAGCGACGGTAAGTGCCACCCAGCGCCTTCTGTTGCCGTAATGCCCCATGTTTTATTTTTAGCATTTTAGATCTGTATTAGGGTTTCTTGCATTTTATATTAGCTGCCCTGCTGTACAGTTTTTCTCCAGTCCACATGTAAAGTTCCAGTTCAACTCAAGCAAATCGAATTAAATTGTTAAATGTCGTGCTCATTTTAGTTTTAATTTTATTTTTCTAAGATAAATTATCTCACTTTTTTTTTCTCTCTGCGATGCAATGTTTGTAATATATATGTTTGATTTTATGCAGGGGGGGCATGTGGATACGGGTCGTTGGTCGACGTGAAACCGCTGAGGGCCAGAGTCGGAGCGGTGAGCCCAGTGCTGTTCAAGAATGGGGAAGGGTGTGGGGCGTGCTACAAAATCAGGTGCCTAGACAAGAGCATATGCTCAAGGAGGGCCGTGACCATCATTGTAACTGACGAGTGCCCTGGAGGGTACTGCGCCAATGGGCGCACCCACTTCGATCTAAGTGGTGCAGCCTTTGGCCGCATGGCTATAACCGGTGAGAGCGCACAGCTCAGGAACCGAGGTGAACTCCCAGTCGTTTACAGAAGGTATGTGCTCAGTGACTGCCTCGCTCTGTGTTTACGTTTTTATTCGTCGGTTCCTTCAACGGTCTTTCTTTTTCATTGTCACTTCTATTTTGTCGCTTCTCTTTTACTTTATTTTTTTATCTGATGGTTTTACCATGTGGAAATTACCATAATTCTATAGCACCATAACGTTGGAGCTTGTTTCAGATTTTATAATGAAATCTTAAGATAATATTATTCTATCTATACTCTGTTTTTAGTTTTGGTCAGTACTCTATAGCTTTGTTAGCTTTGTTAGCTTTGTTTCTTTGCGAGGGAATTAGATATCAAAGTCGTTTCCGTTATATATTTATGAATTTTATTTACGGATGTTTTTAAGATATTTTTTTAATTTAATTAATATATTCTTGATAATATAATATATATTAATTTAATAATTAATAATTTTTTAATCATTAGCAATGCGTTGATGATAATATTATTATATATAAAATTTTAAAAATAGCTTTAAACATGCGGAGTAAAATTTAATATAAATAAAATATATATATATATATATAATTATCATCAGTGTCTCGATTTCAGAATTCAGTTGACCATTGACCACAATTTAACCTTTTACCACCAAAATTAGGGACAGGAGAGGGATATTGTAAGGGCTTTTAAAGTAATGGGATTCATGGCCCATAGTCAAAAATACATTTCAGTACATTTGTTTTTGTTGCATATAGCCCCAATCTTTCGGCTATTACTATTTAACTTTTTGTCTCCACGTATTGATCTTCTCAACTAAATATTGTTGATTTGAAATTTTAGGACCCCATGTAAATATCCTGGGAAAAACATCGCCTTCCATGTTAATGAAGGTTCAACTGACTATTGGCTATCTCTTCTGGTGGAATTTGAGGATGGAGATGGAGATGTTGGGTCAATGCATATCAGAGAAGTAAGTGCTATTCTCTTTTTAGATAAATTCAACTATTCATTTTGTTGCATAAGTTTTAGAAACAAAGTATTTTGATTTTGATTTCAATGCATAAGACCTTTGTGACTTTCATGGCCCAATATAAAGGCAAAAGCAGAAGGTAAAAAGAAAAAAAAAAAGAAAAAAAAAGAAAAGCCCTCTTTAGGCTCCACAAAATTCAGATGTGACTAACTTTCGGAAATTTCTTAGTGCTACATTAATAAAAGTGCAAAATGTATGCCTGCATCTTCAAAAGCAATGCACTTTTCATATTACATGAAAAAAAGCTGCATAGACTTGTTCAAACAAAAAAAATTAATATCAAAGTAGCACCCATGCCTTAAGAAAGCTATCGTTAGAATGTTTTAAATAAAATTATTTTATTTATTGTTAACCCTTGTTTAAAGGTAGGCCATTCCTAAAATGGGGATTTGTCTGCTTAATAAGGTTCCATTGACCCCACATATCGAAACTTCATTAAGAAAAAAAAGAAAAAAAAACATTGCCCTTGCTTAGTCCACCCAAAAGCATTACTCTTATTTTATTATTACTAGTAATATTTTGTGCTTATAGTTTTGTTGACAGCGCCAATGTGCAACGTGCTCAAAAGCACTTTTTCTACTGTTACTTTTCCTTCAATTGACTTCTTAACCATTTCTTGAATCTTGACTCAAAAGTTAAATCCTTACATACAGCATGTTCAAAATTATATTCTGTCACTTCTTTTGTTTTCCCTCCAAACCCATAAAGCAAAAGAGTATGATTTTTACATTATGACATTAGCATGTGAGTTTCTTTTTGTTAACAGGATACTCACAAACTATGGGTAATGTTAGATACTTGATCCAAATTGTGATTTGGAATTCACTTTTGTTGGCGGTAAAATGTTATTGGTTAAAGAATTATTTTTAAATTAAGTTTATTTCAAAAATAAATATATTTTAATGAATAAGAGTTTTTAGTAAAAACAAATTCTTGGGGACGAACTAACGTGGCCTATAAGTAGGCCTTCGCTATTAGAATTACGAGACATATGTAATCTCTAGATGAGCGATTGGATATATGAGAAAGAGTTGAGAAAATATTGAATTATGTGGGTAACAGGTTTTTCATGTGCTCAAACTCCAGAGAGCGTAGAATTTAAGTTCGTTATGAGACTCGAGATTAGTGCGAAAGTTATATTTGCTTCGAGGTTTGGGATTAATATTTGTTTTTATAAATGGAACTGCTTGAAAAGAACTTACGGAAGTTCAGAGAGCTGAAATCCACAAAACTGTAGTGAGAGATAAAAAGAAGGTTATCTTTGTAGTGTATATTCATGTCGGAAATTGTTACTAATAGATTTTGAGATTTGGATGTTGGCAATGGCAGGCAGGTTCTAATGAGTGGTTAGAGATGAATCATCTATGGGGAGCAAATTGGTGCATTATTAGGGGCCCCTTGAAAGGGCCATTCTCAGTGAAACTAACAACACTATCAACAGGAAGAACGCTTTCTGCAAGGGATGTCATTCCAAGAAATTGGTCTCCGAAAGCAACTTACCCCTCTCGCCTCAACTTCTTCTAACTGTGGAAGTAACGACAATTGGTACATCACAAGAAAAGGGAACTGAGCCCCCTTTTTTCTTTTATGTCAAAATCTTTCATAGCTAGTCCCCATGAGACACAAAAGTATTCCTTGTGTCCTTTCTTTTTTTAGGTTAAAAAAAAAAAGAACAAAGGTTAGCCATTGGACAGCATAATAGCATCCAAGGGCTCTTTTTTTTTTTTTTTTTCTTTTTCCCAATCAATAGTTTTCCCTACTTTGTAGCGTGCAAGTGTTTGTAGTAGATCAAGTAGCCCTCTCCGAAGGAGAGAGTGCGTTTAATATTATATTTTGATGCCGCCTGCCATTCATGTTTGAGTGTAAGTTTGTGGCCTTGCTGGTTTATTTTAATAAAATTTAGAGCAAGGAATGTAAAATGTTAGTGTTTTTATCAATTTATGCACCAATTTGCTTGCCTGCCCATGATTTTATGCTAAATCTTCAATACTTGCACCAATTAATTCAATTGAAGTTAACTTTTCTGAATAAGATTACATGGTTGAATGTATTAATTAGCAAGATTGTCAAAATAAGATACGCGATTACTACCAAATTATAAATATATTTTTATTACATAGAAATCTCTAAAAATTTGAGAAAATTTGGCATATATCAAATTCATTATTCATACTTGTTGATATTCTTTTTGCAAAATGTCGACTGTGGCCTTGCAACACAGAAAGAGTCAAAAGGGTGTCGAAGTTGGTCCTCTGGGGCACTTTTCGATGGCTAAGTTAGTGGGTGGACTTTTTACACTAATATGACAAAAGAAGCTTAAAATGGGAAGATTTACCATACCTTTGAGTTTGCTTACCCTTTTATAAGCATTATTGGGGAGAGATGGTGTCAAGTGATTTGAAAGGAGGACAGCTAGCGCCAAACTAGCTGTCAGGCTATGGTGCCTTGTGGTTAGCTCTGCTAGTCGGCCTTCATTCAGGAGGTGTCAGTCCTGAGGTCATTCTACTGTTGAGTGGTCACATCGATACTCCCTTATGTTTTGACGGTCGCCCGAACGTCTTGGCAACCTTTTTGGTTGTGGGGACTGTATGGGGTGGCGATGAAGTATTTAGTCGATTGCCCAAGCGATATAACAATTACCCTCATGTAGTCCAAAAAACAGTTATAAAGTGGCTAGTCTTTTTGGACTTTGGCGAGGGACATTTTGGCACAGGCTAGGCGAGAATTTTTTAATGTGAAAAGGTGGTGGATATCATTAATTGCAGTTATAACTATAAGGTGACAATAAAGAGGGGCATATCAGGGGGCGACTTTTCAGTGACGTGACAGAGAGGGGGAAAATGAAGGTTGGACACGTGTTGTGCAATGGGAATATGAAAAGGCATCATTTTGGGGATATGGCATGTCAGAGAAAGGAGAAAGAATTATGGGCAAACACATGTCGAAAAGGACTAAAAAATGAAAGGACATGATGGTAGTGGTACATTGCGATGGACGATGATGAATGAAAGAGTGACAAATGTTTAGTTAGGAGAATAGGGAAGGTTGAGCCTTTTGGCTATATAAGAAAGGGGTTTGTTGGGAGGGAAGCACAGTGCTTTTGTTCATGAGAGAAAAAAGAGAAAGAGAGAAAAAGAAAGAAGAAGAAAAAAGTCGGAGTAAGTTTGCTAGGTGCTTTAGGGAAGTGAGGGTAAGTGTTTAGTGGTGGGAGTGTCAAATGGTGAGAGGTATCATAGCTTATGGAAGGTTTTTAATGAGTTTTATGTTGTATTGGCAGCGATCGAGTGGGTGAAGATTTAAGCAAGGAGTGCTGCTGTCATTTGGTTTGAGGAGGAAGCGTTCTGGTAAGTTTTTAGTTTTTGGATTTTTGGTTTTCTGTTTATGTTGGTTTAGAAGAGGTTCTTGTGAGTGGTGGATGGTGAAAGAGGGGGGAGATTGTTGTCAAATTGGTTGCAAGGAAAAGTAGGTTGGAGGAAGCAGGGTAGGAAGTGAGGGGGATAATTGAAAAATTAAGTCAAGGAAGTATGGGTAGTCGTGCAATGGTGAATAAGAGAGATCTGATAGAAGCAATGATGATAAAGCAACGTGATGAACAGAGGGTCGAACAGTGAAACAGAGAAGGGGCTGAAGAGATGATGAGCGATACAAAAAAAGTGGTGGTAGGTTTGGACACAAAGCCTGTAGAGTGATATACTCATTCTGTGAATATGCAAACGGTCCAAAGGTAGATGTATAATAAAGATGTTGATCTAAAAAGATACAAAATAGCTAAGGCAGAAATAGAGCATAGGGCCACGTTCACCGAATGAGACATTGCGGCATTTTATCTTTATATTTTTAAAGGTGGGTTTCATCTACCATTGGAGCCATTTTTTTATGCCATGTTAAGGACGTGCAATATGTCGCCCAGCCAGCTGAAGCTAAATAGTTGGGCGATCCTAGTTACGTACTTCCTGGTGTGCAAGAAAAAGAGATGGCTGCCTTCAATAGGGGTGGTGAATGAGATATATTTCCTTAAGCAAGGAGAGCTTTGTTATACTTTCTACTAGCTAGGGAAGGGGAAGTTGATAGTAGACCTTCCGTCAAACGCCCATATGAGGAGGGAGCAATTTTTTATCGTGAAAAAATGGCAGGCACAGATTAGGGTTTTTTGATCCAGTAGGGTCAAAGGGCGTGGTCGAATAATGATAGGCTAAGCCTAAATGGTGCAGAGCAGGAGCAAGTGGAGTTCTATAAGAGCGGTCACATGAGCAACAAAAAGTACTTGATGCTTTAGAATGTTCAAAGAGGCTGTTTAAGGTGAGACCTTTTAGACGCACTAGAAGGGCTAGTGTGAGCCCCAGGTCAATGAATGAGAAGGCTTCTACCGAAACATCAGAGTAGTATGGCCGGTAAGTGTATTTAGTGTGTTTGGGCGACATGCGTATATTTTGTTGTACAGTGTTTTAATGATAATTTTTAATGGTTATAGGTGAAGGTGTGGTGGAGGAGGGAATGGAAGATGTAGTAGAAGGGAAAGGAAAGGGGGTCGAAATGTCTAGCGGCTATATTGGCAAGGAGGATGTGGAAGAGTCATCCGTCGGTCGGTCGAGTAGAGGAGCAAGGGGGAACCATCCATCCACTTAATAGGTTGAAAAGGGTATTTCCTTAGGTTTTTGTTTCTAAATCAAAAAATTAGTAACTTATAAAGGTTTTGTGTTATGGTTGGGCAAGGATGGATGCAATTCAAGCAACTTTAGCAGAACGGGCAGCCAGACAAGCCACTGTAGAAAGGGCAGTTGTGCATCAGCACAAAGGAAAGAAAAAGGTGGGAGAGCAGCCGGAGGAGGCCACATCTAAGCTGGTGACATTGTTGCAAGAAGGCGGTCCAGTGGTTATGTTTGTTGCAATGACTACCGTTGTTTCTGTGGCACTTATGGGGCAAAATAGGTGGGGTCGTGTGAGGGCCTTATCCCAACGAGTGGGGGATCATCGTAGCAAAGCAATGCATCTACTAGGCTGCCTTTGGTTCATGGTGGTTTGAGTGCCGGGAGCAAAACGGTGCTCGAGATTCTCAAAAAAGGGAGAGTGCCAGATGCTGAAGCGGCCTTTAGGTAGGCCATGAAAGGGGTGGCTTTCAGCGATAGAGAGTTTTTGAGTAGGAAAAGCCCTACGCAAAATTTGAACGCTACGCTGGTTGGTTTGGTAGAGGTAAGGATTGTGTGAGAAATGCGCTAAGTAGTGTAGGGAAATGCATATGATGTTGATGGTTTGGTGTATTTTAATGCAGGCACTTAATTGCCAAACATCTTATACATGCTAAATGATGAGCTACCAAGAGAAATTCAACCAGTAGGCATAAAAAATAGTAGAGCTGAACGCCCAAGTGCTAAAGCACAAGGAGGTGAATGCTAAGCTGGATGCCTCGTTGAAAGAGATAAAAGAGAGACGGCTGTCCGATATTGCGAAGCTACTTATTAAAGGGGAAAATGTCAGGTGGCGACTAAGCTGTCGATGAAAAAGCTCAAAGAATGTGATGCAGAGTTACAGTCGGCCAAGTCTAGGGTTGCTGAATGGCGGCGCAGCTTAGCGAGGTTGAAGCTTATCACCAGGTAGAGATGAAGAAGTAGGAGGAGAAAAATTTTGACAAGCTGTTTCCTGCTGTAGACTCTTATAGACACAACACTCTTTATGAGGTGTAACTGTTATGGGGTCCCCTTGATCTGAGAACAATCGACTTAGGTTGATTGCATATGCCGCCTGAAGGTTTTAACGTGTTGATGCCTAGCCAACAAGAGGTGGAATAAGGGCGATCAAGGGACGTAGATTTGTTTACTCCTGTGCTAGAGGAGACCAAGGTGGGAAAGTCTGGTGGTGAGCCTGACGAACAGGCTGTTTCGTTGGCCAGAGATAACTAGCTGCTATGAGATAACTAGCTGCTCTTGTAATGCGCCTGAGAGGCTTTTTTTTCTTAAAAACTTTTTGTAAGTATCATTGATAAATAAATAAAAATATGATTTTTGTATTAAATGATTGTCTGGTATGAGATACTTAGTCATTTTTTCAAGCAAGTAGTTATGAGCCCTGTAGTAAGGAAATGGTGTTTTAGGGGGGCCTTGGTGGTGATTGAAGTGACTTGGTGTCACTTTATGGGCCTTGATAGCCAAATTAGTCAACCAGGTGTTAGGCCTTTGGAAGTTAGATCAGGCGACTAGGTGTCGTTTACAGAATTTAGTGTTACATTTAGGATGACTTATGAGAGATATGATTACTTATTGGAGAGCCATTATGGCGATCTTTATGTCAGTGATAATGTGTGGGCCTTGGTGGCCATCAGGGCGACTGGGTTTCACGAGTAAAGAGGTGACTCAGGGTTGGGCGGGTAAGTGTCCCATCCCAAAATGTAACGTTTTGGGGCTTATGTGGTGAGTTGTATGACTAAGCATCACAATTTTGGGCCTTAAAGGCCATGAAGGAGACTAGGCATCAAGTGTTAAAAGGTGTCTTTAAGATGTTTGATAAGTTTCTGAGAGATAAAGACTATTTTTTTTTTGTAATAAAAAAAGTGATGAGTTTTTACGAAAAATATACTTACAGGTAGTATTTTTTTTTAAGTGGACAACGTTCCATGTATTAAGGAAGATTTGACCATTCATATATGCTAACTTATATGCCCTAAATCCAAGAACTGTGGCTATTTGATAGGGTCCTTCGTAATTTGAAGATAGCTTCTTTCGTTCTCTAGCGGGTTAACTTGCTTCACAATTTTGGAGAACAAGGTCGCCAACTTGGAACTGTCTATTATGAGCATGACAATTGTAATCTTTGGAGGTTTGTTGCGCTTGGATCGCCATTTTGATGGCGGCATCTTCTTTGCCCTATTCTAGTAAATCAAGGTTGGCCTTTAGGTGTTCAGAATTGAGTTATTCATTAGTGTTAGCAGTGCGTAAGCTTTGAACTCCTATTTCAGCAGGAATAACTGCTTCAGTACCATAAATGAGGCTAAAAAGGGTCATTGCAGTTGCTTGGGTTTTTGTTGCTCGGATTGTCCAAAGTATACCAGGTGTTTCTTCCGCCCATGTAACCTTCGCGTTGTCTAGTTTTTTCTTTAATGGTTGCAGGATGTTCTTGTTCATGGATTCTACCTGGCCGTTCGATTGGAGGTGAGAAATGAAGGTGTGGACTAGATTAATGTGGAACCTCATATAGAAATTGTGCAACTTATTGGCTAAAAAATGTTTACTGTTGTTCGCTATGATGATGTTAGGTATCCCAAATCTACAAAGAATGTATTGCCAAATAAAACTTTCCATGGTTCGAGTAGTGATGGTAGCAACGAGTTCGACTTCTACCCATTTGGTGAAATAATCGCATGCAACAATCAAGAACTTGCGTTGGGCGGTCGCCAAAGGGAAGGGGCCCAAATGTCTATCCCCCAAATGCAGAGTGGCCACCGGCTGAAGATTTGTTTTAATGCTTCGCAGGCTGACGGGGAATTGGGATGAATCGCTGGCACTTGTCACATTTTTTGACGAGTGCAATCGCATCCTTTCTCATCATAAGCCAGAAAAAGCCTTGTCTTAGCGCCTTGAGCGCCAAAGCTCTCCCTCTAAGGTGGTGTCACATATGCCTTCATGTATTTCTCTAAACACGTAGTTGGCTTCTTAAGGACCAGGTATCTAAGCAAAGGAAGAGAAAAGGACTTTTTGTATGAGATATTATCATTAATTGTATATCTAGCTGCTCGTTTTTTCAATCATCTCCATTGTAGAGGGTCGATTGGGGCTTGATTATCTTTGATGAATGAGATAAACGGTGTCATCCAATTTTCCTTAACGTCATTGTTGATTTCATGTATACACCTATCGTTGTTAGGCTTTTGGACACACTGGAGTAGGACTTTTTCCCTTTATAGAGAAATCCATACTGCTCGCCATTTTAGACAAACTTTAGCTCTACAGTTCTTTTCTTAGGGATTCGTTTAATGGTGATATGAATCAATCTTTGGGCTAACCTTGTAATTACATTGTGGTATTTGGCGAGCAGCTCATCTTTTACTTCATATACTCCATTAACTTGGTTGGCAATCAGCTAAGAGTCTTTGTGAAAGATAAGGCAGTTAGCACCAAGGGTTTTAGCTCTATGCCGACGATGAGCACATCATATTCAACCACATTATTTAATGTTGCAAACTGAAAAGACAGATCATATTGCTATTCTTGGCTGTAGAGGTCAAGTAATAAAACTCCTGCACTGTCTTTTTTGTTGCCAGATGACCGATCCATATAGATGGTCCAAACGTCAGCTTGGCTATCAGGGAAAGTTTTTGTAACCTCAATCATTGCTGGTTAAGGTGTTGTTTGGCGATGACTCTTTTGACATCTAGAAAGAGTATTCGGCGATGAAGCCTACTAAACTTGTGCCTTAATTGCTTTCCTAGGGCTGTAGGTCAAACTAAATTCTCTAAGTTCGACACTCCAATGAATCATTCTTCCTGCTGAGTCTACTCTGAGAAGGACATCTTTGAGAGGGTGGTCTGTTAGGACGGTGATGGGATGTGCTTAGAAATATTGTCTTAACTTCTTAGCGGCCATAATGAGGGCGAAGACCAGCTTTTCTATCTTGGTGTAACAAAGCTCTCTGGCTTGGAGTGCCCTACTAACATATTAAACATGGTATTGCTGCTTGGCTTCTTCTCTCACCAAGACAGCGGCGACAGTTTCATCAGATGCGATGAGATATGTATATATATATATATAACTGCTCACCTTGTTTGGGGCTGGCTAGTACGGATAGAGTGCTCAAGTATTCTTTTAATTTATCAAAGGATTACTGGCATTCTTTGGTCCATTTGTACATGGTTACCCCTCTTAGCAGTTTGAAGAAGGGTAGATATTTGTCAACAGATTTGGAAATAAAGCGATTTAACGTTGCTACTCACCTTCTCAATCGCTGTACTTCCTTATTGGATTTTAGGGGGCTCATCTGAAGTATTGCATTAATCTTTTTAGGGTTTGCTTTAATCCCTTATGATGAAATTATGAATCTTAGGAATTTTCCTGCAGAAACACCAAATACACATTTAAGCGGGTTAATTTTCATTTTTGTATTTACGGAATATGTGGAAGATTTATGTTAGGTCTCTAATGTGCTGGTGGAGGAAGGGACTTTTGACCAGCAGATCATCGACATAAATTTCCATGGATCACCTAATTTGGTGTTTAAAAGTTTTGTTGACCAAGAGTTGATATGTGGCTTCAGCATTTTTTAGGCCAAAAGGCATAACTTGATAGCAGAAGGTACCATCTTCGATGATGAATGCTATTTTGTCTTGGTCTTGGGGATCTATTTTTACCTGGTTGTATCCAAAGAAGGCATCCATGAAGCTTAAAAGCTTATGACTTGCAGAGGCATCCATAAATTGATCAATAGTTAGGAGCGGGTAGTTGTCCTTTGGACAAGCTTTGTTGAGGTCAGTGAAGTCAACGTACATAAACCACTTGTCGAACACCTGTTTGACCATAACCATATTGGCTAGCCAATCAGGGTACTTGACCTCACAGATATAGTTAGCTGCCAACAGTTTGTCAACTTCTTCATGAATGGCTGTGAGTTATTCCAGGGTGAATCACTGTTTTTTTGTTTGATAGGTATGGCTCGTAGGTCTACATGTAGCGAGTGCATGATGACGGTCGCATCTATCCTTGGCATATCGGTTGCCAACCAGGCGAAAACATTCGCATTATCCCTGAGGAATTTTACGAGAAGATTTTTGTTCTTGTGGGCTGAAGGAAGATCCAATGTTAGTGGATAACTCAGGGTTTCAATCGTAGAGGGTCAGCTTTTCTGTATCTTCAGCCGGCTGAGGCTTATGGTTGTCAAAGCCACTTCGGGTGTCAAGGTTTTCAAGTGTGATTGCTTCTGGTTGGGTGGCAGTAATGACATTGGCTGCCAGTTGATCTGCGCTATAGTTTATGGCAGTTATTCATCGTATGGCCAGATCAATTGATAAAAAGTGACACTGACGAGCAATCTACTAGTTGGATCTCATGTATCCAATTCCCGTCGATGTGAGGAACATGACGGTCAAGCAGTAAACAGTCGTGACCATTTTAGTTGTCTTCATGAGCAGTCTGCCTAGGATGACATTGTAGGCATAATGTTGATCGACCACAAAGAAGTCAACCATAATGGTAATTATATGATTGCCGTCGCCCATTGTAATAGGAAGTGTAATCGTCCCTTTAACTAGGATTGGCTGATTGATGAACCCGTAAATTTGAGAGGACGACATTAGATCATTGACGTTGAATTCTATTTAGCGGAGGGCATCCCATTATAGAACTTTGACTGCCCTGCCATTGTTTATGAGGATCCTGGTAACTTGATAGTTGCCTATAATGGTGGAAATGATGATTGGGTCATTTTTGCGATCAGATAGGAGGTGAGAATCCACCTCACTAAAGCTGACATCCCAATTGGGTTGCCCGAGGCGCTTAGGGGCCACGTCTATTGCCATGACACTTCGTAAATGGGACTTGCGTTTTGACTTACTAGTAGCCCATTCTTCTACTAGGCAGACAATCACATTTATGATGCCAACAATCGATCGTTTGTTGGAAGCGGTTTCTGGTTGTTTGTTTGGCGAACGCGCTCGATCTTTGTTATTCATTTCTTTTTTAACAAACTGCTTGATTTCACTTTTCTTCACCAGTGATTCGATTGCATTTTTTAGGCTGATGTAATCCTCCGTTACATGCCTTATGTCATTGTGAAAGTTGCAGCATTTTTTGGGATCGTGCTTGCTATGGTCTCCTTTCATTGGCGAAGGGTGCTTAATTAGACCCTCTCGTATGATGGTGTTGAGAATTTGCAATCTAGAGGTGGTTAGAGGAGTGTAGGACTCATACTTAGTGTGTGGTGAAAGCCATGCTCGTTTCCTATTGGGGTTGTTTTATGATGTACCAATTTAGGCATCTTTAGAGTGTCAAGGACTAGAGCGATCAAGCCACTAATTTGCTTTCAGACCTCGATCGACCTTTTGCTCTCTATCTTAACTTTTTGTTCATCGATTTACGATTTCAATTTCTTTAGCTTCTGCGTATTTTTATGCCTTTTCGTAAAACTGGTATAACTTCGCGGGCTAAGTGTCGGTTAAAGCGTACTTCAGGTATTTATGGTGGACGCCTACTATAAAGGCTTGGGTAGCCCTTTTATCATTGAGATCTCAAACTTCCAAAGTGGAATCGTTACAGCGTTTAACGTAATCACGAATTATCTCTTCATGATTTTATTTAATTACCATCAAACTAGCAGAGGTTCTGATTGCTATTTGGCAGCTGTTGAAATAGGCGAGGAAGTGTCTGCCTAGCTGGTCAAAGTTCGTGATGGAGCCTGGGTTCAAAGAATATCACCATGTTCGAGCTAGTCCTCAGAGCGTTGTTGGAAAGATGCGACATTGTATGGCGTCTGGAAAATTACACAGATTGTGAAATGAGCGAAAGTGATTTAGATGGTCAGCTACGTCAGTCTTGTCATCATAGGTGTTGGAAGAAAGCTTAACTTTCTAAGGGACAATCACTTAGCAAATGTCAGGTGAAAAAGGGTTATGCTCTTTAACTAGTCATTCTCAATTTTCTTTCTGGGGCTCTCGGAGTTGATTTCCTATTTGAGGGCGACTACTTGCTGGGCAAAGTCTAAAGGCGGAGGTGGCTGGTGGTATCCGCTAGTGTGGTAAGAGGTCCTAGGTGGCATTTGTCGCGAAGCTGACATGGAACATAAACTTTCCTCTACCATTGGATGGGTTATAAGGTTGGGTGCAATGGGTCGGTCTTGTGGTCCCGAGTTTGGGATGTTTTCAATATGTTACGTTAGGCGATCAATAGGTCGCGTGTTTTGGTAGTTGGTTTGGGAATTGACAAGTTGTGCTAGTTGAAGCTGGGATTGCTAAATGGTAGCCAGCTAGTTGGTGATGGCTTGGAATTGGGCTTAGTAGTGGGCATGATACTCAAGTTGGCCGGGTGGTAATGATAAGGCTAGCCAAGTCGTCGCATGTTTGTGTGATGGCATAAAGGTGTTGAGGTAAGTAACTGGGGGCGTTGGGGCATTAACAGGTATGTGGAGGGTGTTTGTAGCAGTATTAGTGGCTATGATAGTGTTGCTTGTGCCTGTTGGTTGATCATGGTAGGGAACGACGGTGGTTACTGGTGAAATCAATCCTAGCAAATTTTGATAATAGGCTAGTGGTGAGTGGGTCAACCAAGAAGGGAAAGGTATGGGTATTTAAGTGTGTGACGAACTAGGAATTGTGGGGGTTGGTAGAGCTGCAGTTTGGTTTGTTGCTTCTGGTGATGGTGAAAGGTTTTGTGGAATAGCGTCAGCGTGTTGTCAGCAATGGTTTTTTTGTTCTGTTCCAATAGACGGAGCCAATTATTGATATTCTTTTTGCAAAAGGTTGATTATGGCACTGTAACACAGAAAAAGTCATAAGGGTGCTGTATTTGGTGCTCCGGGGCACTCTACGATGGCTAATTTAGTGGGTGGACTTTTTACACTAATATGGCAAAGAAAGCTTAGAATGGGAAGATATGCCTTACCTTTGAGTTTGCTTACCCCTTTTATAGGCGTTATTGGGGGACATGGTGTCAGGTAATTTGACAAGAGGACAACTAGCGCTGAGCTAGCTGTCAGGCTATGGTGCCCTATGGTTTGCTCTGTCAGTTGGTTGCCATTCAGGAGATGTCAGTCCTGAGGTCATGCTGCTATCGAGTGCTCACATCGATGTCACCTTATGTTTGGCGGTCACTCGGATGTCTTGGCAACCTGTTTGGTTATGGCGACTGTGTGGGGTGGCGATGAAATATTTAGTCAATCGCCCAAGTGGTATAATAATACTACTACTAATATTTTAATAGTGAGGTGGATCACACGATTTAGTGAGATGCAAAGTGCTATTAATGTTGTAATAAAGTAGCTCAGCGTTAAAGAATACGGGGTAAGTGTTGACAAAAGGCATGCGACCACCACCAACGTGGAGGAGATCCCATTGAATCCTCTTGATTTACTCTTGTCATTGAAAAGAACAAAAAAAATTTCTAGAATTTTAATATATCACCATGTGGAGGCCATGTGTTTGATGTGGATAAGGGAAAGAAAGAATATAAAATATGGGTGAACATGACCTTTAATAAATTGAAGAAAAATAAACTAATTCTAGCGAGTATAGAATAAAAAAGAAAATTTTTGTCTATGCAATTTATAAATTTATTAATTGAGTTTGATATTATAAATTAAATGATAATTAAAAAATATAAAAATAAGTAAAATTATAAAATTTAAAAAATAAAAAATAAAGTAAAAGTATTTATATTTTAATTTTTTTATAAAAAAATTAAAGTAGAACTAGTTATCTTTCAATATATAAAAATAAGTAAAATCATAAAATTCAAAAAATAAAAAATAAAGTAGAAGTCGTTATCTTTTAACATTTATTTTTATAATTTTTTTTTTTTTTACAAAAACTTACCAATTATTCTAAAAAGAACTACCCATTCAAAAAAAAATTCAATTCTTCAATAAAGTACTCATTTTATTCATACTAGAATTTATCACAATCATAAGGTTGTTGAAAAATATGTATTTTTTAAAAATATTATATTTTAAAAAGAATATTACATTAAAAATAAAAAGAATATTAAATTAAAAATAAGTGAATTTTTAAATAAGTAGATATTTTCTAAAAAAATTTAAAATAAGTAAAAACTAAAAGTGATAAGTAGTATTTTAGTAGATAGTATTTTGATAGATAGTTTTTTTATCCCTAAATTCATTTTAGTAGTATTATTTTTAATTTTTAATTTTTATATAAATTTTATAATTGCATTAGTGTCATTTGACTCGTTACACCAACTCAGTCACTCCTATAGTAATTAGTATAAATAACTTTTTATCTCTAAAAAAACTATCTACTCTTCTTCATATATCTTAAAACAATTAACCACATTTTCTTAAATATTAGTACTTGTTGATGCAAGGATTGTCGGACTGTGCCCGCTATGGGGTATTGTCTGCTTTGGAGTAATCATGGACTGTCCTCATGGATTTATCTTTTGAGAAAAGGTGCCTCGATAGGGGAAGAATGACCCTTGCTTTATAAGCCACAGTCCATATCCTTGGCTAATCGATGTGGGATTGTTGTCCTGCCCTAACACTAGCCCTCAGGCAAAGGTGCGGACTGTGTAGGTTTCCACAGACGGCGCCAATTGTTGATGCAAGGATTGTCGGACTATGCCTGCTATAAGGTATTGTCCGCTTTGGAGCAGTCATGGACTATCCTCACGGATTAGCCAAGGATTTGGATTGTGGCTTAT
>JBBYHK010000006.1:9211220-9249327 GCA_038382065.1 Adansonia grandidieri | reverse complement strand
GTTATGAATTTGATTGGATTATGGTTCTGATCCTAAAGGTTTGCTTTATGGCATCCCTTCAGGTGTATATTTAACTGGAAAAAAAAAAGGTATACTGTTTGAGAAGATTCTGAGAAGCTATTGCAATTAAGAAGAAAAAAAAAGGATTTGCTTTTAATGAACTAAGGGTTTATTTTTTGATTTATTCTGTCTTGATATTTGTTTCTTATATTTCCTATGGGTCAAAGACTGATATTCCTCTTAAATAGGCAATGTTATTCTCCAACTTATGAATACTTTGTTCTTTGGAGCATGATATGCAATCGACATTAATGTTTGAGATGAAGGATTTTTTGTCTTCTATATTTTTTGGTCGTTTGACTTATAAGTATTTGATTCTTCTTGTAGATATGAAGATGTGAATCGCTTTCAAGAGAAGGCACCGTATGCAAAGATGGCTCACCCTTGGCCAGACCACTTCTATCCATTGCATGTTACGATGGGTGCTGCTGGTGAAAATGCAAAGGCCAAACTTATCCATCACAGCTGGGATCTTGGTGCTCTTTCCTATGCTTCTTACCAGTTCTCAGTAGCCAGTTGATGTCCATTGAAGAACTGCCCTACAATATCACCTCTTTTTTATTTCATCTATTTGATCTCAAATAAATCAGATACAGGAAAGATCAAGTCCTGTGTTTAATCTGTGCAGTATTAATATTTACGCTCTGGCAACTTAATTATTATGTTAGTGTATGAAATTTGAGAAGTTCGTTCCAATTAAATTTGATACATGAAAAGTTTGTTCTGCTACAGTTTGCTTTCTGTTTGGTGGGTGTTGAGTCCTTGTGGGCCAAGATCTGTTCGCAGCACGGTTCGAAAGAATATTTGGCAGTCTGGATTAAAATTTGGAGAGAATTTTCTTTTGCAGTTCGGGATATGAGCTTATGATGTGAATTTGATTTGTTGCGTAACGTATAACCTTTTCTAAACTAAGGTATAACCTTTACAAATCAACCTTAATCCCTTGGGATTTCTACCTAAATCCTATTACAATCAGCTTCACACCCATAGATTTCGCAAAATCAATCTGTGGAACAAAGAAGGTTGGCAAACTAGATTTCACACCTTTTCTTTGGCCAAATGTTCGCTGGGTTCTAGTACAGATTGAGAAGACTAAATGAAATGACTACGTAAGAATAAGCCGACTTTATTGAAATGTATACGAAAGAATAATGAAACTAAGCCTACGACCAGTTTGAAGCTCTCGAGCATTTGAAAAATGAAGAATATTTGCTTGAAAATTGCAGACTTCTAATTTCGTACGAATTTTTTTTTGTAATAATTTTAAATATTTGAGATTGAAGATGTAATGACAACTCTTATTGGGAATGACCTTTTTCAGATGAATTAGACATTCTCAAAACCCTTTTTTTTCATAGTTAAATAGCTGCAAGTTCACGTGATAAAAAAAGAACACACTTTGATCTTTAATTTCGGATATATAAAACGAATATTTAAGAGATAAATTATTTTTTTATCTGTTCTTGTCAAAATTTTGAGAGTTCGTTTTTGCGAATGATATCGCGGCCAAATTTTTCATTTTCAAAAATTTTTAGAGAATTTTTTATTAAACTTAGAAGTTGACCGTCGTATAATTATACTGATACCTGTATGGTATTTATGTCAATATGTACTTTGAAAAATCAGAAATATTCAAGGAAAAATTCATATTGGCATTTTATACCATAAAGGAGTCAGGTTGTCCATTTTTGTGACTAATTTTAAATTTTTTATAATATTACGAGTTTCATACTCTTAAAATTTTTCTGATAAAATTATTTTAGATTCTGGATTCTCATCTTTACCATTTTTTAAATTAGCATTTTGGATAATAGGTTTTATTTAATTCATTTTTATATAAATTTTAATGGATCCTTTGAAATTTTCTCAATTCTGAAATATGAGATTTCTTTTATCTGTACCTTTTATGATGGAATTTTCTCAAGTTTTTAACTTCAAAATTCTTTAAAAATTTGCATTTAATTACCATTGAATCAGTTTTTTTTCAAAATTTCTTTTATTTTAAAAGTTTTACATTTTCTTCCCCTTTCCAAAATACAGAGTTTTCTAATCGATAAATTTTTTTCGAGAAGATTTTTCTTAGTTTATAATTTTTAAAATTCTTCAAATATTATTATTTAATTCAAATTAAATCAATTTAGGAAAATTCTTTTTATTTTTATCAGTTTTGCATTTTTCTTTTGAAATTTTTATGTTTTTGAAATACAAAGTTTTTTTTTACTTCGTAATTTTTTTGGGAAGATCATTTTTAGTTTATAATTTTTAAAATTCTTTAAATATTATTATTTAATTTATATTAAATCATTTTTTAAAAATTTAATTTATTTTATCAGTTTTAGAATTTTTTTGTTTTCACGATATGTGTTTTATACTCCATATATTTTTTCAGTGAGATTTCTTCAAGTTTCTAATTTTTAAATTTTATTAAGTATTATTATTTAATCCATATTAAATTAATTTTGGAAAATTCAATTTATTTTATGAGTTTTAAAATTTTTTATATTATAGAGATATGAAGTTTTCTACCTGTAAATTTTTCGGTAAGATTTTTCTAAGTTTATAATTTTGAAAATTATTCAAATATAATTGTTTGATTCATAATAAATCAATTTTTGAAAATTCATTTTATTTTATTAGTTTTGCATTTTCTTTCATAATTTCTTCCGTTTCCAAAAATACGAAATTTTTTACTTTATAAATTTTTTGGAAGATTTTTCCTCGATTATAATTTCTAAAATTATTAAAATATTACTCTTTAATTATATTAAATCAGTTTTGAAAAATTCAATTGATTTGATGAGTTTTAAAATTTTTTCTGTTGCCAAAATACATAGTTTCTACTCTATAAATTTCTTCAGTAGGATTTTTCAAAGTCATAATTTTTAAAATTCTTTAAATATTATTTTTTAAACCTTATTAATTCATTTTGCAAAAAATCAATTTATTTTATGAATTTTGTACTTTTTTATGTATAAAAATTTTTCTCCGGTAAGGGTTTTTCTCGTAAAATTTTATGAGTTTTTTGTTTTAATTTTTTTCTTCTTTTTTTCTCGTACATAAAAAATTATCTTCAGTATTAGATTGATTAAATTGATCATTTGAAATTTTATTTAAAAAATAAAATTTTTAATATTTAATTTTTATAATTTAATCTTTTTAATTAATTTTTGCGATATAATTTTACATATTATATATGAATATCACTCAAAATATCTCTAAAAATCAATGACGTCATGCATGACACAGCATTTATTATTTTCTAACCTAACAAGTTAACATTAAAAAAAAAAAAAAGATGAAAAGCCAAAGGCCAAGAAGAAAAAAGGAAGGCTTCTTGCTGTTCCCTCTACCTTGGAAAACCATGGAGAATTTTTTCAAATAAAAAATGCCTTCCATAGCCAAATTTAGCCATTTTTCTTAGAAATTTTCAAGAAATTTTAAGTCTTCAAGCTTTTTAGGTAATTTCATCCATAAATCTTGTAATTTTTGCTTATTTCCATCATTTTTCTTCATTTTTGTGATTCAAAAAACATGTTAAAGCTCATGGATTTCATCCATGTTGAAAGGCTTAACATGTTGACGATGATCTATTTTCTATATATTTGTTGTTCTTGTCTGTTTTTTTTTTTTTTAGTTGTGCCTTGATTTTTTTATATATATTTTTGTTGTTGTTGTGATTTCGATTTTGTTATGTAGGCGTATTTATGTTCTTTTCTTGAAGTTTGTATGATAATATATTGTTAAATACTTTTTGCATATTTATTTTTGTGATTTTATTTTTATTTAAACTTGGTAGTAATTATTTATGTTCATTTTCATTATTTTATATATCAAAACATGCTTAGATTTTATGTTTCTTGCTTTGGCTGAATATAGTAGATTGTTTTGATGATGATTTTGAGCTTATTTTGTGATAATGTTACATTTTTTTTAATTTTTTTAGGCTATTTTGCAATATTAATAAACATAGGTACTAAATTTCAAAATGTGTAAAGTTTTTTAGACTATTTTTTAGGCTTGATCGAAAGTTTCATAAGCCATGAAAAATTTGATTCATGTGTTTCTAAACATGTTTTAGGTATTTTTCACACTTCAGGGGTCATGTTAATTATGTAAAGTTTAGGGACTAGTGTGCCAAAATAAAAAAATTTTTATTTATGGTCAAAGGTGTTTGATGGAACCGTCATAGGAATGTTTTCCATGATTCACATACTGATTTTTACATGATTAATCATATTTTGTGATGATTTATTATTATTTTTATGTAGGAGCTTGAATATAATTTTACAAAGTTTATGGGTCATTTTGTAAATTCTAGAAATATTTTTTAAGGCCAAGGTGTTTGGTCAAATCTTTGTTGGTATTTTTCTACATTTTTCATATATATATTTGCATGTGATTTTTATGATTTTTTTAGGTTATTTTATTAGGTATAGACTAAAATTAAAATTTAGAAAAGTGTAGGGACTAAATAGCAAATTTTCATATTTAGGGGGCAAAATGGACATTTTATCAGTTTTAAAGATTTCTATTATTTCCATGGCCTTCCCTTGGGATATAGAAATTTTTAAAACTTTTCATATTTGTTCGGTCTCTAAAGGACACGAAATGCAATTTCTAAGAATATAAGGGCATTTTGGTAATTTTGCTCATCAAGATGCTTTTATGCTAAAGTGAGTATTTTAGGATTGGTTTAGTGTTCTACAATCATTTTAAGGTTTACCAGGGTTATCGGGATACTTTCATGTCAAAGGTATACCATAGGGGTATTTTGGTAATTTTGCTCACCGAGACGCTTTTACAATAAAGGTGAATATTTAGGATGGGTTTAGCCTCTGAAGGTCATTTTAAGGTCCATTGGGGTTTTTGGAATACTTTCACATCAAAGATATATCGTAGGGGCATTTTGGTAATTTTTTACCAAGATGCTTTTATGCTAAAGGTGAATATTTTAGGATTGATTGAGCCTTCCAAGGTCATTTTAAGGTCCATTAGGGTTACCTAGATACTTTTACGTCAAAGGTATACCCTAAGGGTATTTTGGTAATTTTGTTCATCAGGATGCTTTTATGCCAAAGGTGAATATTTAAGATTGGTTTAGCCTTTCACGGTCATTTTAAGGTGCATTAGGGTTACCAAGATACTTTCACGTCGAAGGTATACCCTAGGGTTTATTGGTAATTTTGCTTATCGAAATGCTTTTACGCCAAAGGTGAATATTTAAGATTGGTTTAGCCTTTTAATGTTATTTTTAGGTCCATTAGAGTTACCAAGATACTTTCACAATGAAAGTATACCCTAGAGGCATTTTAGTAATTTTACTCATCGGGATACTTTTATGCCAAAGGTGAATTTTTAGGATTGGTTTAGCCTTCCTAGATCATTTTAAGGTCCATTAGGGTTACCGAGATACTTTCATGTTAAAGGTATACTCCAAGGGCATTTTTGTAGTTTTTCTTTGAGTCTTAGTCTTATATATGCATTAGGATGCTTTTAGGCTGAAAGTGCATATTTAGGATAGGTTTACCTTTTTTCAAGCATTTTTGAGTCCTCTAAGGGTTACTGAGATCTTTTACATTGATAGAATACCCTAAAGGTATTTTCATAATTTTATATTAGAACTATATCCTATATAAGTACTAGGATATTTTCACGTCGAAAGTATACATTAAGAATATGTTCAACATATTAGGTCATTTCTAGGTCATAGAGTCCGTATTTTTTATAATAAAATTATTTTTATAAATGAGGCAATGTCTCACAATTAAATTAATACATAAGATTCCTACCAGAATATATGAGGGATTCTATGGATTATTTTAATAATAAGATACCCTTTTTCAAAATAAAAGTCGAGATTTTTCAATTTTTGTAAAAATAAAACCTTTCATATTCCACAGGTTCTCCAGCGGGGTACGACAGATAATGATAAAAATTTTCGTTATCTCTTGGTTCTCCCAGAGGGTATGGGAGAAATTTTGATTTCCAAAAACATTAAAATCTAATTTTCTTGGAATAATAAATATTTATAACAAAATATTATGAGCATTATAATTAAATATAAAATATTGAAACCAAATAAAAATCAAAATTTAAGTTAACGCGCGATTAATGAGGTACCGATTACTGGCCATCGTGAGAAGGTTGATAGTTATTTGTGAATCTAACTGACTCCTGGACCCTTTTATGCAATTTTGGGTATGAGCAAAGACCTTGGAGTTTGCTTTTAGGGGTTTTGTAACCCTCGAAAATATAAACTCCGACAGGTGTCCAATCTAACTTGGCTAAAATAAGATTAGTGGCGACTCCAAAATAAATGGTCATTTCGTAACGATTATTGGGAGAAGTCGAGTGAGCGATTCATCTCGACAATTCAGTCCCCAAGTATGAAAAATAATATTAATGAAGCTATAGACCCTTAAAAATAGAAAGAAATAATTATATAGATATTTATATAGAAACAATGGATACCTTCACCATTTCAAGTCGGGCTGGTCAGGATTCGTATCCGAGCCATGTTGCGATAGCTTGGCGACTCCACTCGGGATTGTTAGAAAGTCAGGCCTAAAATTAATTACGTGTTAACTAAATTTTGATTAATTTGGTTTCAACCAATATTTAATTATAATTCATGATATTTTCAAAATAAATTTTTTTATTCTATTTTTGACTTATAAATTTCAATATATATTCTTCATATTTTTCACTAACCCTTTGGTTTCTTTTGCAGCATTATTTTTTAGGGGACTTTAGGATAGGGGTTTTTACTATTTTTGAAAGTGTTAAGTCATAAAAGGTAAGTTTCCCCCCCCACACACTGTGCATATGCATATGCATTAGATTTTTTCCACATATACAGAAGGGGCATAGGTGCCCAATATTTTAAGAGGGGGCGAAATAGCTCTGCCTTTTGAGGTGTTAGCCTCTATTTGGGCCAGTTAAAAGCCTACCGTGTGTAAATTCCTACACCTGCCCGAGGTGTTAGCCTCCTCGTTATGGGCATGGAAGATACTACCACTTGAATTGAACCCTTTCTGATATAAACTCGTGATGGTAAGGATTAGGGTACCTCGTCAGTTCTTCCAGACTCGGGGAACAATTCAAGATATGTCTAACCCAAAGCTCATGTAATGAGCTATAAGAGACTTACCTAGTTAGAGCCATACTCGGTTTTAGAGGATACCAAATTAGGTACACATGGGGGAACGCCTCTAATCCTTTACTATTATGATTTGAGTTTCTTCATATTATTAATTGTATGTTGTGTTATTATGATATATTTTACTTTTATTTATTTGTTATATTGTGAAATAGTTTTTTTATTCTTGGCATCACATTTATATATATCCCATGGAAACTTGTAAATTCATTCATGCACATGGCAAGTTCACATTCTTATATGTTCATGCATTCATAATTTCCATAATGTATTAATTCGTTTCATTTATTGTATTTCAAGAATCAAGAGATGGGTGATAGTTCAGAGGCAAAGGTCAATACGTTCATGTTCATCTAAGAAGAGTTTTACCATAAAATGGAAAATCTGCTCAATAGATTGATAAAAATGGTTGAAGGTTTACATGAAAGAAAAAAGATCACATATTGGAAGTAGTAGAATACATGGGAAATCAATGGGCTACTTGCCAAATTTTGTGAATGTAGGGTTAAAAAAATGAATGAAGAAAATGAATGATTAGGGTTCTTAAAAGTCCTTTAGAAGCACAACACAGTTAGGAAAATGTAATATTTGCAAGAGCAATTCTTTTTGTTACTTTGCTTTTGAATTTTGTAAATATATCTACATATGACCACAATTAGTGGATAAGGTAGAGAATTTCGGTAAGTGGTACAATGCTGTTGAGTCATGACTCAAATTCCTCGGATTCTTGCTTCTACAACAATCTTTATGTCTGTTGAATCATGTCTTATTCGCTCATTTGTATATTTGTTCATTCATTTTGTTCATTCATACATTTTTTAATTTATTGACATACATGGATAATAATAAAGATAAATGTTGACAAGATATATGTATTCATGCATACTGATTTAAGTTCCTTCTTCATTTTTTAAGGCAAAGTAACACGAATCATGAAATGGAAGACATCACAAACTGCAAGCTTGATGAAGTTTCTCAGAACAAGCAAGTTCATTTGCACCCAATAAAATATTAGTTATACTTCTGCTGGGGATTTAGGGAAGTATAAGCTTAAAGACAATTCTTTGACATTTAAGATATACAGTTAGTGGACACTAATATTCGTTCATAAGGGGCAGATGTAAAAATCATTGCATAAAAATAGACTTGGGGTCCTTACTTTAACAAGAAGGAAAGGTCCTACAAAAGCAAAACCATAACTAAAAAATTGTTATTATTACAAATAGTCCCGTATCATAACAATAGTTCTACCGAGGATCCAGGGAATTGCAAGCTAAAAGGCAACCACTTTATGGTATTCAGTATATGGAAGCCGGTCGCATAATACACATTCATGCTAACCAAGAGGTGACATGTAGCATATGTGGGGAGAGAAAGTAATTCTATCATAGCTGACAAGAACCAAAGAAGTCGAGAAAATAAGGAAATCCATTTGGACGGTGTCTTCGACCCTAGCCTTTCATTGTTCAGCAACCTTAACAAAATCAAATAATCTTAACCATTCCAACAAAACTTGGAAAACTCCCTACCCAAGGTGGTATAATTCGAGTGTCATGTTGCAACACTTTTTGTTAAAGGATTCCATCAACCAATGCATGTTGTTCAATGTGAAGATAATTCAGAATATCAGCATGGTCGGTAGGAGATCACAGGCTGCTGTAAATTCCAACTTGAATTACTTGGATAATTCTTTGCCATGTAATGAGCTTTTAGATTCATCTTTTTTGCTAAAGAAGCTACTAAAGAATCAAGTCTAATATAATGGCTGTGCTCATGGCATGATTGAGATGACAAGAAATAACCACGCATCTTGTGGAATTTTCAAGCTTGAGAACTTAGAGTTTGATACACCTTTTGATGTTCCACTAGCTAATTTACAACTCGGCCCTTAAAATATCAATCTAGCAAAATTTTGAAGTTGGAAGATGTTTGTCAATAATGATTGGTCTAAAGGTCATCGACCTTTTAGTAGTATGCCAAACAAGGGCAATTTCTATCTCGACTTCAAAATTTTGTACATTTCTTATGAAATGAATTTTTTTTTTTGTAAATAGTATGCATACTTCACTAACCATGAATTTTGTTCATAATGATTTCTAATATTTAGGATAACATTTTGAAAAATTTTTCTTTGGTAAGTGATCACCCTCAGTTTAAGCTCTCTAAAAAAGGTCCTTCACTTCTACATATATAATTCTCCCAAACATTCAGCTATAGACTTTTCATCATTATAGACTGTCCATAACCAAATGTTCTTTTCTATGGATTCCTTGAAGGTCAAACAAATAGGTTATGCTCCTAAAAGATTCAAATATTGATAGTTTGATATCTATTAAAATAAATTCAAGATTTCCCTTATTTTGATAATCTTTTGCCATAATTTTCATAACACTCTTCCAAATCCTCAATTTAGGAAGAATAAGATTGAACACAAGCCAAAATCTCCTTTTCCTTTTAACAAAACCTTTTCAAACCAATTTTTTATACATAAGATATGAGATCCGAGATCTTTTCCAAGCCAATCTGATTTTCTTTTTTAGAGACTCAACCAGTCATTGGTGGCTATGAAGCCAATCATATTGAAGGGCATATTTTAAGTCTTTATTGAGTGCACGTCATGCTATTGAAGTATTCAAAATGATTTTTAAAAAAATAACCTTTTTTTTCTTCGTGAAATGCTTAACTAGTTTAAATGGCTATGTTTGAAATGAAAAATAGCCTTCTTTCTTTATCTTTTCTTAAATATAGAAAATTATTCTATTTGCAGTCCCCTTTGAGCTTGATTATTTATTTTCTTTCTCTAAACCCTAATCAAGGATCACCCTCCACACTGAGGGGCAAGCGAAGCAAAGCTTTAAAATTAGAAAGGGCAAATTCCATTATAAAGTTACGAGAAAAACAAATCAGACGTCATGAAGTAAATTTTGAAGAAAGAAGAAAGTTTAAATTTCAAGTTCAAAGATTCCAAGTGAAGTATGAAAAAAATCTCAAGTTCTTTCAGAATAAAGAACAATGAAAGTTTTGAAGAAAGAAAAAAGAGAAATGAAGAAAACAAAAGTTGTTGAAGAAAAAAGATTTGTTCATTTTGAAAGACATGTCAAAATCAACTCTTTCTGAAAAGAACTGATCCTTGATTCAATTAACCTTAAAGACTTTATTTGGCCCTATTTATCCTTTTCTTTCTAAACCCTAAACCATGGCCTACATTATATACCTAACAAAGTCCATTTTGATTAGACATAGCTATCTGGGCTATCGGGCTTTTCCTAGGAAGCTCTTTAAAGTTTCATCTTTTTGAATAATTTTTGAGTCTTTAATAATATGATAGGTCAGGTTTAAAAGCCTAAAAATTGCTCCTAAATAAACAAAGATAGTCGCCAATCAGAGAGAACCCATCATCCTAATTCAAAAATGACCCTAAACCTTTGAAAATTTCATGACCTCAACAAAAGGTTGAGTCAAATGACCTAACATTGATTCCTTTCCGAATGACCTTTTAGAACTTTGTACCTAACCTTGAGAATTGATGCTTACCAAAAGCCTTTCAGATCAATCCTTTGAGTCTTGGTATTTACTAGCATTTGTTTAACACCTATCAGGCTATTGTATTTAAAGATTGAAAGGATGTCATAACTTGATTGTTTGTCTTTCAAAGAATTCCTTAAACGAACATCCATCTCAATCTGGTCTTGGTAAACCTCGACTTTGTCATATCAATTTCTTCAAGACAAATTTTGGTAGTGTCACCCATTTGTGCCTCTAAATTCATTTCTTCGTCTTATTCAAAGAAGTCTCGAATGGTGATCATCCATCACAAGAAAGTTTTAACATCATGATGAAGATAACATCCATTATCCTTGATATTGGAAAATCCATGTTTGAAATTGTTTTGGAATTTTCGATTTTGATCAAGTTTTTTCCCAAGGTCAAAATAAGAAGGTGATCTCATTTCATAAATCCTGGAATTTTGATGAAATATGATGTTTTCATGATTCCATGGATCTAAGCAAATATGCCTTGAGTAGATATTTATCCAATTGTATAAGTTATATCACTGAATCAATGAACACTAATTTAATATTTAAATCCCCCCTGCATACAATCTTATGGCAAGGTAAGTGGTGTGGGATTTAAGTCAATTAAATGCTTCATCCTGATAATTGATCAAGTCTCAAATGTTACACCACCCTCTTATCCCTGTTGACTTATCGGTTTTGTCCTAGTTAACCCTATTTATCCTGATTAACTTTCAGCTTTGCCTTGTTAACCTATATGTCTTGTTAACCTTTTATCCCTGTTGATGTATTGGCTTTGTCCAAGTCAACTCTATTTATCTTTGTTGACTTGTCAGCTTTATCTCGTTAACACTTTCCTCCTTGTTGACTTGTCGACTTTATCTCAGCCAACCCTTTTATCCCTGTTGACTTGTCAACTTTGTCCTAATCAACCCTTTTCTTCCTATTGATTTATCGACTTTGTCCTAGTCAACCTTTTTCTCCCTGTTGACTTGTCGACTTTATCCTTATTAACCCTTTTATCCTTATTGACTTGTTAGCTTTGTTCTGGTCAACTTTTTCTCCCTGTTGACTTATCGACTTTGTCTCGGTTAACCTTTTCTCCCTATTAACTTGTCAGTTTTATCTCGGTCAACCCTTTTATCCTGATTGACTTGTTAGTTTTGTCTTGGTCAATCTTTTACCCTTGTTGACTTGTCAGCTTTGTACTAATCAACCCTATTTATTCCTACTGACTTGTCGACTTTGTCCCGATTAACCCTTTACCCCTGTTGACTGATTGTCTTTGTCCTAGTCAACTATTTATCCCTGTTGACTTTTTAGCTTTATCTCGATCAATTTTTTCTCCTTGTTGACTTGTCGACTTTATCCTAGTCAACCCTTTATCCCTATTGACTTATCAACTTTGTCGTAGTCAACCATTTATACTCGTTGACTTATTAATTTTATCCTAGTCGACATTTTATCTTTGTTGACTTGTCGGCTTTGTCCTAGTTAAACTTTTTATCCCTGTTGACTTGTCAGCTTTGTTCTGATCAACATTTTATCCTTATTGACTAATCGACTTTGCCCCAATCAACTTTTTATCCCTTTTGACTTGTCAGTTTTGTCTCAGTAAACCTTTTATTTGTTGACTTACTAATTTTTTCCCAGTTAAGCTTTTACCTATATTGACTTGTTGACTTTATCCTGGTCAACTTTTTCTCTCTAATAACTTGTCAGCTTTGTCCCAGTTAACCATTTCTCTCTATTGACTTGTCAGTTTATCCCAGTCAACCTTTTTCTTTTGTTGACTTGTCAGCTTTGTCTTAGTCAACCTTTTTTCCCTGTTGACTTATCGATTTTGTCCCAGTCAACCCTTTTATCCCAATTGACTTATTGGCTTTGTCTTTCTATGCCTGTTGACTTGTTAGCTTTGTCCCAGTCAACCTTTTATCCTTGTTGACTTGTCAGTTTTGTCCCAATCAACCCTTTTCTTGCTGTTAACTTGTCGGCTTTGTCCTAATCAACCCTTTTACTCATTGACTTATTGGTTTTATCTCGATCAACCTTTTATCTTTGTTGTCTTTGTTAGTTTTTTCCTGATCAACATTTTATCTTTGTTGACTTGTTGTTTTTATCTTGATCAACCCTTTTGTTTGTTGACTTATTGGTTTTCTCCCAGTCAACCCTTTATCTTTGTTGACTTTGTCAGTTTTATCCTAGTCAACCTTTTTATCTATGTTGACTTGTTGATTTCATCTCGGTTAACCTTTTTTATTTGTTGACTTGTCGATTTTATCCTGATCAACATCTTACCTATGTTGATTTATCGATTTTAGTCTTAGTCAATCTCTTACTGATGTTAACTTATTAGTTTTGTCTCAGTCAACCTCTTTTATTTGTTGACTTATAGATTTTACATCGGTTAATTTTTTACGAACGTTGACAAGCATGGTTTTGTCTTGGTCAACTCCTTGTAACTTAGGTCTCGCCCTAGTCATTGTTTACTTTAAGATTTCTCCTTATGGCTAATTACCTTTTATTTTTATTTTTTGTTTAGTGTATTTTTCAAAGCTTAACGACCCAAATGAAATTATGTCTGTTTGGTATTTGCCCTATTTTTGATTCTTAGCAATGATAAAAGAGGGGAAGCTATAAACACCTAATTCCGTCCGGGTCTCTTCTTCGAGAATCCTGAATATCCAAGATTAAGACCTCAACAGCCATCCTTATTTGAAACGATCTTTTTCAGATGAACAAGACATTTTCAAGACCTTTTAGACATTTTTAAGACCTTTTAGTCATAATTTAAATATTTTTATCTCTAATTTCATATATATGAGACGAATATTTAAGAAAAATTATTTCAAATATTTTCTTGTCAAAATTTTGAAAATCCATTTCTGTAGATGTTATCGCGAACAAATTTCCCATTTTTATGAATTTTTTGTTAAAATTTAAAAGTTGACCGTCGCATATTTGTACTGATACCTATATGGTATTTATGTCAATACACACACCAAAAAAGATAAAAAATAATCAAGAAAAAATCATATTAGCATTTTATATCATAAAGTGTCTGGTTGTTCATTTTAGAAATTTATTTTAAATTTTTCATAGCACCGTGAGTATCATGCTCGTGAAATTTTTCCTGGTGAAATTATTTCAAATTTTTTATTTTCATCTTTATCATTTTATAAATTAATATTTTGAATAATACATTTTATTTAATTCATTTTATATATTTTTAATGTATTTTTTAGAAATTTTCTCGGTTCTAGAATACAAACTTTCTGTTATATATAAATTTTTTTGTGTTATTTTTTCGAGTTTTGAATTTAAAATTCTTTAAACATTCACATTCAACACCATTAAATTAGTTTTTTAAAATTCATTTATTTGTTATGAATTTTAGAATTCTTCCCCTTTAAGAAATACGAAGTTTTTTACTCCATGAATTTTTTCGAGAAGATTTTTCTAAGTTTATATATTTTTTAAAATTTCTAAAATATTACTATTTAATTCATGTTAAATTAGTTTGGAAAATTCCTTTTATTTTATCAGTTTTCCATTATTCTTTCAAAATTCCTTTACTTTTGAAAAACGAAGTCTTCTACCCTGTAATTTGGAAAGATTTTTCTTAGTTTATAATTTTTAAAATTCGTTAAATATTTTTTTTAATCTATATTAAATCAGTTTTAAAAAATTCAGTTTATTTTATGAGTTTTAAAATTTTTTCTGTTACTAAGATACATGTTTTATACTCCACAAATTTTTTTGATGTGATTTCTTCAAGTTTCTAATTTTTAAATTTCTTTAAATATTATTATTTAATTCATATTGAATTAGTTTTAAAATTTTAATTTATTTTATGAGTTTTAGAATTTTTTCTGTTATCAAGATACAGAGTTTTTTACTTGTAAATTTCCTCGACAGGATTTTTTTGATTTTATAATTTTTAAAATTCTTTAAATATTATTATTTAATTAATATTAAATCAGTTTTGAAAATTTCCATTTATTTAATGAGTTTTAAAATTTTTTCTTTTAATGAGACAGATTTTTTTACTCCGCAAATTTCCTCAGTAGGATTTTTTTGTGTTTATAATTTTCTAGATTTCTTTAAATATTGCTGTTTAATTCACATTAAATCAGTTTTTCAAAATTTAATTTATTTTGCATTTTTTACCTATAATAATTTTTTTGGGTAATTGTTTTTTCTCCTAAAATTTTGCCAGTTTGCTATTTTGATTTTTTCCTTGTACATAAAAATTATTTTAATTATTAGATTGAATTAAATTGATTATATAAAATTTTATTTTAAAAATATAATTTTTAGTTTTTATAATTTAGTTTTTATAATTAATTTTTACGGTATAATTTTACATATTATATACGAATATCACTCAAAATATCTATAGAAATTAATGATATCATGCATGACATCACAAGGAGACAAGAGTTATAAATTTAAATCCAATCAATTTGTCAAAAATCAAATCATATCTCAAACAAATCAAATATAAAAATAAAAAAAATCAACAAATTATGACATGTGATAAATGAAAGAAAAGTTTTTATGGATTTTGGATGGAACCTCACAGCAAGATGTATTCAAAAAAAATTCATCATCTAGCCGTCCCCTCACTTGGGAAAAAATGAATGAAAAAAAATTTTCCCAAATAGTTCATAACTTCCATAAGCCAAAAACTCCATAAATCTATAAAAATTACTTAGGTTTTTTACGTTTTTCAAGCTTTCAAGGTAACTTCTCTTCCAAAATCTTATATTTTTGTTGATTTCATACTTGATTTCTTATTTTAGTGAGTTTTATGATCTCATGGATTTCATTCCATGTTGAAAGACCAAGCATGAAAACAACGGTTAAATTTTATGGATTTTCTTGATTTATTTGATTTTATTGTATTGCTTTTTTTAAGAAAATATTTTGTGATCATTTGTAATAATGATATTTTCTTCAATGAATACATGTTTTACAATATTTATTATGTTATGTTTATGATGATTTATTTTAAAATATTAGTGATTTTTTTGTATTTTTAGGCTTAAAAAATTTTGTTTATAAATTTATGATATTATTTATGAAATTTCATGGTAAAAAATTTTTTTGTCTTGATGCTTTCTATGCCTCGACCGAACCTGATTGGACTTGATAATGGTAATTTTGTGTTTATTTTTGCTTTGGTTTTAGGGTTTTTTAAGTTATTTTGTACTATCTGTAAACTTAGAGACTAAATTGCAAAAGTTGTGAAAGTTTTTATGTGATATTTTTGGCCTGGCCAAGAGCTTTGTAAGCCATGAGATTTCTGATTCATGAGTTTGTAAGCATGTTTTAGGTATTTTCAATATATTAGGGGTTATTTTGTAATTTTAAAAAGTTTAGGGACTAAATTGTAAAATATGAAAAATTATGCTTTATGGCTGAAAGTGTTTGGCCAAATTTTTATACACATTCTTGCCATGTTTTTTTTTGGTGATTCTTTGCTGGTTGATGATTTGTTGTTATGTTTTGTGATATTTTATCATATAGGGGTCAAAATGTAATTTTACAAAGTTAAGGGGTTATTTTGCAAAATATAGAAAAAATTTTATTTTAAGGCCAAGGTGTCTGGTCGAATTCTTGTTGATATATTTTATGTATTTTCCATGTATATTTTCATGTGATTTTATGATTTTTAGGGCATTTTACCATGTAGGGATTAAAATGAAATTTTTAAAAGTTTAGGGATAAATAGCAAATTTTCATATTTAGGGGCCAAAATGTACATTT
The DNA here is from genome assembly GCA_038382065.1 of Adansonia grandidieri. NCBI lineage: Eukaryota > Viridiplantae > Streptophyta > Magnoliopsida > Malvales > Malvaceae > Adansonia > Adansonia grandidieri. The sequence continues at coordinate 9,232,821 of JBBYHK010000006.1, read as the reverse complement.
CACCATTTAACTATTTCTATTATTTCTATGGCCTTCCGTAGAGATATAGAAATTTTCAAAACTTTTTGTATTTGTTCGATCCTCCAAAGGATATGAAATGTAATTATCAAAAATTTAAGGGCTTGATTGCAAATTTTGCATTTTAAGTCAAACTTAAACTTTTAGCTTTTCCATTTAGACTAAATTCATCTACTCCTCACCATTTTAGGTCATTTTAAGGTCCCTTAGGGTTATCGAAATACTTTTATGTCAAGGGTATACCCTAAGGGTATTTTGGTAATTTTATTTATCAAGATGCTTTTACGCCAAAGGTGAATATTTGGTATTAGATTAGTTTTCTAAGGTCATTTTAAAGTCCATTAGGGTTGTCGGGATACTTTCACGTCGAAGGTATACCATAGGGGCATTTTGGTAATTTTGCTTATCGGGATGCTTTTATGCCAAAGCTGAATATTAAGGATGGGTTTAGCCTCCCAAGGTCATTTTAAGGTCCATTGTGGCTACCGCGATACTTTCACGTCAAAGGTATACCCTATGGGCATTTTGATAAGTTTTTCACTAAGATGCTTTTATGCTGAAGGTAAATATTTTAGGGTTGATTTAGCCTTCCAAGGTTCATTTTAAGGTCCATTAAGGTTATCGAAATACTTTCACGTCGAAAGTATACCCTAATGGACTTTTGGTAATTTTGCTCATCGGGATGCTTTTACGTCGAAGGTGAATATTTAGGATTGGTTTAGCCTTCTAAGGTCATTTTAAGGTCAATTAGGGTTACCGAGATACTTTCATGTCGAACGTATGCCCTAAGTGTATTTTGGTAATTTTGCTTATCAGGATGTGTTTACGCTAAAAGTGAATATTTAAGATTAGTTTAGCCTTTTAGGGTTATTTTAAGATCCATTAGGATTACTGGGATACTTTCACGACGAGGGTATATCCTAGGGGCATTTTGGTAATTTTTTTAATAGAAAAGCTTTTATGCCGAAGGTGAATTTTTAAGATTGGTTTAGCTTTCCTATATCATTTTAAGGTCTATTAGCGTTATCGAGATACTTTCATGTCGAAGGTTTATTCTAAAGGCATTTTCGTAATTTTTCTTTGAGTTTAGTCTTAGATATGCATTAGGATGCTTTTAGGCCGAAAATGCATATTTAGGATAGGTTCACCCTTTTTCCAGCATTTTTTAGTCCTCTAAGTGTTATCGGGATCTTCTACATCGATAGAATACCTTAAAGCTATTTTCATAATTTTATATTGGAACCATATCCTATATAAGTACTAGGATGCTTTCACGTCGAAAGTACACATTAAGAATATGTTCAACATATTAGGTCATTTCTAGGTCATAGATTCTATATTTTTTATAATAAAATTATTTTTATAAATAAGGTAATGTTTCATAATTAAATTAATACGTAGGATTCCTACTAGAATATGCAAGGGATTCTATGGATTATTTTAATAACAAGATACCCTTTTCAAAATGAAAGTCAGGATTTTTTTATTTTTGTAAAAATAAAACCTTTTGTATTCCACAGGTTTTCTAGTAAGGTACGACGGAGAATGATAAAAATCTTCGTGTTCTCTTAGTTCTCCCAGAGGGTATGGAAGAATTTTGATTTCCAAAAACATTAAAATCTAATTTCCTCAGAATAATAAACTTCTATGATAAAATATTACAGGAATTATATTAAATATCAAATATTGGAACCAAATAAAAATCAAAATTTAAGTTAATGCGCGATTAATAAGGTATCGATTATCGGGCATCACGAGAAGGTTGATCTTTACTTATGATTGTTGCTAGCTCCTAAATCCTTTTATGCGATTTTTGGTATGAGCGCAGACTTTGGAGTTTATTTTCAGGGGATTCGTAACCCTCGAAAATATAAACTTTGGCAAGTGTCCAATCTCATTTGGCTAAAATAAGATTGGTGGCAACTCCAAAATAAATAGTCATTTCATAACGATTATTTAGAGAATTCAAGTGAGCGATTCATCTCGACAAGTCAGTCCTTAGGTACGAAAAATAATATTAATGAAGATATGGACCCCTAAAAATAGAAAGAAATAATTATATAGATATTTATATAGAAACAATGGATACATTCACCATTTTGAGTCAGGCTGGTTAGGATTCGTATTTGAGCCATGTTGCGACATCTTGGCGACTCCACTGGGGATAGCTAAAGAGTCAAACCTAAAATTAATTCCATGTTTACTAAATTTTGATTAACTTAGTTTCAACCAATATTTAACTATAATTCTTGATATTTTTAAAATAAATGCTTTCATTGTATTTTTGACTTATAAATTTCAATATATATTCTTCATAATTTTCACTAACAGTTTTGTTTCCTTTACAATATTATTTTTTAGGGGAATTTAGAGTTGGGCTTTTTTTTTTTAATATGTCAAGTGGTAAAAGGTAAATTGTTCCCCCACACACACTGTGCACATGTATATGCATTAGATTCTCTTCCACGAGTAAGGAAGGGGCATAGGTACCCACTATTTTAAGATGGGGTGAGGTAGCTCTACCTTCTTAGGTGTTAGCCTCTGTCTGGGCTAGTGAAAAGCCTACCGGGTATAAATTCCTATGCCTGCTTGAGGTGTTAGCCTCAAAAGATACTCCTACTCGAATTAAACCCTTTCCAACATAGACACGTAATGGGTAAGGATAAAGGTACCTTGTTAGCTCTTTTCAGACTTGGGGAGCAATTCGAGAACCTATTTAGATGTTTAATCTGAACATCATGTAATGAACTGTAAGGGCCTTAGCTAGTTAAAGCCATACCCTGTTCTAGAGGATACCAAATTAGACACATAGGGGGGAACGCTTCTAACCCTCGACTCTTATAATTTGATTTTCTTGATATTGATTCATGTATGTTGTGTTATTATGATACATTTTATTTCTCACATTAATTTGTTATATTATGAAGGATTTTTCTTAATTTTTGGCATGATATCCATATTCCATGGAAATTGTAAATTCATTCATGCATATACGAAGTTCATATTCTTATATGTTCATGCATCCATAATTTTTGTAGTGTACTAATTCGTTTCATTTATTTTATTTCAAGGATCAAGACATCTGTGATGATTTGGAGTGAGGGTTCGAACATCAGAGTTCATCTAAGAAGATTTTGATCATGAAATCCGTGGAACGAAAAATCTACTCAACAGATTGATAAAAATGGTTGAGGGTTTATATGGGATTAAAAAAAGGAAAAAAGAAAAGGAAAGTATTAGAATACTGATGCAATAAAATTATTTCAAAGATAATTTTTTGAGCTATTTGCTAAATTTTGTAAATATAAGGGTTAAAAATGAATAAAAAATGAATTATTAAGGTTTGTAAAAATCCCTTAGAAACATTAACACAACTAGAAAAATGTAGTGTTTGCAAGATCATTTCTTTTTGTTACTTTGCTTTTGAATCTTGTAAATATGGCTATGTACACCCACAATCAATGGTTAAGTTAGAGAAATTTGGTTCATGAAACAATGTTGTTGAATCACTACTCGAATTCTTCAGATTCTTGCCTTTACAATAATCTTTATGTTTGGTTCTTAGTTAATTCTCTGACATCCAATCTATTTCATTAAATGTTGCCCCCTTTACTCGATTATTTATTCACTCATTCATGCATTCATTCATTCATTTACTCATTTATTTATTTAATTTTTCCATTCATTGACGATCATCTAGGAAGCCAATAGAGATTAATATTGTCAAGACACACATATTCATGCAACTATTTAAGTTTTTTTTATATATTTTAAGGTGAGATAAAAAATCATTAAATGGAAGATACAATATAATAAGAAGGAAAATGCAAGCACAAATTTTAAGTTCAATGGAACCACTCAAGATAAGGAAACTAGTTTACTAATGGTCAAAAGATATGACCAATACTTCTGCCAGGGGTCTGAGGAAGTGCAAGCTAAAATGCAACCACTTTATGGTGTTCAGTATATGGAAGCTAGTCCTATAACACATATTCATACTAACCAAAGGGTGACAGGTAGCATATGTGAGATGAGAAAGTCATTCTATCATAGCTGATAGGACCTTAATAAGTTGAGAAAATAAGGAAATCCATTCGGATAGTGCCCTCTACCATAGCTTTTCATTGTTCAGTGACCTCAAAAGAATTAAATGATCTCTGCCATTCCAACAAAACCTGAAAAACTCCCTACCTAAGATGGTATAATTCGAGTGTCAGGATGTAACACCTTTTGTCTAAGGATTCCATCAACCAATGCATGCTATTCAATGTGATGATAATCTGAAGTATCAACATGATCAGTAAGAGATAATAGGCTACTGTAAATTCCAACTTGGATTACTTGGATGATTCTTTGCTATGTAATGAGCTTTTGGATTCATTTTCTCTACTAAGGAATTTAGTAAAGAGTCATATAGTGGTTGTCCTCACGACATGATTGTGATTAAAGGAAATAACCATGCATCTTGTGGAATTCTCAATTTTGAGGACCTAGAGTTTAATGCACCTCTTAATGTTCAATTAGCTTACCCATAGTTCAGCCATAGAGGATGCCAATTCAATGAAATTCTAGGACCAGGTGGATGACTATTAAGGCTGATTAGTCTAAGGGTCATCGACCTTTTGGTAGTATGCCAATCAGGGGCAATTTCTATCTCAACTTCAAAATTTTGTACATTTCCTATCAAATGAATTTTGCTTTGTAAATAGTATGCATACTTCAGAGACCATGAATTTTGTTCATAATGATTTCCAATATTTAGGATAATGAGAACATTTTGGAAAATTTTTCTTTGGTAGGTGATCACCATTAGTTTGAGCTCTCTCAGAAAGGTTCTTCACTTCTACATATATAATTCTTCCAAACAATCAGCTATAGACTTTTCACCACTATAGACTTTCCACACCTGAATGTTCTTTTCTATGGATTCCTTGAAGGTTTAATAAATAGGTTATGCTCCTAAAAGATTCGAATATCGATAGTTTGACATGTGCTAAAATAAATTCGATATGTCCCTTATTTTGATAATCTTTTGCCATAAATTCGAGATGTCCCTTATTATGAGAGTGAACATAAGCCAAAAACTCTTTTTCCTTTTGAACAAAATGTTTTCAAACCAATTTTTGATACATAAGATATGAGATCCGAAATTTTTTTCTAAGCCAATTTGATTTTTCTTTCTTAGAGGCTCAACTAGACGTTGGTAGCTATGAAGCCAATCATATTGAAGGGTATATCTTTAGCCTTTATTGAGTGCAACATCATGCTATTGAAGTAATCAAAATGATTTTGAAAAAAATAACCTTTTTTCCTAGCGAAATGCTTGACCAGTTCAAATGGCTATGTTTGAAATGAAAAATAGCCTTTTTTTCTCGATCTTTTCTTAAATATAGAAAATTATTCCCTTTGCAGTCCCCTTTGAGCCTGATAATTTATTTTTTTTCTCTAAACCCTAATCAAGGATCTCCCTTCACACTCGGGGGCAAGTGAAGCAAAGCTTTAAGATTAAAAGGGGCAAATTCCATTATAAAGTTACGAGAAAAAATAAATCAGACTTCATGAAATAAATTTTAAAGAAAGAAGAAAGTTTGAATTTCAAGTTCAAATATTCCAAGTGAAGAATGAAGAAAATTTCAGGTCCTTTCACAATAAAGAACGGTGAAAGTTTTAAAGAAAGAAAAAAAAAACAAATGAAGAAAACAAAAGTTGTTGAAGAAAAAAGATTTGTTCATCTTGAAAGACATGCCGATATCAACTCTTTCTAAAAAAAATTGATCCTTGATTCAATTACACTTAAACGCTTTATTTGGGCCTATTTATCCTTTTCTTTTTAAACCCTGAACCATGGCCTGCATTACATACCTAACAAAGTCCATTTTGATCAAGCGTAGCTATCTAGGCTGTCAGGCTGTTCCTAGAATACTCTTTAAAACTTTATCTTTTTGAATGATTTTTGAGTCTTTAATAATATGATGGGATAGGCTTAAAAGCCTAAGAATTGCTCCTAAATCAACAAAGATAGTCACTAATTAGACAGAACCCATCATCTTAATTTAGAAATGACCCCAAACCTCTAAAAATTTCGTGACTTCAACAAAAAGTTGAGTCAAATGCATTGGCATTGATTCCTTTCCAAGTAACCTTTTAAAACTTTGTACTAACCTTGAGAATTGATGCTTACCAAAATCAATCCTTTGAGACTTGGTGTTTACTAGCATTAGTTTAACACCTATCAGGCTATTATATTTAAATATTAAAAGGATGTTCTAACTTGATTGTTTATCTTTCAAGGAATTCTTTAAATGAACATCCATTTGAATTTGGTCCTAATAAACCTTGACTTTGTCATATCAATTTCTTCAAGGCATATTTTAGTAGTGCCACCCCATTTGTGCCTCTAAATTCATTTCTTTGTCCTATTCAAAGAAGTCTAAAATGGTGATCATCCGTCACAAGAAAGCTTTAACATCATGATGAATATAACACCCATATCCTTGATATTGGAAAATCCATGGTTGAAATCGTTTTGGAATTTTCATAGATTTTGATCAAGTTTTTCCCTAAGGTTAGAATGAGAAGGTGATCTCATTTCATAAATCCTAGAATTATGATGAAATATAATGTTTTTCATGATTTCATAAAAGTAAGCAAATATGCCTTGAGTAGATATTTATCCAATTGTATAAGTTATATCATTGAATCAATGAACACTAATGTAATATTTAATATTTGATGATTTTTCAAGAAAGATTGAACAATTCGCTAAAGAAATTATCACATTCTCACATGATCTTATGGTAAGGTAGGTGAAGAATGCTTTGAAGAAACTTTGATGGTGATATTCAAAGCATTCAAAAATTTTTGTCAAGGAAAATGTTTTCAAAGCTTCGATGATGATATTTGAAGCATCCAAAAATATGTTTTCAATACTTAGATGATGATATGTGAAGCATTTAAAAGAGTTTTTATCACCCCTTCATGCATCATATGGCAAGGTAGGTAGAGTGGGATTTAAGTCAATTAAATGTTACACCACCCAATTATCCCTGTTGCTTTATCGGTTTTGTCCCAGTCAACCCTATTTATCCTTATTGACTCATTAGCTTTGTCTCATTAACCTTTTATCCCTGTTGACTTCTTGGCTTTGTCTAAGTCAACCCCATTTATCCTTGTTGACTTGTCAGCTTTGTCTCGTTGACACTTTTCTCCCTGTTGACTTGTCGGCTTTGTCCCAATCAACCCTTTTATCCCTGTTGGCTTATCAACTTTGTCCTAATTAACCCTTTTCTCCTTATTGACTTATCGACTTTGTCTCAATCAACCCTTTTCTCCTTGTTGACTTGTCAGCTTTGTCCTAGTCAACCCTTTTATCCTTGTTGACTTGTTGGCTTTATTTCGGTTAACTTTTTCTCCCTGTTGACTTGTCGACTTTGTCTCGGTCAACCTTTTGTCTTTGTTGACTTGTCAATTTTATCTCAATCAATCATTTTATCCCTATTGACTTGTCAATTTTGTCCTAGTCAGTCTTTTATCCTTATTGGCTTGTCGGCTTTGTCCTAATCAACCCTATTTATCCCTGCTGACTTGTCGACTTTGTTCTAGTCAACCATTTATCCCTGTTAACTTTTTGACTTTATCCCAATCAATTTTTTCTCTTTGTTGAGTTGTCAACTTCGTCCATAGTCAATCTTTTATCCCTGTTGAATTACGGCTTTGTCCTAGTCAACCATTTATACTTGTTGACTTATTAGTTTTATCTCGGTCGACATTTTATCTTTGTTGACTTGTTGGCTTTGTCCCAGTCAACCTTTTTATCATTGTTGACTTGTCAGCTTTATTTCAGTTAACCTTTTATCTCTGTTGACTTGTCAGCTTTGTCCCAGTCAACCTTTTATCCCTGCTAACTTGTCGGCTTTATCCCAGTCAACTTTTTATCCTTATTGACTTATCAGCTTTATCCTAGTTAACCTTTTATTTGTTAATTTATTGATTTTTTCCCAATTAAGCTTTTAGCTTTATTGACTTGTTGGCTTTGTCTTAGTCAACCTTTTCTTCTTGTTGACTTGTCGACTTTATCCCAGTTAACTTTTTCTCTTTGTTGACTTGTCAGCTTTATCCTAGTCAACCTTTTTCTCTTTCTTGACTTGTCAACTTTGTCTCAGTCAACCTTTTCTCTCTGTTGACTTGTCAGCTTTGTCTTAGTCAACCCTTTTATCCCTGTTGATTTGTTGGCTTTGTTCTTCTATCCATGTTGACTTGTCGGCTTTGTCCCAATCAACCGTTTATCCCTATTGACTTGTAAGCTTTGTCTCAGTCAACCATTTTCTCCTTGTTGACTTGTCGGCTTTGTCCTAATCAACCTTTTTACACATTGACTTATTGGTTTTATCCTGATCAACCTTTTATCTTTGTTGACTTTTTCGGTTTTATCCTGATCAAAATTTTATCTTTGTTGACTTGTTGTTTTTATCCCGATCAACCTTTGTATTTGTTGACTTGTTGGTTTTCTCCTAGTCAACCCTTTATCTTTGCTGACTTTGTCAGTTTTATCCAGGTCAACCCTTTATCTATGTTGACTTGTCAATTTCATCTTTGTCAACCCTTTTTATTTGTTGACTTGTCAATTTTATCCCGATCAACCTCTTACCTATGTTGACTTGTCGATTTAGTCTCGGTCAATCTCTTACCTATGTTGACTTATCGGTTTCATCTCAATCAACCCTTTTTATTTGTTGACTTATAGATTTTACCCTGATCAATTTTTTACCAATGTTCACTTATAAATTTCATCTCGATCAACCCCTTTTATTTGTTGACTTATAGATTGTGCCCTAGCAACCCTTTACCCTTATTAATTTGTAAGTTTTGCATCAATCAACCCCTTTACTTCATTGACTTATACACTTTCATCCCAATCAACCTCTCTTGTTTGTTGACCAGCATGGTTTTGTCCTAGTCAACGCCTTGTGACTTAGGTCTTACCCTAGTCACAGTTCAATTTAAGATTTCTCCTTATGGCTACTTACCTTTTATTTTCATTTTTTGTTTAGTTTATTTTTCAAAGCTTAACAACCTTAGTGAAATTATGTCTATTTGGTCTTTGCCCTATTCTTAGCAGCGGTAAAAGAAGGGCAGCTGTAGACACATAATTTCGTCTGAGTCTCTTCTCTGAGAATCTTAAATATCCGAGATTGAGAACTCAACTGCCATCCTCATTGCAAACGATCTTTTTCAGATAAACAAGACATGTTCAAGACATTTTAGTCATAATTTAAATAGCCGTAAGTTCACGTGACAAAAAATTCACATTTTGATCTCTAATTTTAGATATACAAGATAAATATTTAAGAAAAAAATTATATCTAATATTTTCTTGTCAAAATTTTGAAAATCTATTTCTGCAGATGAAATCGCGAAAAAATTTCCCAATTTTATGAATTTTTGGAGAATTTTTCATTAAAATTTGAAAGTTGACCGTTGTATATTTTTACCGATAAGTACAAGGTATTTATGTCAATACACACTCCAAAAAAAATAAAGAAAAATCGTATTGGCATTTTATACCACAAGGTGTCTGGATGTTCGTTTTAGTAATTTATTTTGAATTTTTCATAGCACTGCGAATATCATGCTCGTGAAATTTTTTCCAATGAAATTATTTCAAATTTTTTATTTTCATCTTTATCATTTTATAAATTAATATTTTGAATAATATGTTTTATCTAATTCATTTTATATAATTTTTAATGTATTTTTTGGAAATTTTCTCTGTTCTAGAATACAAACTTTCTGTTATCTGTAAAATTTTTTGTGTAATTTTCTCGAGTTTTAAAGTTAAAATTCTTTAAATATTCACATTTAACTACTTTTAAATCAGTTTTTTAAAATTCATTTATTTGTTATGAATTTTAGAATTCTTCTCGTTTCAAAAATACAGAGGTTTCTACTCCATGAATTTTTTTGAAAAGATTTTTCTAAGTTTATAAATTTTTTAAAATTTCTCAAATATTATTATTTAATTCATATTAAATCAGTTTAGGAAAATTCCTTTTATTTTATCAGTTTTGCATTGTTCTTTTGAAATTCTTCTATTTTTAAAATACGAAGTTTTTTACTTTGCAATTTTTTGAAAAGATTTTTCTTAGTTTATAATTTTTAAAATTCTTAAAATATTATTTTTTAATCCAAATTAAATCAGTTTTAAAAAATTTAATTTATTTTTTGAGTTTTAGAATTTTTTTCTATTACCGAGATAGGGGTTTTATACTTTGTAAATTTATTTCGTGAGATTTCTTCAAGTTTCTAATTTTTAAATTTCTTTAAATATTATTATTTAATTCATATTGAATCAGTTTTGGAAAATTAAATTTATTTTATGGGTTTTAAAAATTTTTATGTTATCAAGATACGAAGTTTTACACTCATAAATTTCCTCGATAGGATTTTTCTGAGTTTATAATTTTTAAAATTCTTTAAATATTATTATTTAATTCATATTAAATCAGTTTTGAAAAAAAATTTTTATTTAATGAGTTTTAGAATTTTTCCTTTTAACGAGATATAAATTTCTCTACTCCGTAAATTTCCTCGGTAGGATTATTTTGTGTTTATAACTTTTTAAATTTCTTCAAATATTGTTGTTTAATTCACATTAAATCAGTTTTTTAAAATTTAATTTATTTTGCATTTTTTACATGTAACAATTTTTTTAGGTAAATGTTTTTCTCTTGTAAAAGTTTACCAATTTGCTATTTTGATTTTTTTCCTCGTCCATAAAAAAATTGTTTTTATTTTGTAATATTTGTAAACTTAGTGACTAAATTGCAAAAGTTGTAAAAGTTTTTATGTGATATTTTTGGCTTGGCCGAGAGCTTTGTAGGCCATGAGATTTCTTATGCATGAGTTTGTAAGCATGTTTTAGGTATTTTCAATATTTTAGGAATCATTTTGTAATTTTAAGAAGTTTAGGGACTAAATTGCAAAATATGAAAAATTATGCTTTATGGCTAAAAGTGTTTGGCCAAATTTTTATACACATTCTTGCCATTTTTTTTAGTGAATCTTTGCTGGTTTGATGATTTGTTGTGGTGTTTTGTGATATTTTATCATATAGGGGTCACAATGTAATTTTACAAAGTTTAAGGGTTATTTTTTGCAAAATATAAAAAAAAATTTATTTTAAGGCCAAGGTGTTTGGCCAAATTCTTGTTGATATATTTGCTGGATTTTCCATGTATATTTTCATGTGATTTTATGATATTTTGGGCATTTTACCATGTAAGGATTAAAATGAAATTTTTAAAAGTTTAGGGACTAAATAGCAAATTTTCATATTTAGGAGGCAAAATGTACATTTCACTAGTTAACGATTTCTATTATTTCTATGGCCTTCCATAGGGACATAGAAATTTTCAAAATTTTTCGTATTTGTTCGGTCCTTTGAAGGATATGAAATGTAATTTTCAAAAATATAGAGGTTTGATTGCAAATTTTGCATTTTAAGTCAAACTTAAACTTTTAGCTTTTCCATTTAGGGTCCCTTAGGTTTATCAGGATACTTTCATGTCGACGAGGGTATACCCTAAGGGCATTTTAGTAATTTTTCTTATTAAGACGCTTTTACACCAAAGGTGAATATTTAGAATTGGATTAGTTTTCTAAGGCTGTTTTAAGGTCCATTAGGGTTACCAGGATACTTTAACGTCAAAGGTATACCCTAGGGGCATTTTGATAATTTTGCTCATCGAAATGTTTTTATGCCAAAGGTGAATATTTAGTATTGGTTTAGCATCCCGAGGCCATTTTAAGGTCCATTAGGGTTCCTGGGATACTTTCACGTTACCCTAGGGGCATTTTGATAATTTTCTTATCGAGATGCTTTTATGCTGAAGGTGGATATTTTAGGGTTGATTTAGCCTTCCAAGGTCATTTTAAGGTCTATTAGGGTTACTGAGATACTTTCACGTTGAAGGTATACCCTAGTGGTATTTTGGTAATTTTGCTCGTCGGGATGCTTTTATGTCAAAGGTGAATACTTAAGATTGGTTTAGCCTTTTAAGGTTATTTTATGGGCCATTAGGGTTACCGAAATACTTTCACGATAAAGGTACACCCTACGGGCATTTTCATAATTTTTTTATCAGGATGCTTTTATGCCAAAAGTGAATTTTTAGGATTGGCTTAGCTTTCTTAGATCATTTTAAGGTCCATTAAGGTTATCGAGATACTTTCATGTCGAAGGTATACTCTAAGGGCATTTTCGTAATTTTTCTTTGAGTCTAGTCTTAGATATGCATTAGGATGCTTTTATGCCGAAAGTGCATATATAGGATAGGTTCACCATTTTCAAGCATTTTTTAGTTCTCTAAGGGTTACCAAGATCTTTTACGTCGATAGAATACCCTAAAGGTATTTTCGTAATTTTATATTAGAACCATATCCTATATAAGTACTAGGATACTTTGACGTCAAAAGTAGACATTAAGAATATGTTCAACATATTAAGTCATTTCTAGGTCATAGAGTCCGTATTTTTTATAATAAAATTATTTTTGTAAATGAGGTAATATTTCATAATTAAATTAATACGTACAATTCCTACCAGAATATGATAGGGATTCTATAGATTATTTTAATAATGAGATACCCTTTTCAAAATGAAAGTCGAGATTTTTTAATTTTTGTAAAAATAACACCTTTCGTATCCGCAAGTTCTCCAGTGGGGTATGATAGATAATGATAAAAATCTTTGTGTTCTCTTGCTTCTCCCAGAGGGTATGGAAGAAATTTCGATTTCTAAAAACATTAAAATCTAATTTTCTTAGAATAATAAATTTCTATAATAAAATATTATGGGAATTATAATTAAATATCAAATATTGCAACAAAATAAAAATCAAAATTTAAGTTAACACGTGATTAATAAGGAACCGATTACCAGGCATCATGAGAAGGTTAATCCTTACTTGTGATTGTAACTGGCTCTCGAACCCTTTTATGCAATTTATGGTATGAGAGCTAACCTTGTAGTTTGTTTTTAGGGGTTTCGTAACCCTCGAAAATATAAACTCCGGTAGGTGTCCAATCTCACTCGACTAAAATAAGATTGGTGGCGACTCTAAAATAAATGGTCGTTTTGTAACGATTATTTAGAGAAGTCGAGTGAGCGATTTATCTCGACAAGTTAGTCCCTAGGTACAAAAAATAATATTAATGAAGATATGGACCCCTAAAAATAGAAAGAAATAATTATATAGATATTTATATAGAAATAATGGATACATTCGCCATTTTAAGTCAGACTGATCAGGATTCGTATCTGGGCTATGTTGCGACACTGAGCAACATGCAATTTTTGGCTTTAATCATGTTTAAAAGTTTTTAAATAATTAATTTGAATTGTTTGAATTGATTCAAATTAAAGTGCTAAAATGTCTCAAGTTTTCTAGGTTGTTTCTATGTTGTTTTGATATGTTTCTTGAATTAAAAATTAAAGAAATTTGTTTCCTTCTAATTTTCCTTTCAATTTTCTTTTTAATTTTTAATTTTCTAGCATGTTAATCTATATTTGTTATCAATATTAATTAGTTTAGAATGTGTTTTTTCTAATTAAATTGCTATTAGAGTCATCTGTTAATTTTCCAGCATGTTAATCTATATTTATTATCAATATTAATTAGTTTAGAATATGTTTTTTTCTAATTAAATTGGTATTGACTATTCCTAAGATGGCTCCATATTAATGTTTTTGGTGGTGCTAAAATTTTTAGCAGTCGGTAGTTCAACTTTTTCCTTGTTTTCCACCTTGAAAGTGTCGTGAAAAGTTCATAATTGTTGGAAAAATTAGGTCAAAATCAAAGTTAAAAAACATTTTAATTCTCGACCATATCAAGTGCACTGTGTTTATGTGATGGATGTGCATGTTGTCTTTCTTTGTATGACCTTGGTGCAACATCAATGGCAACTAGATGTCACTACAAATTTGCTGTATTTTTAGAGGTTTAGTGGGAGGAAGACAATAGTGTCTAAGTTGAATAAGGATGGCAAAAATAGCCATGTATGGAGCAGACTCCTAGTTAGACTAGGACTGCTTAAGAAGTTGTGCTCCATTAAAATTCTTATTTATTATCAAACACTTAGTTACCCAATTATTTAAGATATGAATTGGATAATATAATAAGCATGGAATTAAAATTTAATTAAATTATTTAATTGAAAATTATATTTAATTTAAATGATTAATCCTAATTCGATTAATATTTGTTCTAACGTGATTAGAAAAAACATTAATAATGTAAGAAAATTATTTTCTTAGTTAAATTAAATTAAATATGGATCAATTACTAAGACTTTGAAAAATTGGAAACTACTTTCCTAAATGGTTAATAAATATTACATGTTACATGGTCTGTACAATTAGGATAAAGTTATCTAAAAGTTAGATAATGTCCTAATTAAGATAAATAACCTAAAATTAGGTAATGTTCAATTTAATATTTTAAAATGTTGTTTTTGAAAGAAAAAAAAAGTTTCCTACATGGTTTGGGAAATATGATATGCATAATGGTTAGTTTAAATTAAGACAAAGTCATCTAAAAGTTAGATAATATCCTAGTTAAGTCAAACAACTTAAAAGTTAGGTGATGTTCATTTAAGACATGTATTCTAAAAGTTAGGAATTTAATAAAAAATGTTTTAGTTAAAGAACTGAAATTACTAAATAATTTGATAAATAATCTTAAATTGTTTGACGAGGCTTATGCATATGATACATAAGATCACCAAGTGATATTGGCCATGCTTATTTAATATCATGCTTATAATATGATTATGATAGCAGGAGGATGATTATGTACTAGACCACTAGGTTGTGGCTGGTTGAATTTTTCTTTTGGTATTTATTTTATAAATAAGGTCTACAAACCTGCCTTCTTTTTTAATTTTGGGTTGTAAATTCATTTCTCACAAAACTCCCTTTAAATGTTGCTCGAGATTTCTTACAATGATATCTAATAGTTACATAGAACTTGTAGATTTAGATTTAGGTTAAGATTAGAATTTATGTAAATATAAGATGTAAACAAGACAAGGCCAAGAAAAAAGGACTAAGGGGATCATCATCAAGACTTGTGAAGACCTTGTATGATATCCCTATGAATTTGACTAGCTAGTTTCCTAATGACTCAAGGAAACTAGATAGATAGAGTCCATAATCATCTTAATAGATTGTATGTGTTAGATTTTTTTTTGAATTAATATATATATGTGATATATGATTGAATAAATGCTAACTATGTTAATCAAGCAAAGCAATGGGACCTAAGATAAATGGTTAAAATCCCTCAAGCATGATCAGATGCATTTCATTGTTCATAACAAGATACCTCAGTTCTGACCGTGGGAATTTGTCAAGCTTACTCAAGGTCTCTTCTACCTGAGCTGCTTATTGTGAATGGTAGGTCTTACTTAATTAATGTCATGTTATCCGAATGCGTATAACTTGACTGCATGGCGTTAGAGGTGATTGTTAGGTGAAATGCATACAATGTATTTAGGCAAAGAGTTTCCACCTAACTAATCTAGGAAGTGTATAGAGATGCATTCGGTAAAAAAAGTTACCTATCCAATTAGTTCTTTCATGGTTTGTTGAGTTGACTCAATGTAATGGAAGGATGAAAAGGGTGTCTTGCCTATTAAAAAGATTCAAATGTTGAACTTCTCGTATTATAGTTAAGGGCTATAATCTCGATAAAATAATAAGGATAATTATTAAAGCTGTAAAACCTTAATAATTGAAATTGTAAATCATTAACTACAAAATGTTTTGATTCATAATTGATATAAACACAACATGACTACTAGACTATGCCGAATAGCATACACAATGCTAATAACTTTTAATAGGTTAGACTCCATTGACTAGGCCACATTGAATTGCATATCAAAGAATAGCCCACTAGGTCAAAGGCAGTCTATCAAATTCATATTGATGACTTTGATCAAGCTATATTGTGATGATGGCTAGTATGATGCTTGAACTCTGAGCAAGTAGCTATTTAAGCTCATGAAATCACTTGAAACCTTAAAGAATTGTTCTATAAGGATAATCATAATGAGAGTTTTGAGATCTCTTAGGAATTTTTCCTAAGCAAGATGTTAGAAAGTAGCCTAATTAGGCTTCCTATGATAGGATGTATTTTAAAGTCTTGAGCACTTTAGATGGATCAAGATCCATGCATTGTCCATATACTTTCTTTTAAAGAATGAAAATGGAGATGATAACGGAATATGACAACATAGTGGATAGCTAGATTAATAGAGTAAAGATTGCAAGGAATATTGTGATATGATCAAAATTAAGAAACTTATAAAAGTTTTAGTATTAGATATACACAGAGATTAACCCACTTCTCTTGGTGTATGATACCTAGAATTTGGTTCTTAAATATGTATGACATATTGTAAGGCCCAAATGAAAGGAGTAGTAAATATGGACCATAAATAATGGCAACCTTGTTGATATTGATCAAATCTTGCCTTCTTGATTAATGTTTCTGAAACATAATCTTGATTTATTCAGAAACATAATCTTGATTTATTCATAAACATAAAATGTTTATTTTGGCATTTACATGCCAATTAATGATAATTTCTAGCATTCAATACCGAGCTTAGATTCATTCTTCGTTGAATAAATCATTAATCATAGAATTTGTTTTATTTTATGGTCACATTATTCTCAAACATACACTTGCAATAGTATTGAGAATACTCAGTGGCCTATAACTCATGGGATTCAAAAATAATTTTTGAATCTAATTCCCTTTAAACCTACACATATAGAGTTCCATGGGAGGTATTTATGATCTTTAAAAGTTAAAGATCATAATTTGACTTAGTGATAAATAGCCATGATGTTAAAAATACAATTATTCTAAAAGTGTTCCAAACTAAAAAGAATTGCATACTTTTACCTTAAAGGTCATAAAAAAACTCTTTTGTTCAGGCTTACATAAAAAGTTAAATTTGGATCATTAGCTTACAAGCAAATAAAAGATTCCTAATAGTTGTTAAATTAACGATTGAGCCATATGATTGGAATCTAGGTCTCGTTGTGGTACGAAAAGTTAATGACTTTGATAATGAGATTATCAAGAATATGACTGAAGCATATTCTCATAGTAGTACTATAAGCTTTGTCCAAGTTAAGGTATAATTGGTAATTGAAAGAGTTCGGCATTAGATACATGATTAATTGGTTTAGTGCAACTAGGAAATGTTAGTATATGCCTAAGAGCCAATCGGATTGGATGAAGCATATAGTAGTTAACAATGAAAACTAATCACTTTAGTTAGTGATTCAGGGTTTTCCTTCATGTTAGTGGCATGATTGACACTTATATAAATACTAATTAGATAAAGCCTAAGAAACATAATCGCCTTGCAAAGTTAGTAGTACTTTATGACAATGAGCTCCTCATGCATCAAAGCCGTGTTTCTAAAAATGTTCTTAGTCACCATATTATCAATAGGGCATTGACAATGCACAAAGACTAGCATATGCTAAGCCTCCATGCATTTGAAGCATACGACTCTTTGATGTCATAGAAGTTGAAGTATAAAGATACTTGAGGATAGCATATGGATACTTGTTTTGTGGAAAAAAGTTCACTAAACATGACCTGTATGAGAACTCTATTGGGTATAAGTCACTCAAGTGTTTATGAAATATATTTTCATGTGCCAGTTGTATATATTAATCCTTAAACTTGTGACACCAGGTCATCTCATATGATGAGTGTCATACTTAGATTTATTTGAAACAAGTCCCCAAGGGATGGATGCTTAGAGTAAGGTATGTTAGGTATGACATGAATCATATTGAAGTTGGATAAGTGATCCAAAAAGGATTTACCACTCTATGTGATATTGAAGACTTATCTCATTTGTTTTTGGCTTTGGTTAACTGGATAAAGTCATTGGCTAATGCATGATGAATTTAGGAGAAATTGTTTCTTTAAATTCATGAGGTTACTGAATACTATAGGAACTAATATGGATTGATACATAAGTAAACATTACATCATACTCATGGTAATTCTAAGATATTTGGTGAAAGGACTAAAGTACACTTAGAAGCTAGTTACTGAAAGGTATCTTAATAGGTCATATTGACTCTTCTTGCATACTGAATATCTATGATGCCTTGCTAGAGGCAAATCTTGGTGTATAAATATAAATACACTTAATTGGATAATTATATTTATTGTTGTTATGATGAAAATCTAATGGGTCACACACAATAAGATGACCTATTGGATTAAAACCAGGATTTAATTAAATAAAATGTATAAAGTATTATTAAAAGCATTAATTAGATTTATGAAATCTAATTAGAGATATCTTCATATGGCAATAAAGATAAGAATGTCTTATCAAAGATAATATCTATTTTTATACGTGATTCTAAGGATAATATTAAATAATGCCAAATAATTGTATTTGAAAACTTATATATTATTTGATAATTATTCAATATTATTTACATGAAGTAAAAGTTGTTTTACTTGGTTTAAAAAATTTAATTTTGAATTAAATTATCTAAAATGTAAATTTAGGAGTTATGCTAGAAGCCTTAATTATTAAGCCAAGAGAATTTAGTTATGAACTACTTTAAGTTGGGCTTGCTAATGGGCTTGGCACATGGAATAGCTATCTTTTGTGTGCTATTGAACTAAAATATTAATAAGTTATTATTAAGACCTAATCTTAGACAAGTTAATTAAAATAATTTTATTAGGCTCTAAGACACCACCAAAATGGTGTCAACCTTGAAGATGGGTAAGACTGACCCATTAGTCAAGCCTAACCTAGCCCATGATTATATAAATAAAATATTAAGGCTTTTTGGCTAATAAGAAGCATTAAGAAAGCCCTAAGCATAATCCTTAAACTTCCCCAAGAGGTTTGGCACTGCACCCATGCTTCCCTAAGCTTTTTTTTTTTTTTTTTTTTTTCATTTTCATGGTTTCTTTAGTGTTCTTGAATTGTTCTTGACAGAGTGAAAATAAAAAAATAATTTTCTAACATTGAGAGATTAATTTTCACAAAAGTTATGAAATTGGCCAAACCTGAAATCCTTGCTTTTTTATGCCTCCTTTATGTCAATTGGTATTCCAGGTAGTCTTAAAGTATTTTTGATCACTATGAAGGTAAAAAATAAATTTTCTATCTAATGGAATCAACAAAATCAAGAATTTTGATTTTCAAATTTGTTTATTGAAATTTGCTAAAAAACATCTACTTCTTTTATGGAGTTGTTTCTTCTTCTTCTTGGAGCAATAGGCGTAAGAATTATTCTCGGATTACTTCAGATCTAACCTGTTGGCTATATACCTTATGGTTGAGGTTTGAGAAGCCTTTTGGCTAGCACCAAAGAACCACCCAACCTCATAAAGATGCCAATAAGCATCTGTGTGGATCACCATCAAGGCAAAATGCTTGGATTGCTTTTGGCCTTAAAAAGAGATCATAATAATCAACACATAATGCGTTTATGCAAGAATCGGCACACTTAAAGTTACAAGTCTCCAAGCAAATATGATTTTTATCAGATCTATGTTTTAAACTGCATTCAGGTCACATGTACATCCTTGTCAAACATCTTGAGGAAATCCGAGTGCTTTTTTTGTTTAGTTTCATTGCGTAAATCTAATTTTAATTAAATATTTATGTTTATATTGATAAGCATAAGCTCATGATTTCCTTTCACCTTTTTAAGCACAACAAAAATGTTTTGACTCTCAAAATTATCTTTATTTTTACTGTATGCATCAAAGTCCACTTTAGCTTTTCATGAAATTGTAGATTAATTTTTCCTTTTTTAAAAAAAGTGTTAATGTGACAACCATTTTTTATGAAATTGCTGTATACTTTTATTATATATATTTTTTTTCACATTCATTTTCCGTTTGAATTAATTTTTCTTGATTTCATTTATTCTTTTTTGTTAGAATAAAAAAGAATAGATGAACAATAAGAACTGTCAAAATCTTAGTGGTATTTTGTTGATCGGAGCAAAGCAATTCATTGCGTGAGGTTCTATACGGTTTTGTTTTGATGTGACAGAAGTGACCATTAGGCCTGTTGGACTCAATCCAGGAACCCAAGTCTACTGCCAATTGACAACTGCTATGTATATATACACGGCATGAGCTAGAATGTTACGTAATTCTGATAAACCCACTATATTTGACAAATTATTAGCTCCATTCTCGGCAATTGTACCCTGCTCTAATAACAAATGACTATTTCCCGGTTGTAATTGAAACAGACAATTCTCCATATGATCATATGCCAACGTTCTTGCTGGTTTCTTCATCGCCACTTAATTTATTTAGCATATGCTCCTTCTTGAGAGCCATGAATTTAGCTGCTATCTCATCATACTCTGGCAGCTTAGGATGGACGTGATTAGGGTTGTGAATGGACAATGAATTCGACCGCAGAATGCTGTACCTGTGAATCTCCTTAGGCCTTTCTTGGGGCAATGTCGTGGCCCTCAAATAAGGAGCAACCGTTTCTTTCCTCGTCTGGGAACTAGCCACAGTAGTTGGGAAGGCATTGTTGCAATAAACATGGCCGCCAGCGGAGTCAGATCCCTTCACTTTCCCTATGGATTTCTCCTCTTGCATTTTGGGCAAGGTGAAAAGTTCATGCACACTTGCACCATTGTCGTAGCTTCTTCTCCTCGGATTCTGAGTAACAGTACTCTCTTTTACTGTACCAGTTCCGTCATTGGATGTTCCATTAGAAGAACATCGGCAATGGCAATGGCAAAACTTTTCATCCAAATTTTCTTCGGCATCACAAATTGGAAACTGCCTTGACTTTCTGAGTCCTTTCTTTTGATTCCTTGGAGGAAACTTCTCTTGCCCGCCATCACAAGTACAATTATAACATGGATTTACCAAGCTGCAGGTGTTTACTTCACTGTTGAAGAGGCAATTGCAGTTCGATCTCGTCGTATTATATTTGAAACTATTGGCCTGAATGTTATCCCCCAATGCAATGCAACAAGGTTGCTTCAGACTCTTGAGCACATAAGTTGATTCTTTACTTTCTGCTAGTGTTTTCTTCTTCTGGAGCTTTCTGTAATGATGAAATTTATGCTTGTGGTTTGGAGAACTCTTGAACGGCTTACCATAACAAATATCGTGGTCAGTATCCTTCATGCTTGAAGGTTCAAGAGAGAATGACCTCCGCCTTGATTTGTTTCCAATTGAAGACCTACTTATCTTACTAAAGCTCTTTGAACTTGATGTCTCATACTGTACTGCCTGATCCACACAATTTTCATCATAATCGTCAGACCTATCCACAACCACTTCTCTCTTAGGCTGCAGGATGGGTGACTTGAACTTGAATAGTCTCCGATCCTGGCAACCTCCTTTTCTCGGGGAAGATTGTAATTCCTCTATGTCATCAAGATAAACAACCACTTCCTCAGAAAACTGAGTTGAACTTTCTGAGGAAGATGGTACCTTCATTCTTTCATCATCCTTTTGTTTCAAAGAGGTCGTAC
>JBBYHK010000006.1:9186631-9211120 GCA_038382065.1 Adansonia grandidieri | reverse complement strand
AATTTATGTATGTAAATAATGTATATATGTAATTATAATAAAAATATGTAATATTAAGTTATATTACCAATCATAATGATTTATGTAATAGATAATATAACTTATGTAACTATAATATTTATTGATAATTTAAAAAAAAAAATTAATGATAATGATTTATGTAACTTATAATATATTTATGTAATTGTAATAATTTTATGTCTTATTATCTAATAATATATGTAAAAAACAAAAAACAAAAAGAGGCAACCGGCTATCGGCCTTACGGGAAGCGCTCCTCCCCAGAAGTCCCCTTAAGAGTGGAAGTTTAATTAAAAATTTTTTGTGTGAAAATTTAATAAAAATTTTCTATATACAAAAGTTTAATTTAAAATTGTATACGTGAAAGGTTACTCAAGAATTTCACATGAAATATATTTAGGTTTTACTTAAACTTTTCCCACCAATTCCAATTAAAAGTTGACTTTTAATTATTTTGGGAAAAAAAAAGTTATCTTTTTCTTATTTTCAGTAATTTCAACCAACTGATCCTGATTTTAACTTACTCCATCAATTCTAACTGAATTATTCTCGTTCAAGTTTGACTTGGATTGCCCAAGTTTGACCCAAGTCAATCTTTAAGGCTCTTGGTCTCATTCATGACCTAATGGAGCTTATGAAATCTTGTGAGATTTCATGAAGTTTAAAACCTTAGAAGAATAGGATTTAAGACTCAAAGAAATGCTTGAAAAAGATCTAAATAAAATTAAGTGTTTACGTATGCAATTTGAAATTTTCATTATTAACGTGTATTGAAGTATCATATTAATTTTAACTTTTTTTTTTCTTCAATTTGTTCAATGTAAACTCTCTATTCTCAATCTTCTTTTAAACTTTATTCATAACTTTCTCCTTTTGTTTTTGTATTCTTCTCATTATTTTTCCTCATTGTGCATGTGAGTATCTTCTTTTTATTTTATGAATTTATTTTTTTCAATAAATTAATCAAACCCAAAACAGCTAACATAAATTACATTTTTTAAGTTCCCATGCAATTTTACATGATAGCGGAAAACTTATCAATTGGAGTATTAAAAATGGACTCTTTATGTCTTATTTATTAAAATAAATTGAAATATTATCAAATAATTTTACAGATCTTGGAACACTTCCGTATTAAATTTGTCAAACCTATCTCAGGAAGTTGTTTGGTTTTTTTGAGCTTTCACTAAGATTGCAAAGTTTGTCTAATAAATTATATACTCGAATTTGACTCATCTACCATTTGGGTGAAAAAAAAATTTTTTTTTTAGAAGATTATTCGTTTTACAAGTGTGTTTTTTCTTTTTGACAACGTAGGTAATTATTTGACAAAAAAAGTAATATTTTAAGAAAAATATATATTTTTATAAAAAAAATACATATATACATACGTATTTTTATTTAAATTTTGATATCATAATTATATTTATTTTATATTTTTATAATATTAATATTACTTAACTTATGATATTAAACTCAGTTAAATATATTTAAATAATATAGATATATCGTGAGGGCAATATTCTGTCAACTTGAATTATGGGCTAGTTGGTTGGCCCAAAATATTATGGGCTAGTTGGATTCAATTTACGAGGGCCAGGTCTGCTGATCAGATAACAAACTGCAATGAAATCCTGGATGATAGAAACCTAAGGACAAATGACAATGTCTTCAATTCAGATTTACCTAGTTAATTTTTACCGTCATGAGGTAACAAAACCAATATATTTGATATCCGAATCACATTATTGAAACCTTTTTTTTTTCTTTCTATTCTCCAACTAAGGCCTCCATGGTCAAAAAAAAAAATGAATGTCATGGCTGTAATTGAAATAGTAAGCTCCGTATGATCGTATGGCACAACAAGAGAAGAGAAGAATGCAAGGGAACCCTTTACAGGACTAAGGAAAAAATAAAAAGACAAAACTAGTCTTCTGCATTGTGCGTGATGCCAAAAATGTTCCTTTGTTGGTTTGTTCATCACTGCTTATGCAGCAGATGCTCCTTCTTGAGAGCTATGAATTTAGCTGCTAAGTCATCGTACTCTGGCAGCTTAGGATGGACGTGATTAGGGTTTTCAAAAGACAATGAATTAGATCGCTGAATGCTGTACCTCTGAATCTCTCTAGGCCTTTCTTTGGGCATTGTCATGGCTCTCAAATAAGGAGGAACTGTTCCTTTTCTTGTCTGGGTCTGGGAACTCGCCACACTAGGTAAAGAACTGTTACAAGAAACATGGCTACCAGCAGAATCAGATCCCGTCACTTTCTCTACGATTTTCTCCTGTTGCAATTTGAGCAAGTTGAAAACTCCATAATCAGTTGCACCATTCTCGTAGCTTCTCCTCGGATTCTGAGTAGGATTAGCCTTAATACATCCAGATTCGTCATTGGCTGCTCCATTAGAAGAACATTGGCAATGGCAAAATTTGTCATCCAAATTTTCTTCTGCATCAAAAATTGGAAACCGCCCTGAGTGTCTGAGCCCTTTCTTTGGATTCCTTGGAGGACACTGTTCTTCACTGTCTTCACCAGTACAAATATAACATGGATTTTCCAAACTGCAGGTTTTCAGTTCACTGTTGAAATGGCAATTGCAGCATGAACTTGTGGTATTGTATTTGAAATTATAAGGCTGAATGCAGCAAGGTTGCTTCTGTCTCTTCAGTACATAACTTGATTCTTTTTTTTCTGCTACTGCTGTCTTCTTCTGAAGCTTTCTATATTGATAAGATTCATAATAAATCTGGTGGTCAATATCCTTCATGTTTGAACTTCCAAGAGACAATGACCTCTGCCTTGATCTTGTTGTCCCATGTGAATTCCTACTCTTACTAAAGGTCCTTGAACTTGAGTTCTCCAGGTAACCTTCATCAGAACCGCCATTGCCATCCGCAACAGCTCCTCTCTTAGGCAGGATGGGTGACTTGAACTTGAATAGTCTCTGGTCCAGGTAGTCCCCTTTTCCCATGGAAGATTGTAACTCCTCTATGTCATCAAGATAAACAACTACTTCCTCGGAAAACGGAGGCAAACTTTCTGAGGAAGATGGTGCTTTTATTCTTTGATCCTCGTTTTTTGAAGTGCTCGAACAAATTCGGCTGAGGTTCTGGCTTTTTTGGTCGCCTGGTGACTCCATCTCCATCTTATCCGTTGAAGGTCCTTGAGAAGAACTAAGGGAAGTACAAATTGCCTCGGAATTCGGATACGCGTATGCACTCATTTCCAATGGATCAACTTGTATGGATTTTCCTTCGATCTCGTTAGCATCTGGAGTCTGCATTTTGGCCGATCCTTCAGTTTTACTATTATTTCTGTCCTGTTTTTGATGTCCACTAATTTCTTTTACCTTCAGTTACATTAGCAAATGGGACTTCACTAAGTTGGCGACATATATAACATCAAATCTGATTTCAACACATTAATTAAAAGAATATTATCTAGTTACCTGCTGTTGCATTTCGGGAATGTATTTAAGTGCCAAAATTTCCGCCTGCAAGCCAAAATCTCGAACTATTTCATCGATCAATCTGTACTTCGCATCATGTGAAACTGATTTTATGGAGAGCTTTTCTTTTATCTGGAGTCAAAATTTCATCAAAATTCTTTTGTGTTAATTGATGATAAAAACAAAAACCTTGAAGAAAAATCAACAATTAGCACTATAATGAACAACCTCACGGTTCACAAGGTTCCCAGGAAGTAATTCAACGGCAGCTGTTGCAAACCTCTGACCATATCGCTCCCCAAAGAGCTTCCGAATTGCAGGAAGCTCAGGAAGATCCGCACATCTTGCGGAAGCGAATATCAGGCTTGAAACTGCTTCATTGATATCATTAGGGCAGTCCCTAAAAATAACATAATTACAGGGTAGATTCCATTTTCAGTTCCTATTCAGAAACTTCGAAAGTGAAGAAAGGCATAAAATGTTGTTAAAGAAAGAAACTAGTACCTGTTTCTTCGGATATATGATAGTTGAATGTTGATAAATTCACAGAAATGATCCAGCAAGTCATAGACTACCATTATATTCTCATCTTTAAACAGCTGCTCAGCCTGAAAATTGAGAGTGAATGGTCAAAGCCAAAAGGAGAGCATATTCATACTTTGGTAATGCTTGATATATGCATAACACAGTCTAATCTCCTAGCAGAACTGTAACATAGCTAACTACAAAATTTAACCAAATAACATGAAACATTAACCAGAGTGATAAGATCATGAAGAAGACGTCCCAAATTTTTTTTAAAAAAATGTTCTTTAGCTTATGTAATTCTTACCACCAATTTCAAAGGTCTGCTTCTAAGTTATGTTACCTAGATTAATCATTTTTTTTAAAATACCTATGTCTAAGATCTATGTTTAACACATACTTGGACAAGAGTATAAGGTATAATCCTTCAAATATATAAAAAAACATAAAAAAAAAAAAATTGAATATACTCGTATCCAAAAAAAATTAAATATACTTATATCAAATACATTTATCCAATACTTACCCTCGTATCTAGATAACATAGCTCCTAAGATTTTTACCTTTTGTTCACAGAGCCTTGTTTTGTACGAAAACTTTCGTTAGTAGAAGGGAAACAGGGTTTATAAAATGAAATACTCCTAAGGCTAAAGGCTAGAGGTTACAGCGTTCCTCCTGATGAATGTTATTAGACCTGTCAATTGCGCAATCAGATTGATTTTAGGATGGGTTGGGTTAAATTGGGCTGGATCAAATCGAATTTTTAAATATTTTGATCATTTTTGGATTCAAGTCATTTTAGTTTTGTGTTATTTCTATTTTAGGTCAATCAAACTCGGGTCATTTCGGTCCCACATAAATCGGGTTTAACATTCGAGTTTTTCAAGATTAGTAATTTTGAGTTCGAATCATTTCGAGTTTGGATAATTTTTGGGCTTGGGTTGGCTGGTTTTAGGTAACTGACTTTTTCTTGATCAAATGGGATTGAGTTGGTTTGAATTCTAGTAGGCTGATCGAGTTTTTCAGTTACTGTAAGAATTAACAGGTCTAAAGGTAATACTTCATGCCACATTAGGTTACTTGAAAATAATTTTCACAACCAGAAAGTTCTCCGAACAATATATGATAGTAATTTTTTCAATCTTCAGTATTTAATGATGACTGAAAACGTTACTTCAACTCTTCATGTTGCTGAAGCAAGCTGAAATCAGAAATCTTCAGCAGGTTCAAATACTGAATACTATAAAGAATAACGCTATCAAGAAAATAATATATCATCTTATTCTATGTCCTACAAGTGCTTTGTTTTTATTAATATCAAAGGTTACGCAAACAGAATGAACAAGAACAATCAACAACATCAATCAATATGATGATTTCAAGAATCACAGAAAGCGGGGAAACCGCAGGGGAAGACTTTGATTAATTACAGAGTCCAGAATTCGATGAGGGGAATTTTGAGTTTCAATTTGATTCTTACCCGATTAAAGGCAGTTTCTTGATAGCCAAGTCTGATGAGCTGGGCAACGTCCTCCCGCAGCTGTTTCACGATTGAATGCCTTTTGTTCTTTAGCAGCTTCAGCCGGCACTGAACACGCTTGATCAGCTTTTTACTGCAAAAATAAATTAATAAAACGTACATTACAAACCTCGTAAGAAGAATAACAAACATAAAAACATCATATCAAATAAAGATTCCCTTACCATTTTGAAGCTTTTCGCCACCCGAAAATGATGTCAAACATACTTCAAACTTTATTGGGTTCTTTCTTCTTGCTTCCAGCAGTAAGACTGAAAACTTCTAAACCCACAACCGGAGTTTAAAATTCATGATTTTACCAGGATTACATAGACTTGAACATGGTTTCTTCTTTTGAGCAGTCAGAATTGGGAGGTGAAAAAAAGTAGGACATAAGTGGTGAGAGCAAGTGAAGGAAGAAGGCATGAGCATGACAATCGAACTTCCTTTTGGTTGGTGCTATATTCAGGAGGAGTGGGTTTGAAAATTGAAGAAAGTGGCAGCAGACAGTTGTAGTCCCTGGAAAAAAAAAAACTGCCCCCAGCACCCCCACGATCAGGACACTTGGCAAGACACTACTATGGCTCACATATAAGCCAAGAAAAATAGGGAGGAATTTTTACTTGGTGGCATCTGTGATTTATTGATTCATACACTGAATTCGATCCTCATTAAGCTTTGAGTAGGAAAATAGAAAATTGGAAATTCAGTATTTGAATGTAGCCGTCAATCACTTTGACGTCCAGAATTTTCTTTATATATTAACAACAAAATTTTTCAATTTTATAAGTGAATTAAAGATTAACACGCGTATTTTATTTATTTATTTTGTAATTACTCTTTTAACTTGCAGAATGTAAACAACCCACAAAAAATGTGAAACAATTTCTCTTTCCTCCAATTAAAACAAATTATTATCCCCTAGCTTTGAAGATTGGTGATTGGTCTAAGTCGTTCTTGTTTCAAAAGAACACTCAAATAATCTTCGACTTTTTCATCCAAAACAAAGGAGATTTGATGGAGACAAGTGGGTCCTAACTTTAAGAATCATTGAGTCAATTTTCATGGCAAAAAAAAGGAATATTAATAATTTGATCTTTAAATTTCTACTCATATATTACCTTGTCAATTAGTTTTAATTGAAGCACCTTACCTTCCAATAATTGTCTTCTCATTATTTCGGCAAACTCCTGGACAAAGGAAGGTGACGAATCATACATAAACCCGTGGAAAAGAAAAGTAGTTTATGTGAAACCAATTAATTAAGCTAATTACATAAAAAATCAAATTATTATAATTACTATTACAATAAAATAAGATTAAAGGTATTTAAATATTTTAATTTTGAAAAATAATTATTAATTAAAAGATTATACTTTTTAATATTAGATCATGTCATACTTACAACATGGGTGAAGAGAAAATCTAATGTAAAAAATATATATTAGTAATTTTTTTTGGAAAGGATAGTTGTTTAAAAGAGTGAGTAAATTTTATTAAAAAATATATTATATATAAAAAAATTTAAAAATATAAATATTTTTATTATATTAATATTTGATTTATAATTTTTTTAATTAAATTTTTAATAAGATCAGTTTCATCTAACTTATGCAACTTACTCAGTCAGAGGAGTAGTAATAGTAATATAATTTTTTTTTAAATTAAAACAATAAGTACTCACTAAAAAACTATCTAATTTATTTTTTAATATATAATAATTTTTTAAAATATATATATAAATTCTCAACCACACGATGAGACGTGACCAGAGTTATAAATACTAATTCACTTGAAATTAATCAAAAAAAAAAATTAAAATATTCTAAATGCATATGATAAAGTTCCTCGTAATAATGCACATTCAAATGAACTTGATTTATTTACTTCATCGAATATATAGGTCTTTGACAACCTTAGATGTTGGCCTAGTGGCCTTTCAGAGGTTGGAATTAGTTAACCCTACTGACAACTCCAGATGTTCCTCAATCGTTTGGTCTGATTGGTCCAAACCAGAAGTAAAGACGACAAGAAACAAAAAAGAAAGGGCTACTTTACTTCTTGTTAAAGGCAAGCTTTTTACGGTTAAAATAATAATTTGATAATTTAAATAAAAAAATTTTAAGTAAATAATATTATTATCTTTGAATTTTTAAGTTTTATTAGTATAAATATTTTTTTAATATTTTAAAATTTTAATTTTTCATAATTTTTTATAATAATATCAAATACTTAAATTATTTAAATTTTTTTAAATACAATTTTTTTATACAAAACTATTTCTAACTTAAACTTCGACTATAATACTAAATTAACCCTTTTGGCAGATAAACAAAATCTGGTCCCGGAAGCTCACATGTTGTTCTGTTTAAACATGCGATAAAACTGAAACCTCAGTTTACAAGCATAAACACAGTTCGCCCTCGCTTCCCCATTTCTCAATCTTGTCGGGAAAAAAAAAAAAGAGGAACAAAACCATGTGATTCAAGAAAGCCAAAATAATACAGCGTGGCTGTGGTTGTTAGCAGGAGGCACAGCAGTCAAATAAATAGGTAATCAAACCCACCATCTTAAAAATGATAGTACTAAAGTACCAAAAACTTCTGCTGGTGACCAACTGATGATGGCATTGCTACGCGTGCAGGTGTTCTGCAGAAACAAGGTGGGGTCATTGCTTTAGCACGGAAGAAATATTGGGGGCTAATGATGGCGACTCCAAGGCCCAAAGGTGACTCGCTAATACTTGTCATCTGTACTAGGAATTAGAAAAGTTAAAACAGCTTTGAATGTGTTTGTTCTGTTCATGATTGTTCAAGAAAACAATTTTGCTCCGATCACATAAATAAACTGTTTTATTTTATTTCTATTTTTTTGTAATTATCTTGAGATATTTTCATACTCAATATATAAACTAAGACTAAGCCCACCTCTAACAACTAATTAAAGTTAAATCTTATGTTAAGGAGTTTTCTAATTATTGTAGTTATTGAGATAATGAATAGCTAATCTTAAACCCCAATATTAGTAGAGTAGTTTAACTTCAATATGATATATTATTTTTTTTGATAAAACTATAATATAATTTATTGAGATAATATCATCTCAATAATTATTAAATGGTTAAACACTTATCTTGGCTTACTAAATTATCATATTGGCCACGCTATTTTTTTACATTTTTTTTACTTGGCTCATATGATAAAATCAAAAATTTGAATAGGTGATATTAAATCTGAACTCGATATGGCCATAGCTTACTCTAGTCTAACTCAATTCAATTAAAATTTTATAATACTTTATATTAATACATTTGATGTGATTTCAACTTTTATCATTCTTAGAGTACCGTAGAAGAGTTTTCATAATACTTAATGGTCTTACAATAAAATTGATAACTCTCAAACTAGAGATATATGTTCTTAACCTTAATGCCTTTAATATTACTTCAAAGCATAATGCTACAATTAATTTAATATTGGCCAGACATTCCAACTAACATCCTTATATCAAGTTTCTTATAAATTTAATCATATATAAGGATACAATAATAGATGCATATGGAATACCTTTCATATACTCTTTTTCAGATTTATTTTTGGGGACATTGGATTAAATTAAATTGACCCCTCACAATTGGTTTCATTTTGGAGAACAACTATGCGTATTAAATCTTTTTAGAACTTTTGATATAGGCTTTTATAGATAGAATTAATAACTTTTGAGACTTATCATTGTGAATCTCTATGCCAATGACATAAGAAACTTTACTCAAATCTTTCATTTCAAATTTTTGTGAAAGAAAAACTTTTGTGTGATATAACAAAGCTAATTCATAGCTTGTAAAAAGAATATCATAAACATATAAGGTGACAAAAAAATGAACTTTTATAACGTTAGTACTTAAATTGATAACTTTGAAAGTTGAGTAACCAAAACTAAAACACGCAAATAGTTAGATGACTGTTTGTGTAATTCACTCTAAATATTATAACTTAAACTAAATGTTTACATAAAGTATGGTTAATGGTATGCTTCAATTTTTTTTTTTTTGAACTTAATCATAGTTTTAAGAATATATACACATTATACATTTGGAATGCATATCTTGATTAAAATTAATTAAATTTACTTATTTTTATTTTGAATTTAAGAGATAAATTTAATTTTTAAATTTCTTATCATAAGATTTTTAAATTAAAATCTAATGTAAAAGTTAAACATATTAAATACTAAGTTATTTTGACCAAAGTGCACTCTTATAAAAAATATTATCTTAAGAAATAAGTATTAATCTTGATTTTATTACAATTGAATCATAACATTTTGATAAAATAAGAAAGACTCAGCAGCAAAGTTTTCTTTTTCTTTTAAAGGAAAGGAGTTTTATTATCTTTGAAACTTAGCAAAATAATAGGATTTTTAAGATAAAAAAGTTTTGCTTTTAGTACTAAGTACGCAAACTATGATTTGGTTTTATCTTATTATTTATAAATGTATGATTATATATAGTAGATCAATTAAAATATGTATATTCTTTTAGTAGGGTCATAACATACCGAACGTTGATCCGACATGTTAGAGCACGGAAAATTATTTAACTTGAAATAGGGACTAGGTCATCGAAGCAAGTTGCTCACATGATTTTTTGTTTATTAGAAATAACATGTAAAAACGAGAGTCGACACTAATTTTTTTGAGCTAGATGTGATTGGTCACTTATTGAGATTTATATTTTTAGGGTCATAAAACCTTTAAAAACGAATTTTAAAGTTTGTTTGTAAATTAGAGTCAAATTTACGGTTTGAAAGTTGATTATGCATAGGAAAAGATGAGCACCCTTATGCCTATAAATTAGTATCTTTTAATTACGTGTTATCCTAAATATCAATTAAAGTTAATTTTATTTCAATATTTAAAAATAATTTGCTATGTTTTAAAAATTGTTTATTACTAATGTTATTATTCCTTTTAAGGGAAAATCAAATTTTATTATTTTTTTAAAAATAACGTATTTTTTGTACTCCACCAAAAATCCTATGGAATATAAAGTTTTATTCTTTTAAAAACTTTGAAAATTTCAATTTATTATTTTAAAAGGGGTTTTTTCTCATTAAAAGTAATTGATGGTACCTTTTTGATATGTTAGAAGAAATCCATGGATTATTTTTAACTTGAGGATATTGCTTCATTTTTTATTCAAACTTGCATTATTTAATTAATATAATTAAAGATTCAATTTTATGCTAAAAATAAAATGAGACCTAGAACTCGGTTTTGACATGAAAGTGTGAAACTAATCCTAAAGACACAATTTCCATGCAAAAATATCAAAATGATCCTAAAAGTTTGATTTTTGACAGAAAAGTACTAACACAACCCTGAGGACTTGGCTTTATTGTGAAAATACTAAAATAACACTAAACAAACATGTGCTGACATAAAAGTGCTTATGTGACCATAAAATGCTTGGTTTTAATGACAAAAGACTAAAATGACCCTAAAGGTTCAACTTTGACATGAAAGTGCAAACACGATCCTAAGAACTTGACTTTAATGCAAAAATACTAAAATGAAACTAAATGGACATTTGTTGACATGAAAATACTTGCATAACCCTCAAAGGTGGTTTTGACAAAAAAAGACTAAAATAGCCCTAAAGGTTCAACTTTGACATAGAAATGTTAAAACGATCATAAAGACACCATTTGAAGGTGAAAATACTAAAATAACCCTAAATGAATATGTGCTGACATAAAAGTATTTACGTAATCCTAAGAGCTTGAGTTTACTATAATTGACTCAATAAGAGCTAATTAACTTGGTTTTGATTCTAAATGTGAGTTTAAAGCCAAAATAACTCTACAATGCATGTTTTAACTTGAATAATGACCTTAAAGATATCTTTAGATAGTCCAACCAAACTTTTCAAATGAAAAGAAAAAGGAAAATGAAATGAATGAGAATGAGATAATGGAAAAATAGGCATTGATCAACCCTGAAAACAATCTTGCAATAACTTTTCTCTCTTTTTTATTGCTTTTTTTTTTCAAGATAATTGAAGTCTTTCAACTCTCCCCATGTAAAAAGGGATGACAAAACAAAAATGAAAGTTTAATTTAAAATCACATACGTGAAAATTTAATAATAATAATAATGATGATGATGATGATGATATTATTAAATTTAAAAAATAAGTTTAGATAAAAAATTAAAGCTCGTTAAAGAAGGGACTAGGCTTGAACAAAAAAATAAATTAAGCTCAAGCCCACCTAGTCTAACTTGAATAAGATTTTTGAATTATAAAATTTATATTTTATAGGATGCTTATTGTATATTTTATAACATTAGTTATAATTTTATTTTACTGGTTATTAACTTATTAAAATATTTTTATAATGGAAGTCGTATCATATGTTTAAAAAAATACCAAAAAAATTATTAAAACATATATTTAAATATTAAAAATTAAATTAAAAATATATTTAAGAATTAAAAATATATAATATAAATAAATTCAGATTGGATTGGACTACACGTTTATAAATCTCGATAACCTTAAAAAAAAAATTTATATTTTAGATTGGACCTAGATAAATTTATAATTTAATAATAATTTTTTTAAACTTAATCCAAACCTAACTTGATTGTTGTATGAAAAGATAATAATGCGAAGTTTAAAGTTCAAGCCAAACCAAAGTTAACAGTTATAAAATCCATTTATACCGCATCAAAATTCAACCCGAATCCAACTCACTCTGCGTTCGATGGACACTGGACAGTTTAGAGATTTAACGCCCGACCCGAGTGCAACGATGAAAGGCAAGTAGTGAGGGAGCTGAGTGGCTCAGGGGAGACAAAAAACAAAGAAAGACGGCTTTTCCGGAGTGCTACGATGAAGGCAAGGAATGAGGAAACTGAGTGGGTTTCAATTGCCATACTAATACTAGGCAGAGAGAGAAAAAAAACAAAGACTGCTTCCCAACGTCCTTTCCACTCCACACCCTCAACGAACCAAAAATATTGTTTTCTTGTGCAAATAATTCTATCTGACAACAACATGCTACCATTCTTCACCTTCTCTTTCTCTTCTTCTTCTTCTTCTTTGTACTTTCTCAACCAGCTTTGGCTCCATTCTTTTGCCCAATCGGACCCCTCATTCCTTCACATCGCATGCAATAACAGGTAGCGAAACAATCCCTTCCAAAATAGTAAGGTGTTGAGAGAGGGGACGTTGAGTTTTTGTCTTTCATGTCAATGCTTTCGAGAGAAGGGACATATGCTATTTCCTTTTCATTTCTTTGTTTATCTAGAATTTGTTCTTTTGTAATGCAAAAAAAGAAACTTTCTTCTTTTGCTAAAGCCAAAAAAAAAAAAAAGAAAGAAAAAACTGAGCTTTGATTGCGCTCTTGATGCTTTGCAAAGAAAGTTCACTTCTTTTCATTTTCTGGGTATCTTTTTATTTGTGTCATTGTTCTACGGCTCTTTCTTTTTTCAGAAAAATGGAATGATTAGGGGTTGAATAATAAGAAGGGAGTTGGAAGGTAGACCATGATTTTTACTGCAATCATTTGTTATTCATTTCTTCATATTCCTTTTGCATCTTTTCTTTGTCTTTTTTTCCCCCCGTTTGCTCTTCCTTTTGCTTTCAATTAGCAAGAATATAAGAATCTAATGTTTTAGTTTTGGTCCCTTAATGAGATTAAGGAAGCGTCGACAATGCTATCCTTCTTGCTCTTCTCTTCACAGAGTAATCCTCCCCTCTCCCCCCGGCTGTCACCCCGCCGCCGCCCGCTTTTTCTGTCCTTCTCTAGTTTCTTGCTTTATCGCATATGCATGCTAGCTTAATCTGTTTTTGTAATTAATCTTTTGCAAATGTAATATTTCAACTTAATCAACTGATCATAATGATATTTGATAATGTCTGCTTCTCTGCTTAAAGGTTTCCTTCTTTCTTTTGTGTCTTCCCTCTTGGCAAGTCTAATTAATTTGCAGTAACTTCTTTAACTTTTTTTCTCAAAAAGATAATGTTATTTAGAGTTTTGCAGATTTTAATTGACTAACTCCTTGATTTTAGGAGTGTCTATATTCATTGGGTTATTTCTATTTTTATTTTATTAGCAATTTCTTCCATTTCTAGTTAATTTTGTGTTTCTGTGTTTCCATTTGAGGCTATAAGGAATTGTCCGTTACTAAGAGTCCAGTACGGCATTTTTTGTGTGAATTCACTACTTCTATAGTGAATTGTTGTGAGCTTAATTATATATTTATAGGGTTCATACATTTTGCAGCCTAGCATTATCTGTCAGGTCAAGGGAACTTGTATGCTATCAAACTAATTGGTACTGAATAGTCTGCCGAAAATTCAAACGTAGGTTGATGAGGATGAAGTTTACCGGACACAAAAGAAGAGTGATGAAGAGTTGGAATGGCCGCACAGTTCCACTCACGTGATATCCCGGTTGGCTCGATGTTTTAGTGAGTAGATTTCCAGATAAAACTTTTCTGCGTTCCTATCTTTAGCTGAATTTCCCTTTAAAGATTGAAAAATTAAGATCGTCTTATTTGTCATTACATGTTTGTCATGAAAATGTATATTTTTCAGTTCCTACTACGTTGATATACAATGTTAACTGAAATGAATATTGCAGCATCTTAATATGTAGCCAAACAGAGGGAAAACAATTTAAACCTTATCCCGTTGGAATTGTCTAGTCTCCCAAGACTACAGGAGCTGCCTGGAGCTCTTCGTCTACATTGATCTGTCATGGAGATTGTTGGAATAGGCTGTATACTGACAGGTCATTGGCATTTCAAAACACTGAAAGAGCTAAAAAATGTCTTAGAGTGTGGAAGTAGAACACAACATAACCTATTGCTAATGGCAAATTTGGTTTCCTAGCTTAATTATTATTATTATTATTATTATTATTATTAGGATTGATTCTTTGTAGGTTCATTATACTTCTTTTCTCCTTTCCTAAGTCTCAAGTTGCAACATAAGCAGCGTAGAGAACTTAAGCAGACTGAAACTGCTCCAAATGTGTTATATGCTATGTTTAGGGCTGTATCAACCAATTTCAACATTGAAATGCTAATTAACTAGCAAGTTATTCTATGTACAACTCACTCGTTGATATCTCTGATCAATCTTGTATGGTTGTAGCTAATGCTATGGTTGGATCACGATCACTGATAGGAGGGCTATTTAATCGCCTAAGCATTAAGCGTAATGAGAAGTTTCTTGACTACCCTTTGACTCCTATTCAGGTAATTGAGAATGTTACTCAGGTATTAGGACTGATTGTGACGTATATGTTTTCAACTTTTTTATGTGAAATTTTATTTTTCATAATAAAATTATTTGTTTTCCCTTAATGTCCGTGTACATTGTTATAAGACATTGCGTGCAACATTTTCATGTTACCAATCCCCTATGGCTGACCATTGAAAATAAGACTTCTGTAGAATTGAATTGCCTTTTGCTGTCATTTCTTAGTGCTTCAGTTTGAAGATGTGCTGAGAGTATTTATAGGATTTGTCCTGCACTAATGACAATTTGATGCAGAATTATAGTGTTGATTTTCTTGGGGGTGTTTGTCTTATATGTGTGTGTGTGTGTATATATATATTCCATTCTCAGCCCTAGCAGTTACAAAATTGATTAGTTTCTTTAACTTCTCACCAGGAACAAAGGCTACAAAAGCTTCAGGAACGACTACAAACACCTTTTGATGAGACTTGTCCTGACCATCAGGTACTTTCTTCATTCTTCTAACATCCATATTTTCTCCATCTTGTCTAACTTTGATCAGACTTGGTTATACACCATAAATATTGAACTTGTTTTTTTCTAGCAGAAGACATGACAGGCAATTGGATTTTCTCAGTCTTATGTTTGGTATAGAGGAAAAGAACTAATTTGGGATCAATTTATCAATTCTGTAATTTCAACAAAGGGAAGAAAAACAGTGGCTCATGTTTTCCCTTTATATCTTAGGATTAGTTCGTGCGTATTTTTTCAGGTGGGGTGGGGTGAGTTGGGGTGGTGTTTCTTGCAATCCAAGTATTTCGATCTGTCATGTAATTTCTACAATTTGTAAATAGTTATGTTTTCAGGTCTTCCGCCTTCATCATGTTTCATTGTAATCAGTTTTAATGCCTTATAAATTAGTAGACAATCGATCTTACGGTCCCTTGGTGTGACAGGAAGCTCTCAGAGCATTGTGGAAAATCGCCTTTCCTAATGTTGCTCTGAAAGGCTTGATCTCTGAACAGTGGAAAGAAATGGGGTGGCAAGGCCCTAATCCATCAACTGACTTTCGGTACAGTTCTTTCATTCTTTTTTCTTTTCCTGGCTTTTTAAGGCACTCTCTTTCCCTTGCCAACAATGAATCATGGTCAAAGGGTATTGCTTTAGAGGTTGTAGTCATTTCTTCCCTAATCATTTTGTTGGCGGTAGGAATAAGTTTCTTCTATAGCCATGTAAACATCATACGGGAATAAATTCTTCCATTATATGCTCTATGTAGCAAGTCTTTTTCACATACTTGTGATAAAAGTATGCTCAAATATCTAATTTTCATGGATATCATTATAGCAGTGGGGTTTTGGTCATTAACAGTAGCTTTAAGTCATAGTTTCATCCTACAGGATGAATATTTTCTTCATATACTGTTGAACACATGAGGAATGGATTTATGCCTCCATATATGTTCAAATACATGTTGATAAAAGTTTTGGTTCTTTCTAATGCCATAGAGGTAAAATAGTTGGAAGGATGCCCAACAAATAACACAGTAATTGGCAAATGTAAAACTCTCTGCCTTTTTTCCTGAATTCCTATATTCAAAATCAAAATTAATTTTTCTAAATGTGAACTTCTCTCTTTAGGGGTTGCGGTTTTATCTCTCTGGAAAACTTGCTATTTTTTGGCCGAACTTATCCGGTACGCTTTCTGTTTCTTTTTAGTTTTTTGTGAGTCTAGGTTTCTGCAAACAAATTGGCTTATTTACTAATTATATAAAAATACAAAACGAAGGCATCTTTTCGTAGGTTATTATTTAAGCAAGATGGAAATAGAGCAACTTGGGAATATCCGTTTGCTGTTGCTGGCATCAATATAACATTTATGTTGATTCGGATGTTGGATTTACATTCAGGTTTGTTGGCAATGTTACTATTTGTCACTGACGTGTTTACTTATTTTCCTTAAAAAATAAGCTCAAGATAACTCCATGTTACTAGGTTGTGAGTAAAAACCAATTTTTTTAGTTCATACCCTATAAAGTTGTTCTGAGTCTGATTCTGTCAACAGTTTCCATCTACGTTACTCGGACTCGGTTGTGAGTGTCGGATATGGGTATGTATTTGACATAGGCATGTTCAAATTTTTTTAAGGTTTCCATGTATTCGGAGAGTCCTTGGAGGGTCATTTCTTCATACCCATATCCGAATGTGTGTCTGACATTGATGTCAAACATGGCTACTTCAAGGAAAATGAAGAGTCGGAGTAACATAGGTTTTCATTTTACAGTAACTCTTGAGTGTCCAATGAAAAGACTGGAAGTCTTGTGTTTTAGATTCAGTGGAATATCCATATGTTCTGAAAATCATTTTGTCATGATATTTTTGATGATCAGATCCTATATATTTAGCATCAAGGAAATCAAGAGTGCAAGTTCTGAATGTACTCCTGCTATGTTAAGAGGATTTGTTTAGTTAGAATTCAAACATTTTTTTTATTAGTTTAAGATCAATAGAAATAAAATGTGTTAGCTGTTCTGTAATATATCTTTTCTTTTTGCAGCAAAACCAAAAAATCTCCCAGGATTAAATTTCCTAAAACTATTGGGAGGTAATAGAACTGTGGATCTGAGTACTTTACGCTCAAGAGCTGTTAGATCTATGTAACTGGTTTCTTTTTTTCAGTTCTCTGTATTCAGTATCATGATCTGAATGTCTGAATTGCAGAAGATGAAGAAGCCTTTGATATACTATATTGTATAGCTTTTGAAATGATGGATGCTCAATGGCTTGCTATGCATGCTTCCTACATGGAGTTCAATGTACTCTCTCTCTCTCTCTCTCTCTCTCTCTCTCTCTCCCCCTTGCAGACTCATTCTCACATTCTTTGAAAAAGAAAAATGTTCCTCGTACGGAGTTCCAAAATATGTTGCTTTTTTTTTGGGGGTTATTTTAATTCATTCAAGTGCTGCTCTCTCTGAAATCCCAAACCTTGCAAATTGTCCATTTATTCCTACCTTTTCCATCTTCTTTATGCTGACTGAACAGAAAAAGATGCTTGATTGATTTATATTGAAGTCATTGTTAAGCATAAAATCTTATGGAAGGATTTATGGGCAGTCAGTACACTACATCTAGTGAACCTCAACAATTACTGGTCGCTGGGCATTTATAGTAGATAAACAACTTTGCTTGCATCAGAGTCATTGCATTAGACATGCATGTTCTTTGTACAACATTTCATTTTCATCCATGACTTTAAAAATTCAATTTTTGGATCTGTGCCCTTTTAAAAATGTTCCAAAGATTCATCAATTCCATCAAACGCCATTACAATTTAAAGAAATCTGCCACCTTAATGCCACGTGGAAAATTAGGTGGATCTGCTGGATGTTTTGGACTAAATTTGGCCATGCTGAGTTGGCATATTACACTGAAGTTTTTAATGGTGGTTGCTGGAATGGATGCATTTAGAACAGTTTGAAAAGCTGCGGATACAAAATTGAGTTTTAAGAGCTGTGGATGAAAATGAAATGTCACACAGGTCACATGATCAATGCATTTTACTCCTAGTATCATGTACGGTAAACTACTTTTGAGATGATATCTGACCTGTTCACCGCAAAATATGTGCCTTGCCATAAATCAATACAATCAGATACCTGAGTTGGCACAGAACAGCTATCAAATACGGAAGGCTCCTGATTCCTTTTGTTTATTGCCCGTTAGAATGGGATGGAGCTTAACTATCCGGAAGAATATACCTTTTGGCCCAGGGCTGTTAAGGCTTATGTCCAAGCACTATGCCTTAGTGCCTGACAACAGAGGATCCTTGGAGAGTCATATCCTCACGCCCATGTCCGAAAATGTATCCGACATGGGTGCCAAATATGGGTATTTTGAGAAAAATCCAGAGTTGGAGCAACATAGGA
Source organism: Adansonia grandidieri (assembly GCA_038382065.1). Taxonomy (NCBI): domain Eukaryota; kingdom Viridiplantae; phylum Streptophyta; class Magnoliopsida; order Malvales; family Malvaceae; genus Adansonia; species Adansonia grandidieri. Next base: position 9,192,433 of record JBBYHK010000006.1, on the reverse strand, counting down.
CACACGTATGGAAACACTGATATGCATATTGCACTTAACTCAGACAACCACTTCATTTGCATCTGGCATCTCAAGTAATATAATGATGTAACGCCTAGAGTGCACCTTTGACAACATACTTTTGGCATACATTTAATATCTAAAGGGATAAAGACTTTATGAATATCTTGAGTATTGCATAGGATCTTCTTTATTTTGAGAATTTTCTGTATGTTTCCAGTTGTGTTGACCTGTTCCATCTGGAAAATAAAACCACATTACTTCCCAAAGTTATGCTGGCTCCTTGAAAATTCCTTTCCAGATTCATAAATTATTGCTGCATATCAATCAGTAATGTAGTTTGACCTTTCTTTACTTCTTATTCTTCTTCTTTCTGAATGAACCATTTCAATCCCTAATTCCCTACTATTTTCACTCCTGCAGGAGGTTTTACAAGCAACGCGCACACAACTGCAGAGAGAAATGTCTTTGGATGATGTGCACAGAATACAGGATTTACCAGCGTACAACCTGTTATACCTGTAGTTCTGCTGTCAACAGTTCTTCGGAGCCACCAAAAATGTATCGTTCTTGGACAATTTTGCCAAATGGTGCCTATTAACTAACTTGTTAAAGACTTTAAAAATGTATTCTAGGGCAGGCTTATTTAGGCTTTACAGCTGAGATTTGCAAACTTAAACGGACACTAGAAGCTTAAACCCATAAGGCTACGAAGGCAGCAGATTGAAATAGTTGAAATGGTAGTAGTCAGTGCAATACCTTGTATACATTGTATACGACTGTGGCATACTTTGAGCCGGGACTGGAGTAGTTTCTCCTCACCTAAACTTTTGATAACCACTGAAATTTTCTTGCTGCCAGTGGGGATGTGGATGGTATAGGTCTCAAATGACATTTAATTTCGTCACGCTGCTGTCTTTGCCTTTGGTTCTTTTCATGAATATGCAGAATCTGCAAGAATTTGGATTCATGATTATCTGACGCCCCTATTGAAATATTTTGATGCCCTCTATCAAGTTTCTTCTCCAGTTGGTGGCTTGTCATTTTCAGATCGCTTCTTTCTGTACAATGTCAGTCCAGATATCAATTTTTCTCAGGTTTGAACTTAGTTTTTTCTTGAACACGCTGATTTAGGTATAAAAAAATTTTCTGAATTCCAACCTTTGACGTGTAAGTAGAATACACAAATGTAACTAGACTCAGTAATTTTGGAAATGGTGCGAAGATATATACGGCACGATATATTCAATAAATACGAAAAATAGTATAACAAACATGATACATTTAAATATGTATTCGTGTTTAGGACTTTTTTTGCATTTAACTTTTGTAATTTCTTGTGTTATGTTTATTTTTATATGGCTGACTAAGATTTTTCAGAGGCATACTTATAAGCACTGCAGTCATTGAGGCTGCCATTCTGGTAATGCAACTCAGGTCAATGCAGACCTTTTTCTGGAAACCCAACCATAGCTTGGAAACAAAATCCTCAACCTTAAAGACAATATTCAATGCTAATCTGCAAAATTACCGATGTAAATGTCCACCCAGTATTTATTTCCACCACAATTTCATGACCTCAAAATGCCAAAACCCGGCCGTTGATCAGTTGACAAAACAAGCGTTAACAAAAGAATGTATGACATCATTCTTAACACCATTTTCCTTGCTTTGAATAGTTTTTAATTTGCAACTAATTGAGGTAGCTTAAAAGAATAATTTGCATTTGGGTTTTCATACTATAACATTTATTTTAAAAGCTCAATCCTCTTTCATTAAGAGCTTAACATATTGATGCAAAGTTTTCAAACTTGGCATTCGAATATTTTCCACGTCGAGATTGGGAATCTGGATTGCCAAAGAAATGATGAACCAAAAAAACAAAATAAAATAAAATGAATAATTGCATGAGATAAAGTTTTACTTTTCTTTTCATTTGAAAGTGGTTGTTTGAATTTTATTCATGAATTATGTTATCTTAGCCAAGGAGAATCATATTGGGGGGATGAATATATTATTCGAGATAATCTTAGATTTGATTGTAGAATATTCTATGCGTAAATTTTTTTTTTTCATATTAGTTAAAAGGATTTCTAATTTTTAATTAATGTAAATTAAAAGTTACGAAAGAACTTTTAATTATTAAATTTAATATATATATTATAAATAATATATTAATTAATTTTAAAAATACCTAAAGAATATTAACAAAACCCTTATATTATCTTTGGTTAAATTGACAAGTAAGTTTGTAGCAGGTTATACCTTAAATTTTGTAATTCTAGTAAAGCAATAATGAATTACATGTACAACCAAGCTAAAAGATTGACAATTGCCATTGTAGAATTGCCAAATCCACCACTAATGCTTTTCTTTTTTCAACAATAATATGAAAATAATATTTTTTTTAAAAAAAATCAAACTTGGTAATCTTAACAAATCAGATACGATAAATTAGACATTTTAAACTTTATTTAATAAGATGAAAAAAATTGAAAATATGAAAAAGTAGAAGAGAAAGTAAAACATAAAAAATATATTTTTTTCCTTTTTGTGATGTGATTGGTATGAAAGATATAAAATAAAAAATAATTTCCCTTCTACCCATTACTCGTTTGAGTTAAAAAATGAGAAGAAAAAATTAAAAAATAATATTATTTACTATTACACCCTTTGTTAATTAAAATAAAATTTTAAAATGATAGATAATTTTATAAATACACGCTTTTAACTCACATATCTCCATTTTTTTTTCTTTTATCATTCCAATTTGGAATGAAATAATTTGTTTTTGCGCATTAGAGTGAAAATAACTTTCTTATTTTTTCCTCTCCCTTTTTTTTTCAACCACGCTTAAAATCCATTTCTTTCCGATTTTCCCCTCGTTTTCTTTCAATCCTTTCCTTTTCTAGTATACCAAACACACGTTTAGTCTTATTCCTAACTTGTATATATTCTCCAATAGACATCTTAGCTATCTTTGATCATTACACAACTTTTCATGTATTTGTGGTTCTCTTTCTCTTCCTCAACTTGGCATTAAGAAATAAATATATTCTTTGAAGAAGGATATATATAGAATCAAATGGAATCGAAAGAAGCTGAGGCTATGCTACAAGGCCAAGCCACAATATGGCAATTCATGTTCAGCTTTGCAGACTCTATGGCACTTAAGGCAGCTGTGGAACTCCGCATAGCTGATATAATACACTCTCACGATGGGCCAATCACTTTGGCACAAATAGCTTCATGTATTGATGGCAGTCCTTCTCCGGATATCACCTGCCTCGCTCGCATCATGAGATTGCTCGTCCGCAGAAATCTTTTCACTGTCCATCACCCATCTGATGGTGGAGAGCCCCTCTATGGCCTGACATACTCATCAAGATGGCTACCACATGACTCGGAGCTAAGCCTCGCACCCCTGATACTGATGCAGGGCCATCCATGGCTAAGGGCTCCCTGGCACTATTTCAGCCAATGTGTCAGGGAAGGTGGCATAGCTTTCAAGATGGCTCATGGACGTGAGATATTTGACTTTGCATCAGGAAATCCAGCATTCAACAAACTTTTTAACGATGCCATGGCCTGTACATCCAAAGTGGTGACCAGGGCAATTCTATCAGGGTACAAAGAAGGTTTCAGCTCCCTAGGATCATTGGTTGACGTTGGAGGTGGGACTGGAGGCTTGATATCTGAGATTGCGAAAGCATATCCGCACATCAAAGGAATTAACTTTGATTTGCCACACGTCGTCGAGACATCACCAACACATCCGGGGGTCTGTCACGTAGGAGGTGATATGTTTAACTCCATTCCTCAAGCTGATGCAGTTATTATGAAGGCAAGAGTTTCTAATCTTTTATTAGAATTACAGTGACATTTTTTTTATCAGTAAGCTCTTGTAGCACCTAAAAGTTCAATGATTAATAGGTTTTATAAAACAAATATGTTCAAAGGGAAGAAAGAATTATGATCATAACTAAGCAAACTTAAATTAACTCTTTTTTTTTTTAGTGGATACTGCATGACTGGAGCGACGAAGATTGCATCAAAATTTTAAAAAATTGCAGAAACTCGATTCCAGCAGAAAGTGGAAAACTCATTTTAGTGGAATGCATTGTGCAAGCAGATGGTAGTGGCCTGTTTGATGATGTGAGTCTGATATTCGATCTCCTAATGCTTGCACATTCCTCTGGTGGAAAAGAGAGGACGGAGCTTGAATGGAAGCAAATATTGAAGGAAGGAGGCTTCCCTCGTTACAAAATCATCAACATTCCTGCTTTTCCCTCAATTATTGAGGCCTACCCAAGTAGCTAGCTAGCGTGAAATTAATGTTCGTACAATGCGATCTTAGGAAAACCTTTTTATTCGATGACTTCTAATCCCTTTCATATCCATTCCACCTGAGGGAAATAAGAAGGCTTGTCATAAAATCTCTAGCGTCTTTTCCTACGATTTTTATTGACCCTTGCTTGGAAAAGTTCATTGTTGTTGTTACATTTAGTAATTTCTGAATTTATGGTATTTTTGTATTGTTATTTTTATGTCATGATTCTGTTTAAATTCTTATATATTTGTATATATATTATTATGGTAATATTTTACATTATATAAATTTTAATATAGCTGTGTATTTATATTTATATTATTTTTTATATTAAATTATATTTTAATTATTAATTCTGTATTCAAAATTATATTATCGATGTTGCAACATTAAATTGCCATTTCAAAGTATTTAGAAACATGTTTGCAGTTTTCTCTTCCCGGTTGGTAGCACTGCATATTATTAGACGGTGATGATGTCAAAATCCAATAGTTCGAGATTATGTTCTCCTGTCGTGACCTTGTAATTTCAAACTGTTAATGAAGCCCCACAGTAAATTAGGCTGGGGTCCCCCCTAGGAATTATGAATCAAACAGGTTCAACTGACTGACGGGGAAGAAAAATTGTTGAATAAAGTTAATATTTGCCCCCAGAACGTCTCCCGCAAATGGGGTCTGGATCATCAAATACTTCCGGCTAGCTAGCTAGCTACTAGCCCTGTAGATTACCGAGCCTTGCATGTGGGGATTTATAGATCAATCAGTACTCAACCCTCAAAATAGTGTCTTCTAATATTTGAAAAAAGCTTTAAATCCTGGAAGCCAAAACTAACAACAACATTGTCTGGTTTGGATACTCGGGTCGACGAATTTTCCACGGATGATGAATTCCATGGGCCTTGGCTGAATCCTCGAAACCAACCAGGTTTCAGATATTTCATATTTGGAAATATCAGATAAGGATGACGTCCCACGCGAAGTCGCCTGGTTGGTTTAGCCATAATTTTCTGGTCCATTAAATGACATACTGTATAGCCCATATCTCATTATACACGATCCAAACGCTGATGTGTCAAGTATTTTAAAATAATATCCGAATTTTTTAAACCTCCATCGATCAATATTGGAGGTGATAAAATAAACTTAAACATAAAAATTTATTTAAAAATTACAAGTCTGAATTTAAATTGAATCGATTTGATTGAAAAGTCAATAACCCGAACTTGAGAGAATCTGAACCCGAACTGGCGTGAATTCTAAATGCCTCAAACCTGAAATGGCTCGAACCCGAAAGAACCTAAACCCTAAAAGATTCAAACCGAAAAGAATCCAAACGCAAGTATGACAAGAACTCGAACTCGAATTTAATACTAAAAATAACTATGATAAAACTATAATTAAATAATTTTTTATAAATCAAAATTTTAATTATGAATTTTATTTTAATATTCTTTTAATAATTTAATTAAATAT
>JBBYHK010000006.1:9092128-9107235 GCA_038382065.1 Adansonia grandidieri | reverse complement strand
TTATGTATAATATTCATCAGATTTAAGATCAGTGTTGGTTTAACTTTTTTTTACAAGCTTATATTATGTACCGGTCAGTACAGCTATTTTCAGCCGGTACCACCGAAACAGGCCAGTACCTACCGGTACGGCTAGTACGAACCGAAACCAAGACCGAAACAAAACCAACTATTACCGGTACCGTTATATGTCGAAACCAGTACGTACTGGCCGGTACAGCCGATACCGGTACGATACTAACAACTATGATTTCATCTATTATTATGGATATATATGTTTAAATAGAATGACTAAGAATTTTCATGCATAATAAAAAGTGTGATGGTTCAACTAGGAAACTAACTCACCGAGCCATATTTTTTCAATTGGATACAGTTGGTAAATATCCTTCCTCCATTAAGAGTCGATTGTGCTTTATGAAATTTAAGCTTCATTCACCTTTGCAAAGGTAATAGAGTCCTTTTGTAACTGAATGCAAACTTAGATTATATATAATATCTATATGCAATAGATCAAAAGTGAACAAGTATTGTGGATTTTTTATAGCAAAAATGAATGTTTGTTATGCACCCTTAATGTGTAGTCTTGATAAAGATATTGGTTTTCGAAACCGCAAATTATATACTTAATAAAAAATCTCACAAGAAGTTTCATATGATTATGGAATGAAATGAGTTTCCTTCAAGTACTTCAAAATATGGGGATGTCTTGCTAAAGTAACAATACTTAATCCTATAAAAGTCAAGATATGACTTAAAATGGATGTGGATTAAGTCAACATCCACAAATGTAAATGAGCACTATGTTCGATGCCCCATTTGATAAAATAGTGGTCCAGTCCTTAAAGACAAGAGAAAGAAATGTGAGAATTTGTCAACTCTGTGCAACAAGCGAACTCGGGTATGGTCCTAATATAGATAAAGGCATCAATATAGCAAGTAAGAGAGAGTGCCATGGCTTAATATCAGCATGCATTGGTGTTATCATAACTAGCTAAATGCAGAGCAATGAACAAAACCTTATCCATGAGATTTTTAATCACAATTGATGCTAAGAGTGGCATGAGTCCTAAAAGAAAACCATTAGGCTGTAAATAGATTTTCTAAAGAAAAATAAAAGTTGATGAAGCTATTGATAAATACAGGCTAGGCTTATAGTTAAAGGATATAAACAATAAGTTCTGGATGATTTTGATATATGCTCACCTGTATCAAGAATAATATCCATATGGACGTTAATAGTCACTGTTGTTATTAACAAGATAAAAATAAATCAAATAGATGTAAAGAAAGCTTCCTTAATAGTGACCTTAGTGAAAAGGTTTATATGCAATAACCCGAGGGGTTTCTTATTAAAGGAAAAGAAAATAAAGTGTGTAAACTTGTCGAGTCACTATATGGCTTAAAACAAGCTCTTAAACAGTGGCATGAAAAGTTTGACAAAGTTATATTGTCAAATAATTTTAATATCAACAAGGTTGCTAAGTTTTTCTATGTGAAATACACCAATAAGAGCCAAGCCATAGTATGTCTATATGTGGACACATATTAGTCTTTGATAATGATTAGTATATGATCAAGTCAGTAAGGTATATATGTTAACTAAAAGGTTTGACATGAAAAATTTTGGTGTTACGGATGTCGTACTAGGAATTAAAACTTTTAGGGCATTTAATGGATTAGTATTGTCCCAATCTCATTATATTGAGAAAACTCTTGACAAATTTTTTAAAGGTGACAATAGTATTATTAAAACACCAATAGGCTTGAGTGTGCATCTGTCTTAAATAAAAGGTAAGGTGAGGGACCAACTAAACTATTCTCAAATAATTGGAAACTTGATGTACGCAATGCATTCCATAAAACCAAATATTGCATTTGCTGTGTGCAATGTAAAGATTTACAAATAAACCTAGTATAGACTATTGGAAAGCTATTTCTAGACTTTTTTCGTTAGTTAAAGAAAACCATGAATTTAGGATCATTCTATAGTGATTATCACACTATACTAGAAAGATATTTAGATGGAAGCTGGATTATAAGTCTTAGTGACAAATAAACTTTAGGTTGGATTTTTACCATCGATGGTGGAGCTATTAGTTAGGCTCCTAGAAAACAAATTTGCATATCTAATTTAACAATGGAGGCTGAATTTATAACTTTGGCAGCCATAAGAAAAAAGAAATGAAATCGCTAAAAAATCTTTTCTTAGTTGTGGCCATAACTTATGTCAGTCATTTTCGTATTTTGCGATAATGAATCTACCATGTCTCGAGCCTATAGCAAAGTTTATAAAGGAAAGTCCAGACACATGAGCTTAAGACATGAATATGTAAGGCAGTTAATAGAAGATGGTATAATCATTATCACTTATATTAAGTTGAGTAATAATATAGCAAACCCATTAACAAAAGAATGTCAATAGATATGGTAAAAGATGCTACTCCCAAAATGAGATTAAAAACTTTATTAAAATTATCATTAGTGACAAGAACTCTATCTTATTCTAATAATCGTTGATTTCAAAGTTTAAAGGTAATAAGAAGTTACTTTAATGACTAGGCACTAAAAAATATGATTTAGTGCTGAATAATTTAGGAATATGAGTTAAACTTTTAATGGATCGATAATTATATTATTGTAAGGATTTAAACTATATAATAGAAGTAGCCAATTCTAACAAGAGTTAAGGGTTTTACTTTTGTAAGCATTAATAAAACCAAGACGAGCATATGGCCATAATAATCTGAAACAATATGTAGCTTCTTATTCTTTTCTTAAGTACAGTTATGTGTGCGATTTATCCGACTCTAACTTAAGAGTAATGGTTTAAGTGACTAGCCACCTATTACTTTGTTAGAACTTTGATAAGTTTACACAAATAGAATGTTTAAATCTAATTATAACTTTTCCTTTATGCATAACTATGTAGTTTGTAGTAATATTTTGGAATTTGTAATCTAGTGGGGGATTGTTGTAAATGTAATGGTAGATTACAAATTTATATCCATCTAATAATCACTTTAGATGAAAAGGTATATACTTACTATTTCTTCATGTAAAGGTGCATTTGGATGAAATAATGCATTGGTTTGATGACTGGATGCTTTTGTTGGATGGAAAGATATATCTTTATATCTAATAGTTGCAATGATTTACAAAATAACTTTTTAATTGGAACATGTCTCTTTGATTATGTCTTTTGGTAGCCTATAAATACTAACCCCAGTTGCCAAGACATTCATCCAGAAATCAATCCCAAGTTAATTCCAAAGCAATTCCAAAAGTTTACTAGAAAGAATAAAAGATTAGGAAGTTTCTTAATATTGCTAGTTGCAGAACTCATAAGGCTTTAGTGTATCTGGGAAGTGTTGTTGCTTAGATCTGTTTGCAAACTTGGGGCAAATAACTTTCAAAAGAAAGCTATTCATCATTTGAAGTTTTGATTCAATCATTTCTGTCTACCCATACACCATATTCCAAGATTAAACGTATCAAAATTTATATAAATATAAAATAACTTAAGCACGATTATGATACGATAAAATACATAAAGATGATACAAACTGAAACTATCTTTAAAAAGAAAGAAAACAAAGATTCCAAGATTAAACCTAAAAGCCAATCGAGAGCAAAAAGAGGATTCCTGATACTGCATAAAAGTCTTAAACAAGATGTTGCCAGGGTTGTAACAAAAAATAAGTGATCATGTTGGAGTACCTAATGAGCTTGAAGGATTTAGGAGAGATCAACATTAGTAGTTTAGGATTCAATAACTATTAAAGATTCAAGATAAAAAATCCAAATATTTTCCCTTTCAAGCAAGCCTTCAAAATTTTGAGCCCACAATTAAAAGTTAATTTTGGCATGTATCAAGATATTGTGTCAAAAAACTACAAGTGTTTATGGATTAAGTCATAACTCGAAAATATTTTAAATTTTTTGCTTAGATATGAATTTGGCTTAATCCATAAGGTCTAATTACTATTAAAAAAATATTAAAATATAAAAATTTATTTTGGATTAATATGTAAAAATAAATTTAAATAAAAAATCATAATTTTATTAAATAAATATAATTCTGGTTGAAATGAATTTATCTAAAAAAATTAAACCTAAGTTTAGCCAACTTTAGATGAATTGATTTTTTTTGTTTAAGAATAAAAGTATTAGAATTGAATGCATGAACACTGAATATTTTTATAAATACTTGATTGTGAAAGAATTAATGTATGTTAATTTGAAAAAGTCTTTATTTCATTTATGAGCCTAGAAGAAAGAATTAATCCATTTTATCATAAAATTATGATTTTTATGAAGCCTTCCTCGATAACCTTGATGTGATAGATTATACTAATTCATTTAAAAAAAACTCAAACAACTAGTTATAAAACCTATCCGTAAATTGAGCTAGGGTTTTTTATATTTTAAACCGATTCGATCTAAAACAGTGTTTTTAAATTAAAATAATATATTTTTATTTAAATTTAATTATAAAATATATAAATATTAATATAAAATAATTTTTAATATTTTATTATAAGATAAACATTGAATTTAGATCGGTAAGCTAGCGGGCCAAATTCGAACATAGACTTAAAATTTAATTTTTTTCGAATTGTAATCAAACCCATAGACACCTTTACTAATCACTTCATTTGAAGACATTTCAAACAGTGATATTCAATTTTCAAGAGATTTAAATATCATGCTTTTGAGTGCCTTATCATCTTTGGTCAGAATATAGTTTTCCGGGGGGGGCAATTTTTTTATCATTGTTTAAAACTAAAAAATTTTTAATGATTAGATTAAGTGTTTTGTGCACTTAAGCATTTAGCTCAATGGTTGGTTTATGTTTTTTCTATTTGAAGAGCGGAGTTTAAATCCTTTATTTCTTGAATACTAAAGTTGGAAAAAAAAAAGAAATAAGCATTTTGTAATATGTAAAAAAAAAAAAATTGAAAAATGGTGAGAATTTTGTTTTTAGGGTGAGATGAGTTTTGCTTTATGAAAGGAAACTTTATGTGAAAAATAAGTTTTCTTGGACAGAAAACCAAAATGATTTTGAAAAAAAAAAAAGAAATAAAAAAAATCAATTAAGGAAAGAATAAATCTATGTTGGGAAAAAAATTCAAGTGATCTAATGTTATGAAACCATTAAATCTTGTTTGACTTAGCATATATGCATGGATGTAAATTTTCTTTTCTTTTCCTTTTTTCATGTTCAAGACATGTGATATTTAGCAAAGAATGCATATCCATTTCTTCAAAACAAGAAGAGTATAGTATATTAATGCAATCAAAAAGCAATACGACAAGTAAAATAAGAAGAGATTGAAAAGATGATAGGGAAAAGAAAATTTGAAAGAAAGCATTTCTTTTCAATTTACTCAGTGATTGAATCTAATTATTAGAATTAAGAATTCATGATCTATTGAATGATTTTACAATTATGGATTATTAAATGGTTTTCATTTATGCTAAACTTGTTGTAGTGGTTTTTAATCACTATACGAGCCAAGAAAAAGCCCAAGCCATGGATATTGAAAGCAAATGAACACAAATTTTAATGAAAACTAGTTAAAAGCCTCCATCCACTCCAAACTAATTAGGCTTTGAAAAACGCTCTTATACCTACTTACATATGCATGTATAACATTAGTTTACGTTTAAAGTTACTAAAAATATAAATATTAATTACATATATGATTGATTGGCTATGGCATTTTTCTTCATAGATCAATATCATTCCATTCTAATTTTCAACAGAAAGTAAGTTACATTGTAGTCAATATATAAAAGTTTGCACAATATAACTTGTCATCACTAAAAGCCATGGATACATGATCCTATCTAAAGTAATTAGAATTGTACTGGATATAGTAAGAGTTCCTTGAGTGGTTACACTAAAGAGAAGTATATCATCATTGTCTATAAATATTTAAGCATATCTGAACTGTTAGTATATGACCTTGAGCCAGTCTGATGGACAGGATACAATCACTAATGCAAATCAATCACCATTCTTTAGTCATTGAAGGTTTTCCTTCATATTAGTAGGACTAACAATTATAAACTATACTAACTTAATGAAGCCCATGGAAAATATTTAGCCTTTTAAAGAAAGTGCAATAAGTTATAATTATGAGATCCTTATTTAATAAAGTCATGTTCCATGTTCCTTAAAAACATTTCTAGTCACTATATTGTCGAGATAGGACATTGACAATGCCAAAAACTAGCATATTTTGTACCTTTTTACTTATGAAGTAAGCAACCGATCTCATGGGTTGAAGCCTGTGGGATACATAGAATTGCATGTAGGTGCTTCTTTTGTGGAAACAAATTCATTGCACATGGCTCGTGAGAGAACTCTATTTGGTATTGTCACTCAAGTGTCTATGCTATCCACTGGTCCTCGAGTAAAACCTGGACTAACTTGGGCTCAAGTCCTCTTTTTTTTTTTTTTCTATTTCATTATTAAAAAGCATCAAATTAGTCTATTAAAGTGTATATATAAATAAAGTTAATAAAAAATATATTAAAGGGATACATGTCACTATTAACTCTTTAGTTTTTTTTTTAATTTAAATGTTACTCAATTTATTTGTTCAAATAAAAACAAATATAATTATATGACTTGTCACTGTTGTCATAATTTGATTTTAAAAACTATAAATAAAATAAAACCATACTATTTAATAGAAAATTTTATTTAGGTCATCCATTCAACACATTGTAATGGGTTAAATTTAAAAAAAAATGACAAAAACCCATTCAAAATTGTCTAACATCATAAGAGTATTAAGTTTTTTTTTTTTTTACTAATAACATAATATAAGTTTAGGTTAGTGCATAAAAGTTAGAGTGATATGTAAAGCAAGTCAAGCCTAAAAAGTAATTAAACCTATTTCCATTTAAATCTCTTCCCATTAAATCTCTTCCCAGGAAATGTGGTAAACAAAGATAAAATTATAAGTTGTCATTTGATTTAAGTTTAAGGACAAAACACTCTAAAATATTAAATATTGAGTGTATATTATCGTATCTTGGTATTGCAGGTCATACCACATTACTGAGATTCGAGAATATTTTTTAAACAAATCTGGTAATATTATGATAGAATCTTACATTACCCCAGGTAATGAAATATAATCCCAACCAAACCATCTTAAGGAAGAGCAGATTACCATTGTCTATAAACCGAGAGAAGATGACTATCTACTTGAAAATATCACTAAGATTGAGGCAAGAGAGTCGTTTATGTCATATAAATATGGTTTATCTATCGGTGAAATTTTGTTAAATACTGAATATATTTATAGGAATGATTCGTATTAATTATTGCTTATGTTTTCAGGTTGTTAATATATCAATTGTTTATATTCTTAATTATCCATTTATTAAAAAAATTAATAAAATATCCAAAATACATAATGTCACTGAGACGGTCTAAGGTCATTTGGAGGTGGTTTGTAAGAGGGAAGTAAACTACAGCCTAGCTTTGGCATAGTAAAAAACAATGAGTGAAGAGGTTGTGATGGGCCAAGATATTGTGATTAGTAAGTAAAAAGTGATGGGGAAGCATATAGTTGTTGGAAGGGATATGATTAGAGAACATAGACATGTTAGTGAGGAATATATGGTGGGTTAATACTTGGTGCATGAATAAGTGTTGTGTAAACACCTAGTGCCTAAATAGTTGTCGATAGATGACAAGTGGTAGGTGAAGAGGTTCTGTAGTAATAGTGGCATGGCCTAATGCTAGCTTGATGTAGACTCAAACAGGTTTGATGCCCATGTCTCTCTATACCCATGTCTCTTTTTTCGATGTATCATTCGACCTTGGTTTATGCCTTTTTAGATAATAACGTTTCAAAGGCAATATCATTGCCTCCTTTGTTAGAAATTGCAAACCAACACATAATTCTTCTTTTGCCATCTAATTCTTAAAACTGCCTAATTTAGGAAAATAAATAGGTCTATTTAAGGCATTCCATTTGATCTATGAAAACTGGGGGCATAAAGGCATAACCACTAATTCAAGAATAGCTGAGATCGAAAAAAATAGAATGGTTGTATTGCAGTGCCTTCTCCTACATCAAACTCCTTTTCTAAGTCAGTATCTAAATCATTACTCTCAAATTAACTTTTATTCATCCTTAGTTGAGTTAGATAAAGCATCTTGATTTTGGGTTATCTAACCAAAATAGATTCATACATCCAAATTCTTGGTGTTGAAAAATATTTACTTCTTGATGCTACAACAAAGGCACATCATTTGCCATTGATAATTGAGTATTGATGCAAATACTTAAAAGACCATTTTCAAATGCAGTTTCATTAGGTGTTTGGATATTCACATCATAATTACTCATTTCTACTTCAATAATATTTTTGGAATAAGTTAAATGTTTGGGTTTAAGGTTTTAGAATTTAGTGAGAAAGAAGATTTATAGTGCAACACATGAGTGAAAATTTGAAAAATAAAGAATTATAGAAGCTGAAGAAGAAGGGTCAAGTGTATAGTGTTTCCAAGCTAAAAGCAAAATAACTTCCGATGCCTTCACATAGGATGCGTCAACTCTTTCAGGTAGCACTTAGCGTTTTGACACATCCAAAAGGAACATCAATTGTTTTGACACTTTAACTTTGGATGCATCAATGTTTTTGATGCTTTTAAGGCGGAATTAACTGATAAATTATATATTAAACTAAAAATAAAAAATTAAAATGTGAAAACCTTATCTTGATTAATGTTCCCATGATGGAAACACAAAAGTGATGACATTTCTAACATGGAAATTTCATGCTTTTAGATCTTTCCTTGGCACAAATGTCTTCCACATTAACATTTCCTACTTAGAAATGCTACTATGTTTGATGTTTTCTAGCTTGGAAAAGCAACAATATTTTGATAATTCATTTTAAAATAACATTATTTGAATATTTTGTTATAACATTAGGGGTCGTTTAGTCAATCTGCTAATAAAATGTATATAATATACACATGCAAATTATACCATCCATGGGTCCAGGCTAATTCCTATATTAACATGAACTATGTTTGCCTAGGCTCAATCAAGCCAAAAATATGGGTAAAAAATTCTACCTAAGCTCAAACCTTTTTGTAAAACACCACATAGACTAGCACAAGGTTGTCTACAACTATACATAAAAGGATCAATTCCTCTTATAAAAAGGATCAATCCTTCTTAAAAATGATAGTTTTTTCCTAAAACATGATCGATCTCTCTTAAAAATGATTGATCATTTTAAAAATTTATATTAATAATAGTAAAAATGAGCCAGGCTAGGCCTTGGAAAAAGTTCTTTGTCAAATTTATTTTTTTAGCTCCATGTTTTAGTCCATACTTTCCCAAATATTGAATGGGTCTTTAAGCTTAGACATGTAGCCTACCCCTTAGACAAGTTTAATTTAAATATACCACTATTATATATATAGAGATATATATAAATATATGTGCAAATATAAATTTCAAATTTATAAATATTTAATATTCAAAATTTTTAAATTTCAAATAAAAAAATATAAAAATATTAGGAAATTTTAGTAAATTATTACATATTAAGCTCAATAGTCTAATTTAATGAACATATATTTTAAATGAAATTATGAAAAAAATATCATTATGGATGAATTATAAAAATAAAATTAAGCAATAATTTAATAAAAAAATTCAAAGTCTTGAATGACATGAGTCAATATGTGTTGATATTGATTGTCCTGATTTATACAACATGGATTAGAATTAAAACGGTACAATATTAGTGTTCTTTCGATTTATCTCAAAACTAATACATATCAATTAATATTATTGGTAATATATCGATATTGAATTCACTTATCCTACCTGTTTTCCCCATCTATGTATATATGGTATTCCCAAAGCTGATCCATTTCTTAGTTTATACACTAAATAAATCTTAATGTTATTTTTAATATCATTATCAGAATGAAAAGCATATATGTGTATATATATATATATATATTATGATTTCTTAAATAAAACCCTATAATTTATATTGAAATGGAAAACTAGCTTACTTACAAGCGAATCTTGCTAACATTAGGTTCTCCTCTTCCCACATATGCATCTCGGATCTTCATTGGCATATAAAAGAAGATGCATGAATGATTGAGTTCTCCATTTAAGGTGCATTCGTCACAATGACATCTAAAGCACAAATGTTAGTATAAAAACCTTCAATAGGCATTCATCAAAATGCACATGTGGAATCTCCTGATTCTATTACAGCAAGCAGGGTTTAACATTAGACCCTACTCGAGGTGTAAAGTTATGACTTTACCCCATTTTTTTCCTTTTAAATTTTTAAAGTTTTTTAGTATTTTCATTCTATTAATTTTTATTTTTAGAATTTTTTAATTATTTAAATATATATTTATAATTTATTTAATATAATATAATAAATTTAAATAATTATAGAATAAATGATTAACAAATTAAAATGTTTAAATAAATATATAAAATAATATACATTAAATTTTTAAATATTATTAAAATATACAAATAATTTGTTAATAATGTCTTTAATGGTCATTTTCATTTTCGTCTCATCGCTAATACTGTTAGGAATTTTTAGGATAGTCTAGCACGATGTTAATGTCGAATAATAAATAACAGTAAATAATGTAGTGGAAAGAACATAAAAGAAACAAGTCGACTTTTCTATGGATCTTTAGGGAGAACTTGTGTGTAGTAATTGATATTTAAAATTTAGTAAATCTAATCATGCATCTATTTAAAGATTACCAGATTCATAGATCTTGTAATTTGGAGTACTCCGAAGTCTAAAGGATGTTTGCAGAGCTGCGACTAGACTCTCTGAGAGGATTTATTAGATCACGAACAGCTCATGTGCCTAACTCTAATGGTGATCCACACAGATATCTGTTGGAGACTTTATGAGGTCTAGCGGTTCTCTAGTGCTTGCTAGAAGGCTTTTAAAGCCTTAACCAAAAAGTAAAATACAGTCACTCCCAATCTCACACGATCAAGAACAATTCAGGGTAGTCACAAAGATATGAGAGAATGCTAGAGGGAGGCTGTAGGGAGGTGCCAATGGCAGTGTTTGGCTTCCAATGGATGGCAACTACTCTTTTTAGTTTTAGAAAACCATTTTTTTCATTTAAAATCAGATCAAAAATGATTCTAGACCTCCAAATATGAAAGTGGCACAAAGAGAACGTAGGAAAAGCTTTGGTGTTGTGTCAAGCTATGTAGGGATCTCAATGTTTTTGTGCCAAAAGTATTTTGATAGCCATACTTAACCAAAAAAAAACCATAATAATGCATTTATAGGTTAGGCTTAACTAATGGCTTAACCAAGCCCATTTAAAACAAGCTTATGGGTGATGCCACTTTGATAGTTTCCTAAAGCCCAGTCAAAACACCTTTAACCAATTGATCCAAGATGGGGCCTAGGTATTAACTAATTAATATTTTTGCCTTATTCCACACCAACTGTGGCCCACACTCATGCATTTAGTCTTATAATAGGTTTAGTTCAAAATTAAGCCCTTTAAACTTGATAACCAGGGCTTTGGGCCAACCCTTATTTACATGAAGAATATTTAATACTTAATTAAATTTTCAACTCAAGTAAAACAATTTTACTTTATATTAATATAATTAAATAATTATCAAAATAATTATTTAATTTATCATAATTAATTTTTCAGCTTAAAAAGTAAGACATCCTTATTGCCATTTCTATAATTAGACATCATATCGATAAGACATTCTTAACTTTATTGTCACATTAAGACATCTCTAATTCAATTCAATCTTCTTTATTATACCTTTTATTTAATCAAGTCATACTTAATTACATCTCGGATTTAATCCAACAAATCTAACTTATTGTTTGTGACCCATTAGTTTTCCAATATGTTGGCAATGAAGGCTTATAGGTCAAGTGAAAATAAGGCACCTTTCTTAGAAAATGTCTTTCCTTCTTCAAAAGTGGAAAACATTTTTTGGAGAAGAGGTCCACATTAAATAACATAATTTTTATATTAAGATTTAATTTAACTCAAGTAAAATATTATTATAAATAAAAATTTTTAATGTTTAATTTAAAAATATTAAAATATTATTATAAAATATAATTTTTAATATTTATATTTTTAATTATTAAACATACTTATTTTATTATAAAAATATAATATTATTTTAACTAATAAATTAATAGTTTATTATTTTGAAAAATATTATTTCATAAAACAATATTATTATTTTAATAGTAAATTGTAACATTACAAATATTTCAAATTTAAAATAGTATTTTTAATTTTTTTTGAAAAATTTTTTTTGTGACTATTTTAATAATAAATTTATATAAATTATACTTTATAAATATTTAATAAAAATTTTCTAATATAAAATTAATATTTTAATTGTTTAGAAATATCAATAGAAATAACATTTTAATAATTATTATATATAAAATATTTATTTAATTATTTTTAGTAATAAACAGTATTATTTTAAGTATCTAATATTAAAATAATATTTTATCATTAATTATTATTAAAATATTACGATTTTAATGTTAAAAATTAATAACTTGATGCTAAATAGTCTTTAATATTTTAATATTTATGTCAATATTACTATTTAAAAACTGTAAAATAATATTTTAATAATTATTAAAATATTTATATGATTAGTGTTTTAACAATAAATAGTATTATTTTAAATATTTAACATTAATATAATATTTTAATAATTTAATATTATGATTAAAATATTACTGTTTGAAATATTAATATCTTAAACATAAATATTTTTTAATATTTTAATAATTAATAATTTAGTATTCATGTCTTGAAAAAAATAGAGTAGGTTTTGTAAAAAATAATCAAACAAAAAAAATATTTTTCATCGAGCCATCTAAAAATAAAAAAAAAATTATTTTTTCAAAATATCTTCATATTTTTTTAAAAAAGATCAATTTCAATTTCAATGAATGAATCCTCAATTTATCATTACATGATTTGAATTGGACCTACACAGATAATGGCACCCCAATGATTAGATTTGATTAAGGCTTGGGCAACCTCTAAATTTATTGATACCCTATTTGAACTCGATTGAAACTCATTCAAAAACATAAGCATGTCTTAATTTGATCATATTGTAAACCATACACGATTATTATATTCTAAGTATACCTAATTATTTATAATCTGTTAGTAATTCCGAAGGTCATACACATCAGCGTGCATCACGGTGGCTGTGACAAAGTGTCCGCATATATTACATCGACGCCAGCATCTAATTGAACCACTCCTACTAACCCTCTTACGTGTAGATCTCTCACACACACTCTCTCTCTCTCTACACCTGTGCCTATCAACCGCCACCACGTGTCCACAAAAATTGCAAACTATCGACGTGATCGATCTAACCAAGGGAGGGTATATCAGATTAACTTAATCAATACATTTATTCTTTTAAAAAAAAAACTATATGTTTTTGCAACTTTCATAAAAAATGTGCACGAAGTATATTAAATAATGGACTATGGGCTTCGTACCCTCATGCACCATTGGCAACAACTTTAGCTAACATAAGAATAATATAGATGTGAACTCTTAAAAGTTCTGGCTACGACGATTGAACAAAAGCGACATTAATATTCAAAGTTTGATGGACATCTTAGACACCTTCCAACAAGAAATTAACAAACAAAATTTGTTTATATAACTACCATATATACTTATAGTTTAAAAATATTTCATGGTCAACTTTAGAGATGTGGATCTCCCATAAGTGGCAATTTTCATGCACAAGCAAACCTTAGATTTGCGACATGTAATTACCTTTGTTAGTATCCAGTTTGTAAGCATATCGATTAAAATCATGAATCAAATGCTTAAAAAATTAAATCAATGTGACCAACTATTGCATAAAGTTTCCTCGACCAAGGTCCAAGGGTGACATTGCAGCCACATATATGGAAAATGAGGATCAAAATCTATGACCCGAAATCTCTTTTTTTTTTTTTCTTTTGGGTTTAAAATCATGTATACAAAGAATGCATTTGTCATCACGATACACGTTTCTTAAGCTTATCTCTAGTATTTATTTATATAGAAAATGAGATGTTTCTAGAGGAGCAACAGGGGGACAAGAGATTAATTAAGATTTAAGATCTTGTTTTATAATTTTTTTAATATATATAATAATCACATATTGAAAAAACAATTATTGAGAAATCATTGGGTAGCTTTTGCAATACTTTGGTCATATTATTTGCTCTGGAAAATTGGCAATCATCGTTCCAATTTCAAGTTGATTAGTACGTATTTTTATGTTCATGTACCCCAGAAGCTTCCTGGAGGGACAATAAAAAAGAAAGAAAGGAAGGAAGAAAGATATAAATGCAAAGACAAGGAAGCAAGCAACAGGGTTTTGACCTTTGCACAAAATAATAATGCAGATAATATAAAAAGCATTTGGCCAATTTCCTGTCATGTTAGATAGGGGTGGATGAAATAATGCAACTGATAGTCAACGACTTTGAATTGAGTTGCACTGCTGGCCTTGTAAACAAAAAGCATTCAGCTTATGCGCCCTGTTTTAGATTAACACTTGTCAAAATTTAGCAAGACCACAGATTTTGAGAGGCAAGGTTAGTGTTTAAACGAAAAAAAAAAAATGAAGGGAAAAGGGATGGTTGACTTTATAGTTGGAAGTTGACACGACAGCTGGCGCGTCCTGCTACGTGCTCAAAACATAGTGGTTTGTTTCAAAGAGAGTCCAGCCAGCGAGGAAAGTTGGCAATGGAACCTGCATTAAAGAAAAACCCAAATTTTAATTTTAATATTTATAAAATTTTTTTTATTCCGCATTTGAAACCTTCTTTATAGAAAGAAAAAGAAAAATTATGTTAAGAAAGGTGACGTCACACTAGCATAAACTTGTAGGGTTGACGCATCCAAAAATAAGTTGCAGTTTTATTTTTATTATTATTATTATTATTATTATTATTATTATTATTAAAAGGGATTGTAATTTAGAAATAAAAAATTTTAAATATTGTATATAAACGAATTGA
>JBBYHK010000006.1:9037448-9048411 GCA_038382065.1 Adansonia grandidieri | reverse complement strand
CTACAAAACTTGGTTTGGAAATTAAGTTGTTTATGTCTGATGCCTTGATTGAAATGTATGTCAAATTTGGTAAATTGGTTTTTGCATAAGAAGTTTTTAATCACATGGTAGTAAAGGATATAGTTTCCTGGAACTTGATAATTGTGGCCTATGAGCAAAATAATGATCCAAACATAGCACTAGCTTTATTCTGCAACATGCAACTAATTGGAGGTAGTCTTGATTATCTGATAGGTGATAATTTGAATGAAAAATCTGCTAAAGAGTTTATGATGCTTACTTAACAGAAAGTGATGGGTTTTTATGAGCTTCTTTCAGCTTGTCTTGTAGCTATAGATACTCATAAAGATAGCAAAAGATTTAACCAAAAAGGAAAAGGCTATAAGGCTCAACATTATGTCGCTTTCTAGTTGTTGACAACTTAGGTTGACATTAAATGGATAAGAATGAAAGTCTGCTAAGACGATGGTTGCTTACATTGCAATGGTTTTGGAAAAAGAGAAAGGAGCCACAGGAAAAAAATCTCAATCATCAAAAAGCAAATGGGCAAAATAAAAGTATCACAGTATCAATGGTGCTGTTGCATTAACTGAAGGAACATCGATGGCTATTACTGGAGGGTTTACTATCCTAACATTAGCCGTAGGGTTTAGTGCTTTAGCCATAACATTTGACGCTTTAATCCTTGTCACTGGAGTAAATGCATTTGTTGCAGCCATAAGTGTTACGGGCACTGTTGCAAGTTCTATTGTTATTGCTGCATCATTTTGAATTGTTGGAATTGTCCTTCTTCAATCAGAAGAGAAAGTGATTGCAATTAAGAAGGATGATGCCATTTCTCTTCCTTTGGATGTTATCTCTTAGTGGTATAATAAATAAAACACCGAATTGATGCAGCTCCTTCTTGGTGATACTTTAACGGGCCACAAAATTAGTTAGTTTACTGAATTTTTTTTTTACAAATTCTAATGATATTCTTACTAACTTCACAACTGAGTTTATGGAAAAAGCATGGGATTTAGCTATTTTGAATATTTCTATGTCCAGAATTATCATTAGGAATAGTGATACACTTTCCATCTATGAGCCTAATCTTAACAAGATGGGGAAGCAGTGCAGAGAGAAGAATTTCTTCTTTAGCATTGATGTGAGAAAGCAAGTTTTTGAAAGTGATATAATGTTCTTTTCAATTAACGCCCCAACTAAAGCTCAAGATTTTGGAGTTTGGAAAGGTCTTAAGAGTCAGAAAAGTTGTTGATCTGATTTATTGAGAGAATATTGCTCATGTGGTTGCTGAGGTATCAAAATCTAACAAGATTACGGTTAAGAATGGTCGAAAGTTAGTTAAAGCATTGAAGAATATGTATGCCCATTAGGACCCGATCATATGCACTTGTCTTTGGTCTAATGAGCTATCAAAGCTCGATGTCAATGCATTCTTAGCGTTGAGAAATTCTTCTATTAATGTTATGTCAACATTATATGAGGGGATTGGTGCTAATGTAGGTCAAGTGTTTTCATACTTTTGTATTCACCTAATTGGCTAAAAGCATTAAGGCTAGGGAGGCACTATTTCTTGAAGTCATTGAGGTAGCTTATCAATTGTCTAGGGTGTCCATCCTTCTTTCATTGCATTTTGCTCCTTTTATCTTTGGAGAGTTCACAGCCCTCTTCAAGTTTGAGACCCATTTTGAGCTTTTGGTATTTCTGGGTTACTTGGTAGTGCGTACACAAATTATAATTAAGAAGATTTTACAGGTAAGAGCTCATATTTTTTTTGACTTCAAGAGTGATTGTCGACATGGTACTTAAATATCAACTGGAGATAAGAGAAATAGTAGCTCTCGGGTAGAGCGTTAGGGTGTCCATTGCAGCAATGTTAGGTTTTTCCTCCTTAAGGACAAAGATGTTTTCAAGGAGAAGGTATTGCTCCAGGCCTAATGAATGGGCTATAGGTAAGTAATGGGCCAAGGGAAATACCAGCCCAAGTAATAAATAATAGGAGAAATTGGTATAGAAATGGAATATATATGTAACCGAGAAATTTATCAGAGGCATGAAGGAATATACACAAAACCCTTCTTTTTACACGGAATCAAAATTCTCTCTTCTCTCTAAATCTCTTTTAATTCTTCTCTAGCCCATACTATCAATTCTATCTTCTTTTTTCTTTCTCATTACAGGTGAGCTCGTATCAAAATCCAAATGCCATCAATCCTTTAATTCAACCTAACCCTAACCTTAATTTCCCAATTTGTTATGATCCAAATTAGTGAAATAGAAACCAAAATATGATTTAAGAATACGGGAAGAGAGAAGAAGGAAAAGAGATAAAAATTGAGAGAAACCCTAACCCTAATTCTTATTCTTTTTTCTCTACAGCTCATTCCTCCCACACTTCCATCCTCTTTATCTCCCGACAAACTCCTAATGCCCACTCAATCCTCACCAAATTCTTAAATCCTAACTGTATCCCTTGCCTTTTCAACCTCAACCATTTCCTCCCCTGTAATCCCTCTTCTCCTATTCCTCCCATTACATTTCCCTTGAAAGTCTCGACCTTTGCCCCTAAATTATTGAAAAACCCTTAAATCCCTTTCAAATTTGCTTTCTCAAAACACTTTTTTTAGGGTAAACAATGCTCGTAATTTTCCTCTCTTTAGATCATTAATTTTTTGATTTTGGGTCCCAATTCTTTAAAAAATTGTTTGATGTTGATAATTTGTTTAATATTTTTACCTATTTGGTTTCAATTAAATTAAAAATACTTTTAAATTTTTTTGGGAAAATTTAATAAAATAAGGTGGCATTTTTAAGGCCACGTCTCAAATTTTGATTAGATTAAAAGGTAAGTAATTTGAAAAAACTAATAGAGTTAATGTTAGGTACTATGTTAGTAGACAGGGAAATACTTTAGCTACCTAAATTGACATTTAAAAGCAGAGATACCACGTTAACAAATTTATGGCATTAACCCTATACGAAAAAATGCAATTCAAAAAATCTTTTGAATTGATCAAAATCTTAATTATTGTTTATTATGTTATTAATTTGATTATTTTAAATATTTTTATCATTAATAAAATTTATTACATTTGTGAATAATAATTTTAATTTTATTGATAGAGTTTGGTTAAATGGATTTATTTTATAACAAAAAAAAAGAGTTAAAATTTATACTAAATTGCTTTGTTTTTAAAGTAATTTTCCATTAACTTGAAAAAGTAAAAAGAAAAAATTATATTAATCTGATTTTAAATGTTCATGTAAATTTTATTATTTAAATAATATGTAACTTTATATTCAATACATAAAATTTTATAAATAAATAGGTTCATTTTAATATAAGTTTTTATTTTATAGTAGAAATAATATTTATATCATTCTTTTTTATAATTTTGTATATAAATATTAATAAAATTTATCGTTGAAAATGTCAATACTATGATAATCTTTTTGAAAAAAAAAAATTACTAAAATATTTTAGATAATATTATTAATGATTAATTATGAATAGAACTTTTAAATAGTTAAATTTTATAAAACAATAATTGTAAAGTTATGGTTTACTATGCAATTAATCTTATGTTATTATAAATATTATATTACTTTTAATTATAATTTATTCATTACATAATCTGTGAAAAAAATGTGAGAGTTTAAATCTTTCGAGAATATATAATTGCTCATGATTTTTTTTCATTCGATCGGTAAGGTTATCTTTCATGATTGGGTTATAATGCTATTAATTTTTTAATATACTTTTATAAAAAAAATTCATTAATTTTTTGAAAAATTGATATTGTTAAACTTATTATGACTTAATATAATTTTTTATTTATACCCTAGAAAAAGTAGTGTTAGCTTTTAAATTGGAACTTTATACCGTGAAAATAAATTAAAAACTTGAAAGATAATTGACATGTTATACAAAATGTGGTGCATGTGACATAATTACTAGTATATATATGAGAAAAAAATGTGATGAATTTTTTGAGCCGATGAATATATTTCTTAATTGCTATTGTAAATAATTTTTTATTATTAATAATATTTATCTAATTTATAGGTAAGAAATTTAATTTTATTAAAAGTCTTTTCATTAAATATATTTATTTTATAAGAAATAAAGAGTTCATTTTTACATTAAATTACTTTAGTTTCATACTTTTAATTTTTTATTAACCTTAAAATATAAATTAATTTATTTCATAAAAATTTAAAAAGATAAAGATAAAATTTGTATTGACTTTTTTATTTCCATAAATTTTAATTTTATATTAAAATTGAAAAATAAATTTATAGCAAACTTTACATGTTTTTATATTTATTAATTTCAACTATTTGTAAAATATACAACTATATAATTTTAAAATAAATAAAACAAGTATTTACATATGACATAAATGAGAATAAATACTAGTGATATATAAGGTCATGGATGTGTGAAAAATTTTTAACCGGCCAAAATAAATATAATTCTTCATGATATTTTTAAATTATTATTTTAAATATTTATTATGAATAATAATATTTATTCGATTTATAAATAAAAATCTTAATTAAGTTGAAAGATTTTAATTAAATGGATTTATTTGATGATAAAGTAAAACAAATTAAAATTTATATTATATTACAGTACACTACCTTATTTTAGAGTTTTAATGTTTCTTTAATCTTAATGAATATATATTAATTCAATTTTTTATGTTAATGCATAAGTAAAAATTCTAATCAAAATAAAAACTTTTGTTAAATAGATTTATTGGATATTAAATGAAAGAGTTAAATTTTAAATTGAATTACCTTTTATTTTATTAATCTTAAAAATAAAAAAAAAAAGATATATTAATCCAATTTTACATATTAATTTAAATTTCGATTAATGTCCACATTATTAATTTCAATTATTTCTATAGTATTAAGATCTATTCCATTCTTATTCAATATTTAATATTGCAATTACTAAAAAGATTTACCATTGGAATATTTATATGTTTATCAATTTTTTTGAACAAAAATTATTATAATATTTTATAAAATGATTTTAACAATTAAATTATGTTTAAAACTCTTGGGTAGTTAAATTCTATCTAACAAAAATGTAAATTTAGAGTTTATAAGCAATCAAATTTAATTTATTGATGGTATATAGATTTATACAATAAATTTAATTTACTTCATCAAATATAAATCTACAATAAAAAACTTAATCAATTTAAAAAGTGTTTTTATATTTTCTTCTGTGTCCTTATTTTGTTGTGTTATCATTAAAATGGTTGTCAATTTTTTATCACGTAAATGTTTGAAATATGTACACAAATATTTTTATTATTTGTTTTTAATGTCTTAATATTTTTATTTAATTAATGTTTTTACAAATTTTATGTATTTTTCAAAATATTTTGAAATTTTAGATTCATGAGAAATCAAGAAAATATAATTGAAATATATAAAATTAGGTGAAATATACATCTTTACTTCGTATATCATTTTGTCTCTCAGTGTTAGTGTCGGCCCAGCAGAGTGCTTTCGTCATTGGTGTTCTTTCTGATCTCTACTCATTTCATCGCTCCATTGAAAATTCTCTCGAAAAAATTGAGTACTTTCATATAGTTTTGTTTCGGCTAAGTTTACAAGTTGGAGATAAGCGAACTCGAACAGCTGACATCCGTCATAAGATAAACCACCGCCTCTTAGGCGCCCGCCTGATTCTACCATAGAGGCCAACAATAGACAAAAACTACAAGTATCATAATGTAAAATTTGAATTTAGTTCATTTAAATGGTTTTCTCGCTATTTTTTTTTCCCTTAGACGAATTTAATTCATCTAATAATCACTCTTTAGTTAATATATCCATTCTTTATTGTATGATCTGTCCTAATAAAAAATGCAGATATTCATATTAATATTTATAACATTTGAGGATGTATCGGGAGAAAAACAAACATCACTTATGTTACTACCTGGAGCGTGATCAATATCCAATAAGACGAAATCATCCAACAATTATCGAGAGCCGTAATAATTTGTTCCAAGAAACAAATCAGCACTAGTACTAAAATGTTCATATCGAATCTCGATATAAAAAGAGCATTACCAGAAATCAAATACCATTTAACATCACAAGAAAATGATACATCATATAGAATAAGGGATCGTCCATCATACATGCTCAACTGTGAAGTTTGATGCAAATAAGTTTCATTCTAGAAAATCATTGGTGTCGTCTAGTGTCACTTTCTGAATTTGCTTGCCAAAGATGCGGAAACTGCATCCACATACATGTAACTTATAAGATTACACGTTAAAAGGGCCTTTTACTTATCCGGACAGCGACCAAGGATAAAAGAGGTACAAGTCTTCAACCAGAAAGATGGCTTTATCTCTAATCTTTGTAAGAGCTTATCTTAGCGCAGTTGTTCTAACCATTTTGTCAAGAACCATTGTTTATGTTTACTTGCAGAATGTAAGGAGAAGGTAATTGGCAACCAGTATTTTTTTTTTTTTTCAGAAACTAAATCTCAAAATTTGGGGGTTATTCCATTTGGTTATAAGAAGTAATATCTGAAATACAGGGATCTGGGGAAGCATTGGAAGAAAGTCTGTACTTCATTTGTATGACACTCAGAGACATGTCAAAGACCTGATTGATTCAGGACGGTTTAATGAAGATGATACCGATGGCACAGAGGTACCATTTTCTCATTTACAAAGTATTCTAGCAGCAACAAAAAAACGTGCCGAATGCAAACAAGCAAGGGCAAAAGGATTTGGACTTGTTTACGAGGTAATAGGCTTTTTTTCTACTACTTTCAAAATTCGTCTTTCAAATTTTGTTGGTTAAAAACGGATACTGAGAACGGGAAGCTACTACTAGGGTAAGTTTCTAGGGGGGCAACATATTGCCGTAAATAGGCTCTCAAGTGGTTCCGGACAAGGCTTAGAGGAAATCAAAAAAATGAGATCGTGCTGATTGCGAGACTTCAACATCGAAATATTGTCAGCATTTTAGACTATCTTGCAGCAGGAGATGAAAAGATGCCACTATATGAGTATGTGCCTAACAAAAACTTAGACTATCGTATTTGGTAAGGCTCTAGAAAACTTTAAAATGTGTATTATCACATATTATCTTCACATATGAATTCGTGGAAACTGAACAGAAACTACAGATATTCCCAGGCTTGGTATTTGTGGAAAGCAGATAAGGCATTAGGTTTGTTGGACTGGACAGCGCGGGTGAAAGCTGCAAAGCAAACGAACCGCTAAAGTGTCTAAATGTTGGGCTATTGTGCGTACAAGAAGACCCGAACAATCGTCCCTCCATGTGAAAGGTAGTTTTCATGTATAGCAGCGAAACGCATCTATTTCCAGCTCCAAAACAACAGGCGTTTGTAGTCAGGCGATGCCTTCTAGTCAAGCAACGAAAATGAGCTAATCTTACTTTGGAATATGGTAAGATGTACAAATCTCACTAAAATTCATTTTTATATCTACAAGTATAACCGTTTTTTCTCTTTTTTTTTGGTTCCCTTTGTTCTAACTATATATAATTGACCTTTTCAGACTGCTTACAATTTTGCAATTGTTGTGTTTGATATTGTTTGAGCATAGCCATCAATTGCTATTTCATGACGGTTACCTTAATTCTAAGCTCCAAACATCATATTTGATGCCAGTCAGCCAAACAAACTATCTATTCCCTGATTGTCTGCCAATTGACATGGAAACCTATTTAATTCTTTCTCTGCAATGAATATGAAAGTTAAGATTAGCGAGCTCGGAACACAGCAACCACAGCCCCTGGCTAAACTGTTGGATGGTCTTAATCCCTTTGTGTCCGTCTCGACTCTGGGGTTGCAACTTAATAAATTTCAAAAAAAAAGAGGAAAGAATCAGAAAAACCTCTGCTTCTAATAGGCCACTAGATTGCGGCTGTGACCTTCGTGGAAACTTTGACATCTTTCGCAAGGAAATTTTCAAAGTTAAGGCCGATAGAATCTGCAGCTCCATTTGATGCCAAATTCATCGTTAATAATATATATACATATATATATATATATTCCAATTTCGGCATTGAGCGTATGTTTATGTTGATTTTTTTAGAACAATTACGTGTTGAATTAACGTACTTTGGGGTTTGGACCTTGGACAATCTAGCTCTAGCTGTCGACAACTTGGGCTTAATTATCTGGGCTTGCAATCAAGCCGAGTAATCTTGCAGGCTAATTTCCAACTTCCAACCCCGCATTGCAGTCAGCCGGCAATCATATATATATATATATGAGGAGAAACTCAGTAATATTAACTTAAAATTAAAAAATTTTATATTTTTTTAATTATTGATTAATATTCATTTAATAGTTAATTATAAAAATAAATTATTATTAATTTTTGAATTATTTTTAAAGTATTTTAATTGATAGATGGATGCTAATCAACAACTAGAAAAAGTGTAGAACTTTAAAGCTGATTGTAAATTTTGGTCAGCTTACGCCCTAAGGTACACAGCCCCCCTAAGTAGTCAATTTGTTCGTTTCTCATGAAGGTTACAGCTAATGACAAATTATTTCCAATGTAAACCCACAGTTTAGATCGTAACTGCCCAAATGGGAAGTTTCTTGTTCGGATATATGTTGTATTTTAGTTTTAAAAGGAGCATCGAAAATTATAAATTAAAAAAATCATATAAAAATATAAATTTAATCTTACTTATATAAATACTCTTAAAAATAATATTTAATGAGTTTAAGATTTAAATTTTAATATTTATAATTTTTTTTAAATATGAAATTACAATCTTATCTATATTAATAAAATCCAAATTCGTAGAAACTTTTTTCTAAATACTCATTTCTGAAATTCTAATCTAAAAAAAAAGTGGAGAATTATCTTTTATATATAGAGTTTAATTATCTGATTAAAGGTTGTTTATACTTCATAAACGATGATCAAAATGAAAAATTCCAATCTTTAGTCAATTCTCCATTTGTTAAATATGCTTTGCTTAGACTTTGTGAATAATCTCATTTGAATCTGGTGTCGCGCTAATAGCTGTATTTATTTTGGCGATCATGTTCATAAAAATCGTCAAAATGGCGATCGACTTTCAAAGTCTCCAAAAGAGCTCCCCTCCTCATCCAATAAGGCGAGGCCATGTACTTTTATATATTAGAAAATTGGTGTTGTTGACACTTGATACAGGCCAGGCTAGGGTGTTAGCAATTTAGCTTATACGCGTCAAATACACGTATAATAAGTTCCTAAGGTTGGGGCCTTGGGGTTGGCCGTTGGGGGGATTCTTCATGCTACTTTCCTAGTTTTTTAAGTCATATTTTCCTTCTCTTTGCCTTTCCTCGAAAGAAATAAAATATAGAAGTATTATGTGTTTCCTTCCACCATTTTCTAATTGTTTGACAAAATTTGAATGTTACGTATTCACACGAACACAAGCTTTACTTACTTACTCTTCTCGGAAATATTGTGAATGCCTTTGCAGCTTATGAATTATAAGGAACTTTCCAAGAAGGATTTCCATGTTTAGATCATTGAAAAATACTGCGGCGGGAGTTATTGTGTTAACTTATCAAGTTAGGTTTATGGGTTTGTTTGCACCATATTTTTCTCATCCTATGTATGAGTGGTTCACACATGGCAAGGTGGTGGATCAAAAAACGAGCTCAAATTCCATCTATCAAGATTGATCAATTAGAGATCGATATGCGGCAAACATAAAAGTAATATGCCACATAGAAGTTTTGATTGAAACAGTAATTTTTAATTATATATATATATATTTTTAAGATATATTTAAAATATTATTATTTGATATATTGGTAGTGGAGCAAGCGAGGTTAAAACACTATCAAATGATTTATTTATTTAATTTTTATTTTTTTAAATATTCAATCAAGACACATAGTAATGTTTTAACTTTGTTTGTAGAGTTAAAAAAACTCATTGCTAGTGTATCAAATAATTATTTATATTTAAAAATAAAACATATGATAATTTTTTAAATTTATTGATTATTAATTTATTAAAAAGGAATTAAAAAATATGGTATACAGGAAGTGTTTTTCTGACTCTATTTACCCTTAATTGAATCTTCAAAATGAGTAATATTTCTTCAACGCTATATCCAAATTAAATCCGACTTAATGTTCTAATAAATAATTCAAACTGAATTTGCCCGTAGCTCATCTCTTATGTTTGCAACTTCAAGCAATTGTTACCCTATGACAGTTTGGTTGTTTGTTTCCATTTGCTATGAAAAATCCATAAAAAATAAAACCATAAAATAGTTCAAATGCAATGTAGTGATGAACTTTTCTTCTTGTGAAAGAAAAATATGAATAGGGGAAAAGAAAATGAAGGTTCCTCGAAAGGAAATTTCACTCTCTGGATGCGAAAGTCACGACAAGCTTCAAATTTTAAATTCCAATTTTGAAATCATGTTTATATATAAATATATAAATATTATATAATTTCAAATCACCTCTATTATTAATTTCTTTTGAGTAAGATGAGGAACAGTAAAATTTCACATGCATTCTTGGTATGATAAGGGATTGGCTGTGTTCTCAATTACAATTTGCAACTAATTTAATTTCCAAGAAAAACAAATCATCCTCCTTCAAGGAATGTCACAATATTTTCCAGAAAAAGAAGTTCATAAATTACTAAAAATAAAGCCATATAACTTAGCTATTATGTTCCTAGAGCTTGTTTGGCCTTTTTTTTTATTTAATTATAAGTTGAGATGGAGTTTATATGAAAAATAAAAAGTTAAAGAATAAAGCAAAATTTTTTTAATAATTTAACTCTTAAAATCTACATATTATATCGGCACAAATTGAGAAGAATCAAAAGATAAAAAATTTTATATTTTATTTTTAAAAATACTTTCTCTCTCTTTCCAATCCAAGAAGAAATAATTTCTTACTCTCTCTAAAAAA
>JBBYHK010000006.1:8995575-9007040 GCA_038382065.1 Adansonia grandidieri | reverse complement strand
GGTTCAATTCAAGGAAAAGCAAAGAGCCAAATAGGATTTTGAAAGTAACCTAATAACCAACATCAATCATGATAGATATTTAGATCAAGGTCGATGATCAATTCAAAAGCCGCATAGGATAGCTACGAAAGTTAGAACGTTAAATGGTGTTTTTACAATAGAAAAAAAAGACGCATCCAGATGGCCAACATAAAGTCTCACTCACAAACAAACTCAGGCATTAGGATCGAGTCCAACATTGACGATAAACATTCATCACATTCGAATCAGATTACCAGAATAACAAATCCATATTTTAAGCAATTTTTTCACAACCGCAAGAAAAGATCAAAAATCAAGTGATGGACACTTAAATCCAATGGAAAAGTAGATAATAAAAAGGATTATAACAAAATAATGAGAGATTAGACTTACTTTGAGAAGTAACAAAAAGTAATTGCCCCCTATGAAAATTTGTCTCTCTACATGTAGATACATATAGAGAGTGCATACAAAAATATAAGGTTTTTTTTTTACTTTTTTTCTTTTTTGGGAGAAATACATAATTGTAAGCCAAAATCAGCTTTTAAGAGGTGTCTATGGTCATGTCAAATTAGGTTACGGTTCAAATATTTTTTTATTTTTTTTCAAGTTTAAAAGTTTAAATTCATTATTCATAAATAATAAAAATTTTAAAAATTTATTTTTATATTAATATTTATATATTTTTCAATTAAATTTAAATAAATAATTTTTTTAATTATTAGATAATAATTTGGGTCAGATCAATTCAAGTAAAAGAAAGTCATGTCTAATGTCTGAAACTAGTAAGTAACTCAACCCATGGATAGGGATTTGCTGGACCATAGGTAGGTAATGATAATACTTTTTTTAGATAAACTTTAACTACATAGTGGAAGTCTTGACATTTTTAAATACAATATAATTAAACAAATATGATTTCAAAAATAATTAACACTACATAAAGTATGATACAATATCCAAAATAGCACAAACAAAACATGTATGCACAAACTTATAAAATTCTATACAATATAAATTAACATATTTATAATACTTTAAATATAATTATAACTTATAAAAATATATAAATACGATATAAATATATGAACTACCAAATCTAAGAGGTTTAAGACATTTTTCGTGTACCACCCAAATTTCCTTTCTTTGAGATGGGTCCAATTCATCAATGGTGTCCATTACACTCGTTTCCCATTTTCGGGTATAAGGTTTGATCTTCTCATGTTGAAGTTCATCATCTTCCTCTTCTTCTCCATCGTCAACCGTACTCGAAACATTATTAATGAAACCGTTGTTGTTTTCTATGAATAGAGGAAAACTGAAGTGGTGGGAGAGGGTGTTCTTATGTCACCCTTCATAAAACAAATATCAAAACGAAAATGGCTTCTATCACAGCAAATTTTACCTCTATTTAGCCCAAGAAGAATCATAAGATTAAAAAGAAAAATAGTTAAGGACATTGAAAAAGGAATATGATTCCATTAAGAAATTGAATCAACTAATAACATATACTCATATAGTTCAATCTATATTGCAAATTTGCAAGCAAGAAAAAACTTTAATATTCAAAAGATAATAAGAAATTTCGGATGATGGGTTATTTTTATTTTAAGTTTAATTAAATTGAGTTTTGGTTATTTATTAAAATTTATGGAGTTTTAATTTTTTTTAAAGTTAGAATTAGGGTTTTTGAACATGATAAGAGGAAGATGAAGGTGAAGAAGAAGAAGATAAGAGTGTTTTTATATCAGCTAGGTATAAATTTAATGACGTTACATTTTAATTACCGTAATAGTTAAAATATAAAAAATTAAATATCATAAAATTACATAAAATTAAGTATCACATGAATCAAAATATATAGGAGAAAAATGAAAATTTTCCTCTTTTAAATATGCACAAGATACACCCTCCCATTTTCTCTTCTTTTTGTCATTTCAACATGAACTTATTTGTTTTTATGCAAGAAAAATAGTCATATTTACTATATTTTGTCCTCACATTTTCTTTTCCATCAAATCCACCCAGAACCTTTCTCCTTTTTCACTTTTCCACTGTTCCTTATCCATCTTTTAATGTTTTTAGTATACCAAGTACCAAAGTTGTTGAAATCGGCTAGACTGCTGATCGCGTTAGTTAGACAAATAGTTGGTTGTTTAATAAGTCAAGCACATTATATCAAACTGCACATTCACTGAACTGATATAAATGGTGAAAAGTAAAATTTTAGTTTAATATATATTTATATATATTTTAAAATTTTATCTTATTTTTTAAATTAATAAGATTTGAACTTTTATTTTTTAATTTTATATTAAATATATTATTATTAAATTAAATACATAATTTTATTAATTAATTAATTTAATAATTATTTAATATTAAAATTATTATTATTTAAATTAATTTTTTAAATAAAATAATTCATTTAATCAATTAAACCGGAAATGAAAACCTCCTATCAATTTTTTTTTCCTTTTTTTGTGACTTGCCAAACGCATCCTACAATCCTTTTAATTTTCACCTAATAAGAATAAAAAAGAAAGAAACAGGAAAGAGGGGAAGTCGAAGCTCCTCCTTACTATCGATCGTTGACGCAAAAGAAGGCTTTTCAGTACAGAGAGACACTGGATTTTTGACGAGTGATTTAATTAAATGGTGAGGACCTGAGAATCTGAAAGCTTCCTCTAAATACGCAACAATAAGGGGCGCTTCATTAGATTAACCGCCACCTCGTTTGTCGATTGACTGGTTATGGCCGAGCCATTGTCTTCTTCGTCGTTATCTAAGGACGAGCTGATTCAGCTGATCAAGCGGCTCGGAACCTATCTTGCCCTCAAGATGTCCAATCTCTTCCCGATCTCACTCCAAAGACTGGTTCTTTTCTTTCTCAAATTCTCCTCTCGTTTTTTCTTTCTGGGGATCTGATGCACTTTTTGTTGCTAGAATGCGAAAATTTATTCCTTTCCCCCTATTATTTAGTTATATAATTTAGGCATTTATTGGTGATTATAACGGAATATTGATTTGGTAAGTGATGTTAATTTCGTCACACTAATTTTTTGGATGGAAAATTAATCTAATTGCAGCTTTAAATTTCCAATATTTAAGATGAATCCTCGTACTGATTTACCACATGATAAATTCTTACGGAGTAGAAATGGTGTTAATTCGTCTCTTATCCTAACTGTTTTTAGCCTAATTGATTTTTGAGCTAGAATGTGAAAGTGCTATATTGAGGACAAACAACCTCGAACCCGTGGTACTGGCAATGATATGTATGCATGTATGAGGAGAAACAACCTCAAACCCTAAACCTCAAACCTTGAACCTCGAACATGTATGTATTTTATATTTGATTTTTGAGCTAGAATGTGAAAGTGCTATATTGAGGACAAACAACCTCGAACCCGTGGTACTGGCAATGATATGTATGCATGTATGAGGAGAAACAACCTCGAACCCTAAACCTCAAACCTTGAACCTCGAACATGTATGTATGTTATATTGAGGTGAAAGTGCTACCACACATGTAGAACTGCTCGTACTTTCATTCTTCATTTTCTTTTCAACCTAGACAAAGCTATTTTGTTGTTTTAGCATGTAACTGAAATGTGAAATGTTTTCAATAATGATGTGTGTAATTTGTACCATGTCCCTACTGGCATCAGGATCCACAGTCTGTTGGGGCTATTGCAGGTCTTGCTGTTGCAATCATCTTTACTTATAGGTTGATGAGATCACCTGCACCACCACCAAGAAGGCAACCGAAATGTCAAGGTCCAACAACTAGCAGCTCTGCTACCAGTGCCCGGTCAAATATAATGTTGATGCCTTCTGGAGTTTATTCATCTTCAGAGGATTTAAGAGCACAGAATGTTATTGATGAGTTTTTCCAGCCAGTAAGGGTATGAATTTGCCTCTTTCTTCAACGATTTTATATGGTTATCATTGTCAATTAGCTTCGTTTGTTTGTAATTTGCATTCTCTTTTTTTTTTCTTTTGCAGCCAACATTGGGGCAAATAGTTAGGCAGAAACTGAATGACGGTAGAAAGGTGACTTACATATACTCCTTAATGCTGTAAGCAAAATTTTTGGTACTTATTGTATTTGTGTCTATTGGTTTATGTAAATAGGATTCTTAGTCAAATTAATCATGCCGCTTTAATAAGGATTAATAATCAATGCTCACGAAAAGGAGGTAAAAGTTTTACTTATAGAAATGAGATTCTTTAGGAGAGGAGTTGTACCCATTCTTTCTTAATGTGATTCTAGGTTTCATTTAAGGTAATGTTTGCCTGAAAAATTTTGGTTTATATGCTTGTAGCTAGGTAAACTGGCCTGGCTAGCTGAACAGCTTTTATGAGCCCTCTCATATAACCCTGGATCCTCTTTGAAGGATTTCTCTTCTGAGCATTGGGTTTCATGGAGTGTTGTTGCTGTCAATTGTTTAAATGGCCCAATCATCTTATTTAGTTTATTAGCCGGATGCTTTATTGGAATAAATTATTAAAGTAAATGCCAAAATAATACCAAATCCAGTAAATTCAATATAATCTCTACTTCCTACCAACTGTGTTAGTCAGTGTTTTACTGGATTGCCATCACAGCTTCTTGCTATTGTAAACTTAACTTTTGGAAATCTATCTGCATCTTGAATGTGCACTCAAGTCTTATACGACATGGTTTGGTTTTACTGAGAGCCATTACCTGGTATTGGTCATAATAGCTGCTATGATACTGCTAGTGGCAGGATCAGATGAATTGGTTCTGACACTATTACTTGAGTCTATTCTTTGGGATGCATGACCGATTTGTAATAGTTAAATTAATTTCTCATATTAGTGTTAGTAACTTCAACTGAACTTTTCAATAAGCAAAGTAACCTCCTTGTTTAGGTTCCAGGTTTTCATGCTTAATTCTGACTGACTTTTTAAGTTTGGATACATGTTGGTATTTGATGCTTATGCATTCTTATAAAGCCATTTGTCAGAGCCCTTTTTTCACTCTTCCTTAACTTTAATGTTTTGATGACCTATTGGTGCAGGTAACATGCCGTTTACTTGGAGTAATCCTTGAGGAAAGCAGTCCAGAGGAGCTGCAGGTGGGGAATCTTTTCAGTGAGCTTTATTTTTGTAACTAGTATCTGCAATAATTAATTTAATTTGTTTCATTCTGGATAGAAACAAGCAACTGTAAAGTCCTCTGTGTTGGATGTGCTGTTGGAGATTACCAAATTTTGTGATCTTTATCTCATGGAGAGAGTTATTGATGATGAAAGCGAAGTGAGTTCAAACCTTATTCTATAATATTTTTTTGCTTATTTTTTCAGTGCTATATGTTTTCCTTAAATATATTTCTGGACATATTAGGTATTTCAAGGTTTTGATAGGTATATTCTCTAATTACAAGCAAAACTCCTGACTTTTTTTTGCATTGAATGTGTAACATTGATTGAACAAGTAGTGAGAAGAGACAAAATGTAGAAATATACGGAGGAACTCAGGAACAGACCAGAATAACTAGTGAGAAACAAAGGAGATTGGGGGAGACAAGTGACCTGGGGAGAAAGCCAGATAGAGTAAGTAGGGGGAGAAAATCTCAATAACCAAAATCACAACACCTCGAATAATCAATTTTTTAAAGCCTTACTGAAACCAAAATACCATAGGTATTTATAACTAAACTCAAAACTCTAATAAAATGAAAAATTACCATACATAATCGAGAACGCGACTCTTGGAAAAAGAGGTAAAATACTATCTAATATAAAATGAACCTTAATATATATAAAGCTTACAATGACACATGTAAAATATAAAATAAAATCCTAGATAATATTATACCTCAACTATTATATTTGCATTCTCCATCAAAAATTCCTCCTTATTAGTAGTAGTAAAGTACTTCTTTATCATGATTGTGCTTGTATTTGGCTACTAGCATATTTTTATATCTTGTGTTTTCCCTTGTGACTAACATTATGAAGTCTCTGTCTGCAGAAAAATGTTCTTCTGGCCTTGGAAAATGCAGGGATTTTCACCTCTGGTGGTTTGGTGAAGGATAAGGCAAGTAAATTGGCAATTGTGATTGTATGTAATTTTTGTTTAGATATCTTAAACTAAAATGATCCTCCTGTCAAGGGCATTACGTCTGGACCATAAAATCTGGTGCCTGCTATAAAATATTAGAATATAAATTGGTTGATTATCCTTTCTTTTCTAAGTTCAGAATGTTGATGTTCTATCTTGTTTTTGTTCATATATTTAGTATTTACTTTGCCTGAAATGAATCTGCAGGTTCTCTTTTGCAGCACAGAGAACGGAAGGACATCTTTTGTTCGGCAACTAGAACCAGATTGGCATATTGACACAAATCCTGAAATAGTTTCTCAGTTAGCTGTATAATTTGATTACTTGCCATAATCTTCGAGATAGTTATTTCACAGCAGCACTTAAATGTTCTGATATTAGATTCTAAAGCCATATTTTTTATCACAATGCCCAATATTTTGATATTAGATTTAATGTCATATTCTCGTCACAATGTTTACAATTTTAAGATTTTTTTCTTGTTACCCTTTGCAGAGGTTCATCAAATATCAGCTTCATGTTTCCCCTCTCAAAGTTGAACGGACAGCAGCTAAGGTCTTCACTTCTCCATCATTGGAACACTTCTTTGGGTGCGTTTGACACTTGAACTGGTAAAAAGATGCTATGTTTCAAGTTGTTATTTTACTCCTTTTCTGGCCTTATGTGCGACCATATTATAGCCTGATATTTTTCTCTCTTTTGGCACACATTGTGCTGAATGTCACCTTTTAGGATAAGGGAGAAGATTTCTTTTGTTTGAAATTTGTGAAATAGGGTTTAAATTTGAACCTTTTTTGAACTGGAGAAACTCCAAGCAACAATTTATGTTTGTAATTTACTTCCAAGGATAGGCAATCATAAAAAAAAAAAAAAAAAAAAATTGTATGTTGTTGCTGTACGGAGTTTGCTTTACTCGCTTGGTTTCACCTTTTTGATATTGCTAGTATTTTAATTAGTTAGAAGTTTCTTGATCGAAAAGAAGCAAAACAACAATGATGGAGTATGCAAGGTGCGGCTCGACGCGGCTTGGGTTTCCTGGTGTCTTCGTCGAATCTAATATGCGTATCACTCTTAGAATTTTCCAAAAAAATAGGAGAACAATTTTCACACACATTAAAGCACCTAGGTCGGCGCCCTCGTAATGTTAAATAGAAAGTAGTTTGATCAATATCTGACTCTCCTTGTTAGGTAAAATTATTTTATTTACTCTAATCAAAATTGCTTCAAGCCACTAACATAGTTGTATCTTGGCCCAATTCAATACTAATTGGGCTTAGTATATTTGGCCAATCCTAATCTATGTCTAAGTGGGCTTTAATAAAAAACAAGGCCATCAGACAACTAATATAGTGTTTGGCTAACTTATTATTTACATTCAGGAATTTTAAATTTTCAATTAAATCTTTTGACTAAGTGAATCAATTTTATTTCGTGTAAATATAATTAAATAACCATCAAATAATTATTTAACTTACCTTAACAATTAAAGAAGATTATTTAGCCAATATATTAAGATAACCATAATTTCATGTCTATAATTAGATATTATCTTCATAAGACATTCTTATCATTTTTGAAATATTAAGACAATGAAGATTAAACTTCAAAAATCTAATTTATATCTTAATTAAATTTTTTGAACTAATTCAATTAATTCCTCCATATTATATCTTTTATTTAATTAATTCAAACTTAATTAAATCTCGATTTTAATATAACTCATTTGTCTCATTGTGTGTGGCTCATTTGGTTTCCAATATGTTGATAATGAATATTAATTGCATTAAACATGTTCATAGATCAATAGCGAAATCTAGAACCCATTATGACCACCCTAATATTGAAGAGTCAAAGTGCCCTTTTTGAAACCTTTTAGTGTAATTCGATCTCTCACCAAATATCCCAGAATGGGCATGAATTTGATGTAGTGTTTACTCATGCTTCAATCCATATTAGTTCCTGTAGCTCATGGTTAGCAATATGAATTTAGATAAATGATTTCTCCTAAATTCATCGTGCCCTGATTGAAGACTTTATTCTAATTACCCTCGCCAAGAATATATAGGGTACATCTCTGATATCGCTAAGAGCAGTGAATCCTTTTTAAATCATTCATCCACCTCCATATGATTAATGTCAAACTCAAAATATGACATTCCCCATGCTAGATGACCTGGTATCACAAGTTAGAAGACTAGTTACATGACTAGCATGTGAGAACACTTTCATAGACTCTTGAATGACTAATACCAAATGGAGTTCTCATATGAGCTATGTTCAGTGAATTTATTCTCACAAAATAAGAACCCATATGGCATCCTAAGTATCTCTCATACTTCAACCTATAAGATTTGTTGCTTGCTTTATAAGAAAGAAAAACATAACACGTGCTAGTCTTTAAGCATTAACAATGCCCTGTCTTGGCAATATAATGACTAAGAATAATTTTAAGAACATAGCTTTGCTGCATAAGGATCCCATTGTTATAAAATTTTTTTTATAATTCCTTCGCAAGGCCTTACATGTTTTATGAGCTTTATCAAATTAGTGGTTTAATGATTGTCAATCATGCCACTAACATGAAAGAAAACCTTATATTACTATAGTGTAGTGATGACTTTGCATTATTGACTGTATGCCCTTAAGTTCAATCTGATTGGCTCTATGACATATTTACTTACAATAGGTGCTCTGAAGTATTTTCTTGGAATGGAGTTTACAAGATCCAAGAGGGTCTTTTTGTTTTTTTTTCTCGATGAACATATGCTCTAGACTTATTCTCTGAAACAAGCTTATAAGGGTGCAAAGTTGCTAAGATGCCTATTAAACCTAATTTGAAACAAGTACCACCCAAGTTTGAAGAAATAGTGAACAAAGATTAGTTTCAAAGGCTTGTTAGGAGATTAGTTTATTAGTCACATACACGTCCTGATGTAGCTTTTGCACTCAGCATGGTAAGTTAGTTCATGCATTCACTTAGATAGGTTCACTTTGAAGCAATATATATGATTTTGGGATAATTAAAATGAAAACCAATAAAAGGTTTATTATTCAAGAATTGCAACCATTTACAGGTTAAGAGATATATAGATGCCAATTGGGCTTAGAGGTACTTTAATCACTTAGTATAGTAAAAGGCAAAATTGTTGTAGCAAAAAGTATTAGGCCAAAGTTCAAATCAAGTGCTTATGGAATTTGTGAAGTGTTGTAAACAAAAGACTTTTAAAGTACTCAAAAGATCTCTAATCCATTACAAATGAAAGTGTACTGGAACAAAGTAGCAATCTTCATTGCCATAATCCAGTTTTTCATGATAGAATCAAATATGTTTAAGTTGATAAACACTTCATCGAATTTGTCAAGTGTTATGGATTAAAAGAATTCTAGAAAACTTAAAGATCTTTAATCCATTACCTATGAATGTGTACCGTGACAACGAATTAGCAAGCTCTATGTCTCATAATCTAGTTTTTCATGACAGAACTAAACATGTTGAAATTGACAAACACTTCATTAAAGAAAAACTAGGTAATGAACAAATTTGTATGTCATATATCAGCCAATGACCAAGTTCTAGACATTTTAACTAAAGGGTTGCATAAGAGACATTTTGAGATTTAATAAGCAAACTTACAATGAAGGACATTTTCAAACCAGCTTGAAGGGAGTGTTGAACAGTGGATGGCCGCATAAAGTTGGCGAAATTATAGGTGAAATCCTTGAAGATTTGCTATATGTTAATATTAATTTAATTGGTTTAAATGTAGATTGGCACTTTTAGATTTATTTTCCCTTTTTATTTTCTATACAGTCTATAAATAGAATATATGTAATAGACTTTATGTGTGACAGTATAAGTAAAAACAATTAGATCTATTATCTTTCTATTTAGCACCAATGCTTATTGTTATGTTGAGAATATCATTTTTTTTAGTTGGATTATGTTTTCCCTTAATGCATGAAATTAATTCTTTCATAAAGTGGATAGTTATCGCTGCTTATTTATAGAAATTCCTGCATTGCATATTATTTATTTTTGCCAACCATCTTATAGCCATGTAGAAATTTCCGTTAGGCACTGCGTGAACCACTCTAGTGATCCAAAAGCATTCGAAAGAGAGGTTTCTTCATATTATCAAAATAATAGACTAGCGGATGGCGCTTGTTCTGCTTCTTAGTGAACATTTTGGTTAGTTTTTCTTTTTTTTTCATGAAATAGCTTCATTCATTGGTCACTTTATTTTCACTATATGTAGCAAAATAAACCTAAACCCGAAAACTCAAGCCGAATCTGATTGGACCAAAAAGTTAAAAATCGAACCCAAAAAACATTGAACTCAAATTAGCTCGAGCTTGAAATAACTCGAACCCGAAATAACCCAGCTTGGAAAAGCCAGAACTCGAAAAAGCCCCAAACTAAAACCATCCCGATCTTGAGTCCGAATTTAACACTAAAAATAAGAATAATTAAATTGTAATTAAATAATATTTTATAAAGTGAAAAACTTAAATTTACAATTTTTATAATAAAATTATGTAACAAATTGATTTTATTTAATAAATTAATTTTTTATCATTTTGGTGCTAATGAATATTGATTTTAATGTATAAATATGATTAAAAATATCTTTTTATAAGTTTACTTAAAAAATTAGTATTTCTTGTTATAATTTGGTAGTGTTATACATGAATTTAAATTGTTTTATGATTTTTAAATATATAATTATAAAAATTAATAAATTATTCATTAACGAAATTAGCATTAATATATAAAGTTTGTGCTAAGTGCAAATTATATCAGATTACTGTAAAATTTATTTTTTAAAAATTTTACATAGAAATTAAAAGTACAAAAGCAAAAGAATTTAATATAAGTTTTAACTCTTTTTTATTAATTAAAAAATTGATTTACTTTTTACCATTAATGAAAATTAGTTTTTTCAAAATAAAGAAAGTTAATATAAACCTTAATTCTTTTTTATTTATTATAAAATAAACTTATTTAACAAAGGTTAACTAAAATGTTTACTTATAGATTTAATAAATCTTAATAATTATAAAAAAATTATAATAACGATTTAAAATTTGAGTAAATAAATTTATTTATTTACCAAGCTTAATTAAAAATTAAACATTTGAAAGTAAAATAATTTAAAGAAACTTTAATTTGGATTAACTATTATAAAATAAATTTATTTAATAATTGTTTTAATGAAAATAAAATTCTTATTAATAAGAAAACGTTTAGTTTTAATAGAAGTTTTAAGATTGGATCATATCATTAAAAAATTGTTTAATAATTAGTTACTGATACTTTTTTTTTATTGTCTTACTAGTTCTTAAATCATAAT
>JBBYHK010000006.1:8944577-8968063 GCA_038382065.1 Adansonia grandidieri | reverse complement strand
TAAAGTTTGCATATGCACAAATTTGGCCCTCTTACTATGTAATTCGGATATTTTCTCTTATTCTTTTATTTGGGTCAGTTTAATCCTCCTATTATTTTATCACTTGAAATTGACTAAGAACAAAAATTCATTCGAAATTGACCAAACATTAAATTTAAGTTAAATTGATCGGAAATGATAGCAAGAGGATAATATTGATCCCAATGAAGGGTTAGGAAAAAAATGATACGGTTTACATAATTCGGAACCAAATTTATATTTACGTTTTTTTCTTTTAATGTATCTTGAGAGGAACGAAATCTGGGCCATCACTTTTTTGTCAATTATTTTTCAATACTCTAATTATCACTGTTCATATGAGCAGAACTCATCTATAAATTACGGAAATTAAGGAAATTATGTGTGAATAATGATTAAACTTATAACGGAAAATAATGGATAGAAAAATAATGTAAGAGAGCCAAACCTAAACCCAAATTGAAGAATAGAGATGTCCATAAGCAAGCTATGGTTGAAAGTTTTTTTACATTTAAGCTCAAGATATGGTGGGGTTTACTTTGAAGCTCGAATTATTGTTCCTAAAATAATAGAACATTAAAAAAATTATACTAATATTTATATATTTATAATTAAATTTTAAATAATTTTTTTATTATTACAAAGTAATTCAAGTCGAGTTAAATAGAAGCATATTAGAGAATAAAACAAGAAGAAAGAAAGGAAGAATATCTGCAAACTGCAATAGTTAATTTTCTTTTAGCTTCTTTGCTTTGAGATAGGCAGTTCGGTATGGTTTCAGACATAGGAATTGCAACTTATTATTTGTATGAAGTTGGAATTTTAACAGTTCCTCGAGAAAGTGTATGTTTCAGCAGAATGAAAAGCACAGCATTTGAGACTTGAGATTGGCCAATCCCATAACCATGAGCATGAGCATGTAATTTCTCGTGCTC
Source organism: Adansonia grandidieri (assembly GCA_038382065.1). NCBI lineage: Eukaryota > Viridiplantae > Streptophyta > Magnoliopsida > Malvales > Malvaceae > Adansonia > Adansonia grandidieri. The sequence continues at coordinate 8,967,110 of JBBYHK010000006.1, read as the reverse complement.
AGGATTCAGGAACTTAAAAAACAGGTGAGCTGCATCTCGGATTACCACAACCAGAACCAGGCGTAAAATGCGAATATCTAATTCTAACATACCAAAACCCATGCAAAACTGGAGCTGCTAAGAGTGCACGAGTTTCATTAAACTCGACTGGAACGTTGTGTTGTATAGTTCTCAAACGCAAGTATTATGCCTTCGGCTTTTAACAAAGCAAGACTTTCACAAGTCTTCTGTTTCAGGTGGATACTTTTTTATATAGTATTTGTTTTATATTATGTTCATACCATATTCAAAGTTTAGCAAATCTACTATTAATATACCTCAGTTATTAAATCAAATGCTCATGAGGGTACGAAAGATGTTCCACCTTTTAACCGTCCATCAATTTGAGCCGATGTTCAATTTGTTGTATTTGGTGCAGGCCTTTTGTCAGGCACTTACGGGCTTTGAGACTACAAATGAGTTGCAACCCTCCACTTTGAGACTGCAAATGAGTTCCTCAATCTTGTTGACTCACATCATTGATGTCAGACATGAGAAACTGAAGGAACCAATAGAATTGGGGAAAAACAAATCAAAAGAAGAAAAGGGAAAATCATTCCTCCCTCAACAATCAAAATCTATATCCAAGGAAGAAAAACCTTTTGACAGAACAAGAAACTTGTGTCTCCTTCAAATCAAATTTAAATGCCACCAAAGTAAAAGTTTTGAGAAATATTAATTATAATTTTATAAATTTACATGCTCTCTAAACAGCAATAGCAATAGAAATACATGATGGAGTTACTACAATTTTAGTATGCCTGTGATGAGAAGCTAGCAAAATTATTCTATTGGATCACCAAAATCGTACAATGAGAGACAACTAAGTTACACCCCAACACTACATGTAGGCTTCCCGGACATTATGCCAAACCATCCCCAAACCAAGCCCTTCTCTCATTAGTACAAAATGGATGGAAAAAAAAATAGATTTTTCCTCTTATTAACTTGTTGCCATGGTGCTAGGGAAGGGACCGGTGGCATTTCGCCGGTGAAAAAAAATTAACCTCTAAACCTGTAAATTTTAGTTTCCAAAACCAAAAGGCGACTTCCTTCTGCTTCCGCCTTCTCCATACTGTTCGTTCCATTTCCTCAGCTCATTCATGCTTGTAGCATCATAAGCAACAGATGGACCCACCTGTTACCACCCCACGAACCATGCTATCAGTTTTATAAATTCAGACAGCTTAATAACAATGTACTCAAAACATCATCATGTTTTAAACAGAATAACCAATAACTATCCCGCAAGATGGCTTAAACACAGGCATGATAGCAAAATAAAAAAGAAAGAAACGACCTGAAAACACCCCCATCAAACCAGTCAAAACTCAAAATGGATAAGAACATGCTGTACTCAGGAAAGTTGACCTATGTTGCTGCAACTCTTCATTTATAACCCTCGAAGGACCCTCCAAATAAATGGAAAAACTTAAAATAATCTATACATACCCATGTCAAACACATATCCGTATCTAATACTCAGACGTGAATCCATCTAACATAGAAGTTGACAAGTTGGAATGAAACCAAGCTCAAAGCATGAATAAGTAACATTATTAATTTCTGGTCTATTATGTAGACCTGTTGGCTATTATGTTTAACGGAGGAAATTGTCTATGGCTTTATGCTATACAAGTATAATTTAACATTTCATACTAAACAAGGCAAAGAATTGAAATAGATGGTATTAATATGCTACCTTGACTTTTGACTGAATAAAATCATCCAAATTAAGGCGCCTTAATACTGCAGCTGCATCATTTTTGCCACCCTGTAATATCAAACGATAAAAAATCAACACACGAGCCAAACAGTACACTTTTATTTTCTAAAAACAAAATATACTGAATGTTTTTTAAACTACATGACACTTCTGTAACTAAATGTGACACCAGACTACTAAGCTACGTTGCTCCGACTCCTCATTTTCCCTTAAGTATTAGCATCCGACACATATTCGAACATGGGTCTAGGAATATAATCCTCCAAATACATGGAAAAACTAGAAGAAACTGAACACACCCATGCTAGACTCAAGCCCATGTCCGACACTCACATCCGATAATGCTACTAAGAATCTTTCCTTAAACTTTAGTACAGAAAAGTAGAGTGTAACAGCTTCTTGCAAAATGCTATAAAAGATGCAGAAAAAAATGCAGAAGGCGGATAAGAAATATGAGCAGAACGATGCAAATCAAAATAAAAACATGAGTGAAACATTGGATTATTAGCCTAGAAGAACTATCAAATCAATACATCATTTAAATGCACAACCAGGTACCTTCCTTTCTTCTTCTAGTAGCTCTTGCACAGGCCTGTATGCTGCAGCTATACATAGGTTCTGCACTCCAAATTATGTAAAAAATGAGTCCGCTATTCAACACTTCAATGGACATAAAATCAGCACTTTACCTTCAAATCACTACCAGAATACCCCTCAGTTGCATTTGCAAGTTCATCAAATGAGAAATTAGGTCCTAAATTCTCTTGTGCAAGCAATATTTTCAGTATTTTCATGCGGTTGCCAGCATCTGGTAGGTCAACATATATCCTAGCAAAGTCAATATGCATACTGGTTATTACCATAAACGTTAGCGAATAAGAGGAGCTTGCTTGCAGAACCTCACGAGTGTCAGATTTACCTTCTTGGTAAGCGGCGAATAACAGCATCATCAAGATCAAATGGCCTATTTGTTGCACCAAGGATGAGGATTCTTTGGCTATCTTTCGACGTTAATCCATCCCAAGCTGCCATGAACTCATTTCTCATTCTCCTTGTTGCCTCATGCTCAAAACCACCGCCACGAGCACCCAGTAAACTATCAACCTATAATGTGAAATTCAATTCCCAACATATAATGCCAAACATCAAGAACAATGGATCAAACAGCCCTCTTGGGAGCCCTAACATAGCATTCATGTGTAATGCAAAATGGCATGCTGTTCATGTGAATTTGCAGAGAATTACATGTTGCGATTAATTGAAAGTTTGTATGTTGCAAGATATTAATTGAACACAGTTTTCAACAAAAATTTTTCAAGGAGCTCATGAAGAGGTCCTCTTTCACTCAATCCCTTGTACTACACCAAGGTTTATTCTCCTTAGAAACTTTTTACACTTCTTCACTAGAATTTTCTAAGCCTCATTTATTTATAAGATGAAGCATGTCGTTGGCCCTTCTTCATTTCTTTTCTTTATCTCATTTATCTGATGGGACAGAGGACTTCACACAAATTATTCTGTTTCTGAAAAGAGAGAATACTGGTTCTCTCTTTAGAAAGGAAAAAAGTATCTATTATTGGAGTGATAATCTTCACTTAAGATTCAGTTCACCCACTTTTGAGTCTTTCTGGAAACAGTTGTAGTGATGAATTAATAATGTTCAAGACAGCTTACGGCAAAACAATTTTTTCCAAGAGGACTCACCTCATCAACAAATATAATCACTGGAGCCAACTTGCTAGCAAAGGAGAAGAGAGCCTTGGTGAGCTTTTCAGCATCTCCAAACCACTGCGAAGAAGAAAAAAGTAATGTTGGGGTTTTAAGTATGTTTGGGCAAAAAATGAAACAAAAAACTCAGAAATAAATCAGAGAGAATTTCTTCTTTCTCGATTGACAGTCTTCACTTTACTTCCCCTTTTTGGCCATGACAACAACTGCAAGGTCTACAAAATAAAACAGGTACCAAGATCTCATTAAGTTGACAACATTATTTTTTTGCATACCTTCGACGTAAGAGCTGAACCAGTTATGTTGATAAAGTTTGCTCCGGCTTCAGTCGCCAATGCCTTAGCAAGTAGGGTTTTCCCAGTTCCAGGAGGACCGAAAAGTAATATTCCTTTGCAAGGCTGAAAAGAGCTTCACACAGTTACACAGAGTGCAAACTTATCCAATTTGCATTAGCATCCATGGAGATATAAGGTCAAATACCCGCAATAAATTTCCATGAGAAAAAAGTTCAGGCCTCCGCATTGGAAGAATGACAAGTTCATTCAACGCTTTCTTCACGTCTTCAAGAGCACCTACATCATCAAATTTGACACCAGTTTCACCAGGTGGTACCACTGCCGAAACAAAGTTTCTTTCGTACTCATCCTTTGTAAGGTTCTGCAAAATTTACGTTAAGTACACTAAGTATTGATGTCACATTCAAGTTGCAATATTCTTCAGAAATAATGGGAATGAAATTCATGCCTTCAAGTTTTGTGTGGGCTTTCGAGATAATGTTTCTTGCTCCTTTAACCTCAAAACTGCAATTTCAAGGCTTCACAATGAAAGGAAGAAAAGTAAAAATCAAGCGGTTGAATCCCTGATGTTTGTTATGCACATACAGGGCATACATACACGTGGTCACTAACATGCATGCACATATCAGTTTATGGAGACATACCTTTCACGAGGGAGACATAATCTTTCGCCTTTTATTGAAGGAAGTGTGCAGGATGATAAGTAATGGTTTTTAGCCCAACCAACAACCTTCTCAGCTTCTACCAACAAAATAAGGGGAGATTAGTACCCATATGTTTTAGGATACAAGGGAAATTAATCAATTTCACTTGCTATAGACACCAAAAAGGGTATGCCCCTATGTTCTCGAACACTGGTTTGAGCGTTAGATATGGGTATGTTCAATTTTTTCTAATTTTTTCCATGTATCTAAGAGCCCTCCGAAAGTTATATCCCCATACCCATGTCTGGATATACGTCAGAACATGGGTGTCAGATGGATATTTCAAGAATAATGAAGAGCCAGAGCACCGTAGTCTGCCCAGTGATCCAGCAAAAGCTAATGGAACCAGCATACACAATGGTCAAATTTTCGGCTTCTCAACTTAACATGCCATATTGCAGTCACAAGGGCAAAGCTGGGGATGCTAACAATGATATCACATAGTTACACAGTTAAAATGAAAATGACTTTGTTTTTGTGGTCAAATTGACTCATTCAAACCAAAATAAGATAATATTTGTTCTTGACCAAGCAACTTTGACATACAAGAATACGGATAAAAGTTCTTTATCATTCTGTCAGGCATAAGTTATACTTACAACTATTTAGCCAAAGTAAAAATTGCTGAAAATACATTCATTTCAATCCTTACTCTGCCTTGTCAGTATCACACCATCAGTATTTGCATGCAATAGATCCAAACATGACAGCTCATTTTCTTCAAGAACCTGCAGAAGAATTGCTTCAGCAGTAAAATTCCCACAACAAACAAAATGTTTCAATGGAATCGCTCAGTTTTATTCACACTCCACAGCTGAAGTAAAGTTCAATCCTTTTAAAGGTAAAATTAATGAAAATGTACCAAATAATAAAATTGAAACCAACTGCATACCTTATGTAATTCATTTATATTGCTTCTTAATATCACGATTCTCCGGTCCTCATCAAGCTGTTTATTAAATATCTTAAGGAGATTTTCCTCCTGGAAAGAGTTGCAAAATATTAAAAGGGAGAGAGAGACAGAAACGTTCGGATAGCTAAGAATATTCTTAAGTTTTTTTTTTTTTTTTTTCGTCTTTTTTACTTGAAATTACCTTAGGAGGATGTATAAGCAAAACATTGGTGAAAAGCTTATATATTTCGTCATCAGCAGATTTCTTGGTCGCTTTAAGTCCCTCAGTAAGGTGCTTCAAAGGGAGAGGCTGCAAAACAGAAGTAACTCACGATAAATGATTTCTCAGACAGAGAAAGAAAGCTTGAACTCAAATCATAATCAAAAGCCACAACAACAAAAATACTTTACAACTATAAACCGGGAAAAGCAAATAAAAAAAGGTCATTTTTCATATTTGAATAACAAAAACAGCAATTACTAGATTCTTCAATAATACATCTTTCCCAAGCAAAACAAACAGCTTGCAAAGGGGAAAAATATCGCTCAATCCATAAACATGCCTAAAGAGAACCCATCTGGATGAACACATACTATACTCCAGCAAACCCCCCTCTCCCCATCTAGGCATTAAGCACTTAAATCACCAAGACAGTTTTCTAGTGCGGACTCAAAGTTTAGAAAGAAAAAAGCAGCTATGTGACAGCACTTGAACCAAGACATTGGTTTTGTAGCAAGGAATTGAATTTTAGAAAGTTAAGAGATAATTAATAGAGATCGACTAAATGGAGGGAGAATGATCCTAAAGAAAAACATTGTTAAAATGATATATTGCAGAAGCTTCTTTTAGCAGTATAATTACAGTCTACAGGGCAATTAAAAAGACCTAATCAGGAAGTTATCAATAGTTGATAAAACAATTTCAAAGAAAAAAAATCAACACAAAACTAAAGAGTCAACAATTGAAGAGAAAGATGACTTCCATGCCAAATACATTATAGTTTTTTTTTTTTTTTTTTTTTTCCAAAATACATTACGGTTAAGTTAGCAAGCATTACCAGTTTTCCAAGGCGACCAAAATTTGGGAGAACCAACGTCTGTTGAAGAAAGCAGTATCAATTACAGACAGAAAAGGGAAAATGTTAACACTAATAATTGAGAAGTCAAAGTTTTAAATAAACACAACAAAAAGCTTATGAGCTGAAGTGTGCTCTTTATGTGAGTGCATGCATTCTTTACTTGAATATGTTACAATACACACAGAATATGTAGAGCCTCAGATATCATTTTCAAAGCTTACAAATTTCCCTTTTTCCTTTGACCCTGTTTCAACTCTGTTCTGGCCGCAGATCAAAACAACAGGACCTGATAATTTGTCGAACATTTCATGAACCCTGCTAACAAACTCTTTGCGATTTGACTTGGGAACCACCCTAGACAACCATTGCGAAGAATCTTGAAAATATACAATAAGAGGTTGCATGGAATGCAAAACCTGAAAAGAAGGCAAGAACAAACATATAAATGAATAAGGAAGTCCAGGTTAAGACTCAATTAACATGTCAAGAAACAGCTTTACTTGTAGACTAAGCAAAAAGTGGTAGAATACTTTAAGGAGCTTTTGGGCACTTAAGTTTGGATTTCAATTCTAAGTTTATAGATTTCAAAATCTTTATTTAAAATTCACGAAATTTTCCCTAGTTTGGAAGAACTTATGATTGAAAATTCAAGACTTCAAACCTTCGGAACAAAGACAACTTTAATTGGCCTTGAATTTAACAACTTCCTATTGAAATCCTTATTTGAACTTTTCAAAAACCCCAATGTATTTACCTCAAATCAAAATTTAGTTTTTTCCAAATCACTGCCAAACAATGAATTCGATTTTTAAAATCAAAATCCAATACAAATTCCACAACAAGTGTTATGCATAACGCCAAAGGCCCCACTGGTGCCAACTAGGGGCATTGAAGTTACCTCGTGTGGTAAAAGGCAGTAGATTTTCTAGGCTATCAAACATTATTTTTTAGTGCAACCTCTAAAACCAATAATAAAGGAATTTAGAGCAAAAAGAAGTAAAGAACTTGATGCGCGAATCTTATGGTAAGGTTTTCTCTTCATTTCATTTGAACCACTCCAGACTAAATTCTACCGGACTATGCTAGTAGAGGTTGGCAGAACAACATCTGAAAATTTTACCTCGCATAAAGCTTCCATGGCAATATACCAGTCCTCTGCCTGAGCATCATGATCGTGCTCGATGTCCTTAACTGTAGACAAGCAGTTAGTTTGTTTAAAGTTAGATGAAAAACACTTCACTGACACTAACAACAATAAATTAGATTCGAATAAAGTCATAAGTGCGCACACAAAGAAAAATAACTACAGATTAATACAAACCAAAAAAAGTTCTTACAAATATACAACATCTAAGAAAATGCAATAGAATATATTAACATCTTGAAGGCAACAAATATTATGGATCTCAAGCCTAGGCAAGAAGAAAAATATGGCCCTTCATACAAACCGAAAGAGAAGTTGAAAAATACTTGTGGCATCTCAACAATTTTTTAAAAAATCTTCCCTAAGAAACCAAAAGAAAAAAAAAACATGACCGATTGGTGTATTCCATCAAGCTGTGTGCTTTTCAGGAATATCTTGCCCACTTAAAACAATGGAATGATTATCAACAAATATAGCTCAAGCAACATGAAATTATAAACATTCATACTGACCCTTCTATCACAAAAATTATATTTGGTAGATACAGTTAACAACTTATAGCTGAGAACTTCAGACTTATTCAAAGAAGCTCTTAATAAACCGAGATTTACTAACAGGAAAAACTGAGGGAAGGAACGTTATAAAGGCTTTAGACATGGCGATGAAGAAAAGTTGATTTAGATTGAAAGCCAGAAGGAAAAAAAAAAATTCCCTAATGAATTAAGAAGTATACCATCTATCCAGTAAACTGGTGGGCTTGTAGAATCCTCTGTGGATTTCTCGTCCTTCTCTTCTTCTTTTGTTTTGTTACCACTCCTTATATCCAAAATGACAGCAACTCTATCACCATTCACCTCATATACCTCCCCTCGTTGACCACTAGATAAGGATCTGCAGACATCGCAGATTAGTTTAAAATGCTACAAGAATATCAAAATTAGAATGTTTCAAAATTGAAAGATACGACTATAATCAGAATCCCTCGAGAGAAGTTCAAGCTTCATTAGAAGCTCAACCATCAATAGTTTGTCCTTACAAAAGAAAAAAGAGGTACTCAGGAGTAGAAGAAAGAATGATAAACATAGAAATGTGTGGTTAGTATACTGACAATCGAAGCACACTATAAATAAAAGCAATTCCACAGAAAGCTAGGTTTTAGATAATTTACTACAAGGACCTCTGGACATGAACAAAGAAATAATCATCTCCACATATAGATACAGGATAATATCCAAATAGCAGATAATACGAAACAAGAACCCATAAATAATGCTAATCACATTAAGATATTATCACCAGACCCATACATAATATCTTGTGTAGTCAAATTAGACACTAAAACATCAAAATGGCACCTTCTAAGAGGAATATTACGTTCTCAATACATGGTATGTTCAGTTATTCTTCCTCACTAGCATGATTGAGAAACTCCCAAACCTATTGATAATTCCTTTTCCAAAAAAAAGCATAAAACTTGAAACAGGAAAATAACTCGGTCTTAATCCACCCCTTGCCCTGCATAATTGTCCAACTGTCTATTCTAGAATCCACAGAAGTTGTATATAACCAGATTAAATGTCCCTGAAAAGGCTCCTATATCTCAAAAACCAATAGGCATGGTTGGAACAGCAAGTTTTACTAATAGCAATAAGTGTTAACAAGCCCTCAACTGACTTAACCAAGAAAAAGAAAAGAAAATAGAGACTGTATCAAGGAGGTAAAAATTCTCTCCTGCCACTCTTTCCCCAAAAAAAAAAAAAAAAAAAAAATAGGAAAAAGATAATTTGCTCACATGTAGCCAATAATATAATAACTAGTAAACAATTGGCTGCCATAACTTTGAGAAACAACACATGCTTCCAACAAAAGACGGTTCACATTAAAAGATTTTCCATATTGTTACTGTTTGCATCATGCTTTCCTTATTTAGTTCTCTAGAAAGGGGGAAAAATTAATGTGCAGCCATATTGTCAGACAAAAACATTTTGGAGTTTCCTTCTCGCACACCCACGTTGATTTTGAAGCACGATGCAACTGTCAATGAATTCACTATGCATATAAGGGTTAGACAGCCAAAACCAAGAAACCAAACTATCCACCATCCGGTATCCAGTGGCCACGTTAATATTACCATGGCATAGATTGTTGGGCACTTAAAGACACCACAATCTGAAGCAAATAGTTTGCATCCAGCCTAACGAAGAAGGAATCAGGCGAAAAAGGAAAGGAAAAGGTATGACAAGACTTGAGCAAAGTAGGAAGCAGGTCATTGAAGTTAAAGGATATCATGTATTGAAGATTGAAAAAAGCATAGTTTACAGGCACAGTTGGTACAAAAGAGTAGCCAAAGTAAAGACAAAAGAAAGAACCACTGACATCTTTCAAAGTTTCTAACCTTATAGAGACTTAAATCTTGCAAGGTTAGCAAACTTTATCTACCAACCAAGAGAATTACTCCGCTTCATTCACTCACAGGAAAACATCGTGGAAGATATAAGGTACCAACAGGATCCTTAAACGGAAATGAACCATCACAAGTATTTGCAAGAAAACCCCAAGAATTTAAGAGCTCTTCTTCTATATAATCAGAAACACACCTGCCTCGAATACTTGTATAAACATTAGTTGGACCATCAGATGTTGGTATATTCCCCAATATAATCCTGTTATGCAAATAACTGTCAATATCATAGGAGGGTGAAATGGAAGTTCATGGAGAGGGTGAATCTAGGGCAGGGTTTCTAGTAGGCAGGCAACAGCTATGACCCTCCTAGAAGCATGGTTGCTACAAGTCAATAAATACAACTAACTAGTAGCTCAAGCCATTTGATTTCAACAAATAGAAACAGGTATCCCTTCGAACTCCAAACCTGAGAGTCCAAAGTCTCAAAATTTCAGGGCATTTCATGAGACAAGTATATAAGGGATCATCTAAGCCGTTAGATGATGACTGCTCACTAATCCATCTATCATTTGGAACCCTAATAAATGTTCATACCAAAAGGAATACACAACAGAAACACAGAGAACCATCCCCAACATATTACCTCCAAAAATGCATAAGTGCAGTCACAGCATTTCTTCTTCCTTAGCATTTTTATTACAAATAAAATTTCAGAAAGTAAAATCATAGACCGACACATTCATCATTTTAAATTCTTTATCCAATCATTGTTGAAATGATACAGTTTACAGCAAAGACAAAGCAGAATCTAAGAATCTAAAGTGAAACTGAAAGTTGTCATATGGATGAACATGTTAAAAAAATACAAAACAAAACAATATACATGTAAATCAATCCGTCCCTTACCTTTTTTTGGTTTCAATCTGCACATTAGGTCCGATATATTTCACACGGTCCCCTAAAAAGGAATGAAAAATCAGTTGGGAGAATGAAGAGTAAAAAAATACTACAGCTAAAGGCGTATGAAAAGCAGTTATCATAGTATCCATCACCAAACCAGAAAGACCAACCACACTGCCACAAGCGAAAAAGGAAGAAAAGGAAAAGCCTTCCGCAACCGCTATACTGACTATTAAAATTTATTTCCATAGCAAAACTCCAACACAACTGCTACTACTTTTAAAATAATGTTGCCATCCATCACAAAATTCTTATGTTGAGGGGATAATACAACATTCATTTTCTATGTTCTTCTTTCCTTCATACTTTCTCTCTCTTCTGATAATTTGCTTGGTAGATAAACCCACATGCTCAAGCAAATCAGCTCATGCACGCTACTCACCTGTGAACATGCTTATCAGCTCTAACAACCTAAACTTCTCTACCCGGTTTAACTTTTGCAACTACCTTAGGTAGACAGAGGAGCAAATGAGGATAAGCAACCAATTACAAGGAGTGTTACTTAGAATATGCCAACAGGAAAAAGATCAGTTTTCAGCGCAAAGAGACACTACCAGAAAACGTTGCACTTCGAAAGTTTGAGTAATTAAACAAAAGAAGATATGAATGCGTTATCCTAATAGCATTTGACACATCAGTGGCATGAATTTTTTTTTTTTTTTTTTTTTTTTTTGGCTTTCCTGAGTAAAGGAATTATTAAAAACCAGGCTGAGGCATTCCACCAGTAGTTTCTATTTCTAGCAAAAAGTTTCCTCAGTCAAAATTTATATAAAATCTGCATAAAAATAAATTCAGCGGAAAACATAGAGGTAGACACGGATAAAAAGCTCATCCGATAGAAAAATTTTCATGTTCTCATTGAAATTCAACACAACAATTACAATAAGGGCAAAAAATAGCATCTCCAGGGACAGACTTTTTAGCATGCATAGAACCTCCACATGAATGCATACTTAACAAACACACTTGCATATATAGCCACCAGAAATTAGTTACCTTTCTTCAGCAGTTGCTTGGATTTATTAGCAGACTCATCAGCCTCAGACTTTGAGGTTTCAGAGGAACTCTCATATTCTCCAGAGACTCTCTGCCACAGATGAAATACTATAATGAGAAAGAGCTAAAACCTACCGTATACAACAAGTTTTACAGAATCCTTGCATATAAATGCATAAGAAGTCAGGAATTCCATGTTAGACATAATAATAACACAAAAAAGAACCGCGATTTAAGCTAAACATATCAAGGAGTAATAGCACGAGATAGGTTGTTGATAAAGATAATCCGATGGTGCATTTCAAAGTTGAAAATGGAGCAAGAGTCCTTTTCAACACATAAAAAACAGACTCAAACCCTCCCTTCTTACTCTCCCATCCACTTTCTGAGATTTTTCATGCCATAAGAACATTTCACTCTATTTTCACCAAATACCATACTCTCAACTTTCAGTAACAGTGCATTTCAGAAAGTACTTTATATTGTATTTTTAATCTATGCAGCCTTAAAGATTACAAAGTCAGATACAATGACATTGAATCCAGTTCCAAAAAGACAAAAATTATTCCATAAAAGATTTGCCTCAATTTCAAATAATATTTATAGAGATAAAACAGATCCACTCTGCCAAATATTGAGTAATTCAGGTGGACAGTAATCCCTCAAAAACCTTGAGAAGAATGGCTATAAGAACCCCCAGGGCCTAGATTTCAGGTTTTCCCAATTCCCAAGAATTTGTGAGTTAAAAGAGTGAAAATAACATGTAGGATTAGACTAGAAGCTGATAAGAAGGCGTATCATTTAACATGTCAAGCAAGATGAGATTAATTGATAAAGACAACTAAAATATAATAATGAGAAATTTTCATTACCCTCCCTGAGCTATCATTAAACTAAAAAATGCCCTCATACTTTCTGAACAGCATGAACCTGCCCAAGTTTTAACTTTCAAGCCCGTTACTCTGGTAACATTTTTGTTAAGACAATAAGGCCCGTTCCGACCAAGCATTTTGTTAAAAGAAGTACCCTCTAGGGTGTCATACTAGAGTATGTAAATTACATTCCTAGCTCAAAGAATATCACTTCCATGAAAATATACCTTCTCAAACTCTTCAAGGTTGTAGGGGACAATTTTCTTGAGCGCCGCTTTAACAGTTGCCTGTGCTTCATCCACATCACTGCAGTCTGTTCTTGTCTCATTGCTGCTTGTCCAGTCTTCCTCATTATTGGCATCATTCTCATCCTCAATGTCAGACTCTGAAGTACAATCTACTGCAGATTCCAGATTATCATCATCCGATTCAGACTCGGATGAGCAATCATCATCGAAATCCTAGAAGAAAAATGAACAGATAAAATACCCGTTTTTGGAGCATAATTAAAAATGTGAAAGAAAAAAAGTTTAAATTTCCAGGTCATTAAATCTTACATAAGGAGCAAGAACACTGCCATCAAGCACCAAAAGTGGCACTTGTAACTCTCGTGCTAGCGCCCTAACTAATCTTTCTCGATAAAGTTCAGTACCTACAAATGGCATGACTCTGAAATTATAATTGTTTAAGTAAATCAAAGCTAAAATGCAGGTTTAGAAGAATCCAAAGAAGAATACACTGAAGAAAATAATTTATGTTGGGTGCATACCTGGAACACTCTGAAGCAGTATTCTCCCACTTGAAGATGTCAATCGAGCACCATAAGAAGCAGTGTGCTCCTTATGTTTCAAATGGGAAGCAACACATTCAATCAAAATGTTTTTGGTATTCTCGCTACAGAGAAACAAAAAACAATAGTAGTAAATTAATAACAACATAGCAAGATAATCTAAAGATGAAAAAATTAAGAAAAAACTGTGAATGGTATTTACTGAATGTGGTAAGGAAATGTTTCCCAAGAAACATGTATTTTTTCCCAAGGAACAACTCTGCGTAAGAACTCATTTTTAAACTTCTCACGTCGGGTCAAGAATGGTGATTCCTTCTTCTTACTCTCTATAGAAAGCTTTTTATTATTCATCCATTCCTTTTGATCCTGTTCCCCAAGCTGAGCATGCGCATCACAAGCCTTTAAATCTTCCCCAATTTTTTCCGACCGAGTCCTTCCATTATCAAAGTTAATCCCATCAATCACAGGTCTATAATTATCCTCACTAGCATTTCTTCCATCACCTTTAGAACTATACGCACGTAACTGATGGTTACTTAAACATGAAGCAGACCTTCCGTATGAACCCGTATATGTAAATGCAGGAGCAATACCTCGAGCATAAGATGAATCCGAAAGACTTCTTCTAATCAAACTACTATCCAAGCGACTAGTCCCCACAGCATACAGTCGGTTCAAGGATTGATAACAAGCATAATCCTGGAAATGTGGCCTAAGTAAATGTTTCCACTGTTGAAACACTAAACCCCATCTCTGGCTTCTACCTCTTATCCTCCTTGCATACATTGTAACCACCAATTATTCTTAAAACCTGTATCGGAAAATAGGCTTCCATCAGTTCATATGGATTTCATGTTACACGTTAACTACAAAAGATAAATAACGAAAGAGTGGTCATCTCAGAAGAAACACTACCAAAGCAAGACATTCTATCTTCATTTCAACTAACTAGATTTTAATAATTTCGAAATATTGCTTTTTTTCCGGAAATCAAACTAAAATTGAGAGACAAGTCCCACTGCATTAGCCAAAATTTTGAGCAAAAATGGGTGTTTCCCAGGAAAACTGAAACGGTAGGAGAAACTGTTTCCCAGGAAAATCCAGTTTCCCAATCCAATCCTTGTAAAACAAACATGTCAGCTTTCCAAACCTTAAAAATAAAGTTGAAATTTCCAATTCCTCTTTCAGTTTCTATACTTTCCCTGTAACCAAACATGGGAAGATGACCGCCACAACTCCTACACTAAATAGTCTAATAACATCAAACCAAAACTTAAATTAAATTAAAAAAATAAAAAGAAATATGACTTAAAGCATGCAAATAAAAGAACTAATAAACCTCTTTATTATTAATGTTAGTACCAAATTTAAAACGTTGCTTTTTGTCGATGGACAGGGCAGGAAGGGACAAACAGGCCTTGTCAGGAACAGGGAGAAAACGAGGATTCGAAGGCAAGTGCGAGAAGATATGATGAAGCGACTGCAATGAAATGAACTACTGCATTTTTTTTTTTTTTTTGATAATGTTGTTCGAGTTCTTCCGTGCTCTGCCGAGGTTTTCTGGTTCTGGTTTTTATGTTTTGGTCATTATAGATTTTTAGGTTTGATTTTACTAATTTCGGGGTTAGGGTTGCTGGGCTGGCGACTTAGACCGACTTATTACTGCCGATGGTCTACTTCGGTTTTTGGTCGACTCTTAGGCCCGCGATTTACAGAAGATAAGGCCTGGCCTGCTTCCAGCTGCGGCCTTGATTTCCTCTTTCAATTTTTTAGAGGAATTCATTTTTTATATAAAATTGGCGATGTGTTACAAATGATGGTGTTGATGCAACAGCGAAGAAGCGGTAAGGGAGTCTGTAAAATAGTAAAGATAAGAGAGGCTCGAAGTAAGACTTTGAGGGAATATTTTAATACTTAAGTCAGTAAAAGAGTTATGGATAAAAAATGAAAAAAGAATGAAGTAATTCAGATAACCGGTATCTCAAAAGTGTTGCCGTTACCTCTATATGTAGGCTTTGATAGAAGTTCTACTTGTCGCAACGTACCCCAGGGTGGATCCTCACAGATCTATGAGTGCGTACGACTTAAAATATTTTTCTGACTTAGAATGTCTTCTTGATTGAGGTTTTTCCTTCACGAAGTGATGAGAATGAGAAAATACAGATTCTCAACTTATGACATAGTGAAGGGGGACCAAAAGACGAATCGCTCATCTTATTGGTCTCGGATGACCATCACGAGATGGCCAACCCTTAGAGTCACCATCGATCATTTCGGGCTAGGCATGATCAAATGCCTATTGAAACCTAGTTTTGAGTTATGAAACTCAAAACATCGATCCCGTGGTCTACGTAATGCAAAGATTCGCCATTTGGGTTCAGGAGTTAGTTACGTGCGATGAGGTACGAACCTATTCGGGACGCCCGAAATATGTATCTTACTAGCTATGTCTTATCTTAGTTTCAGTTCTTTCGATCTTGACTTGTCACTATTTCAATATAACCCTTCTTTTAATGCATGAATCTTATAGAAATACAAATCCAAGTTCTGATGAAAAAGATTTAATCTCATATACACCCCGGAGAGATGGGGAATATAGAGATTTTCAATAAAATGATCTCTGAATTTTACTTTGAAAATGGAATGTTCCACTTTAGGCACTAGAGAGATACCCACGCGGGGCATTACCTTTAATTTTATTTGAAATATTTTGAAAACATGAATGCAAATAATCATCACAAAGAAATAATGTTAGTAAGGCAACAAATGAAGTGACATGACATGGATTATTCAATGCAATGATAAAGAAAAAGGATGGACTATTGGAATTTATCTCGCAATTGGCATCGATTATCTGGGAATAACCGAATTATCAATTTTTGAGATGCATCTGGGTTTCTTGATTGAACAAGGTTTGTTTGACACATTCATGAAAGTTCGATAAAGAGAAAATTAACTGTTGTTGAAAGACAGGGTTGGAGTATCCCTTCAGAAAGGTAGGGTTAGAGTATCCCCGTGGATGATAAATAATTTTGACAAAGGAGGATTTTTTTTTTAATCTTGACAATTTTGAAAAGCGGGGTTGGAGTATCCCCTTGAAAGGTCGGGGTTAAAGTATCCCCATGGATGACAAATCATTTTGACAAAAAGGAAGGTTTTTTCAATCTTGACAATTTTGAAAAACAGGGTTGGAGTATCCCCTGGAAGGGCAAGGTTGGAATATCCCAAAAGTGACACATCTGACATTCTTTAGAGAAGTCGAGTTAGAAAACTTAAGTTAGCAAAACCTTGTGATTTAGGGAATGTGTGAGCCTTTCAACAACTTTTGGCAAAAGAAATTATTGTGAATAAGGATGGTAAAGATGTAAAATGTGTCTGTGCCTTGATATGAGCCAGTGGGAGGTCAAAGCATGTTCTCGAGTCTGATCGGGGAGATAAGGAGACATTCAAATATCTCGAGACGAAACTCGAGAAAGCAACTCAATTTTGACCCTAATCAAAAACAGGGGACACCATTGCGCTATCCCCCTTTCTAAATTTATTTTAAATTAGTTTGGAGGCTTTAGAGGGTGGACAAGATACCATTAGAAAAGTAACTCGACGAGGGTCAACCTAAAAATATTCCCCATATCTCAAAAAGTCATTTTCCGAAGGAATAAATTTTCAAGTTCGGATTGATTGAGCTGCTAGCAGAGCATATGAGGGACAAGGTGTGTCAAAATTTGAAAAATCATTCCAGACTCATTTGGTATTGGAAAATTACAAATGATACCTTTTTGAAAAAGGAATTTCATGAATCTTTTAGGAAAAATGTTTGGAAAATTTGGAAAAATCATTTAGTGAGCATGACCGGCCCAACCAGAATACATATTCAGATTCTAGAGGTTCTAGATAGTTTAGATTTAAAAAATCATAACTCTCTCATCCAGAATGATCCGGGGGTGAATAAGACATTGTTTTAAAGATAATTTGACATACTTTGAGAGAAAAATATCAAAAAATTTATGAAAAATCATTCAAGATTTTAAAGTGATTTTTAAATTTACAACAGTTTTGCTGCTAGCAGGGAACAAAGCAAAGCAGGGGATATCTTTCATTTTTTTTTATGTCTACGGGTCCAAACTCTAGTCATTGACGTTCGAACATCTATGACTAAAGGGAAAGAGTGGCATGAGCGTCACGAACTCATTTGCATAGCCCCAGAGTAGTTTGGGACGATGAAACAGCCCGTTGATCATACCACTCAAGGTTTTGACTCAAAGACAAGGCACGAACATTTTGGGAATGAGTGCAAGGCCATTTTTGTTGGAAAATCAGAAGATTTGAGGTCGTTTAACCACGATTTCAGATCTAAAAAACTTAATTTTTCCCAAGATATTTTGCTAACTTTAAGGAAAATGCTAAGTCCATGCTAATCCTCATTGGTTAAGGTTAACATGCTTAGCTGAGGGGGTTTTGAAAATCAATTTTTGAGAGCCATTAAACGTGCATTTTGACAAGGAGAAGACAAAAAACATACAAGGGGATGGCACATAACATGAATGGGGATGCTAACTTTACCAATGGTCTAGATAAAGAAAGTTTTATGCATTTTGACAAGAAAATGTTATGGATGCTGAAAATGACAACGATCATGTAAGCTAATGTTAATGATCCCTACATGGATTAAGGATAACAAGATGTATGGATATGACATAAAATGCATGAGCAAGAGCTATCAAAATAATGAGGATGAAATGAGGCATTTTGCACATCAAAGGGGCATTAAGGCATCCAAATCTTAAACTACCACAACCACAAGCTACAATAATGCATGATAATTCTAAAAGGATGATAGAAACATGGAGAGCTCACTAGAATGATGAAGATGCTGAAAAACAAAAAATGAAAGTGATAAGGTGAGAAGTTATACCAACAAAACTTCGCTTTTTGGCCAAATAATTGGAGCAACAGAGATGGCTTGAATTCTCCTCTTTTCCTTGTTGTTAATAAGCAAAAAAAGAGAAAAGCAATGAGGTTTTGGTTCTGGTATGGATGAGGATGATTTTTAGAATGTGTAATGGTTGGGAATGAGTGTTTGGGGCTGTTTTTAGGTGGTGGGTGAAAAGCTACAGGATTCTGGTTTCTTAGTGCGGGAATGTGTTTTAGAAGTTGAAAATGAGCTGGAATCTAACTCTTTTTAGCCGAGATAGAAGTTGTCCATTTACACCAGCATTTTGGAGCCAAATTGAAAGTGTTTTTGGTCATTTCTCAAGGGGGATAAAGTGATGTCAGCATGGTGGCTATAGAGTGGCTGTAGGGAGCAACTTGCTACCAATGTGATGGACATAGGGTGGCTGGTTTAAGTGCTAAAATGATTTTCTAGCAAGTAGGGTGGCTGATGGTGATCTTGGTCAACCAACTAGGGAGTAGGGTGATCATGTGATATTGACATTTTTGATCCAATTTAGACTTCAAAAAATGTTTTGGTTAGTTCAAAAGCCTAAATTCATAATCTGATATGTGTTTTAATTTTTTCTAATGCAAAGAAATGAGTCAAAATCGAGTTTTGGATCAATGGTGGACGAGTCAAAAATGGGCAAATCGTGAAAATGGCCTACATGTATCGATACATTTGATCCAAAAACCTTGATGGTATCGATACTATGAACCACTGTATCGATACATGTTGATATGCATCGATACATTTCTTTACAGAATGCATGTTTTGGTCTTGGCATGGCCTAGCATCGATACATGAAGTCCTTTATCGATACAGAGGCTCATGTATCGATACATCTACATGTTGTATCGATACAAATGGGGACATTTCAAAATTTTGGATCGTTGGAGCATTGTATCAATACATTAGAACCATGTATCGATACATTCAAGTAAAATTGTGAATTTTCTCATATCTTTTGTCCCTGGACACCTTGAACTACGTCATTTGATGCCATATCTTTGCATTTACCTTTGATATGATCCCTAGGCCTTCTTGACCTCCTCAAAATACTTTTTCGCCAAGCGACAATCATCGCCCCCTCTCACGTCCATGCTCCAAATTGCTTAAAAAAGTAGCCTAGACAAAATAGGGTATCTACACTACTTGATCTGGAACTTTAGACGGGTAGAGATCTGTTGGCAATCAAACTTATCTAATAGTGAGGAAATTAAAGTTATCCAACTATTCTCCAATGCTTGTATCCTCAAGGAGATCACACTTAGTAACTAGGCAATAAGGAGATATAATAGGTGCTTGTGTGAGTTTATAGGGATTATTGTGCAAAACGTGAAGGCTATCTGTATAAGAATGGAAAATGTTAAAATGGCACCAAATAATGACTGACATAGACCATAAAAAATAAAAGTATATCACCTAGTTCTACAATTGATCAATTACCATTCAATGTTATGTAAGGTCCATAAAAAATTAGGTGGAGTCTACACTTATAATTGTTAGACCCCTATATAATTCTTGATTGTGATTGAGTAATTGTAATAAAGAGAATATCAACTGAAATGCTCTCATACAAAATTAGATATTCGTCACTATTTGATTCATTTTTTGTGAATTTGGATATTGATGATTCGGATATTATGTTTACTACTCTGCAACGATTTTCAGATATGAATCTTTGAATATCAATTATCCAAAACTTTTGATTTTGGTTGAATAGTGTTGGATATCTGAATTCGTTATCAAAATCTACTTTATTTATGTAAATAACAGTTTGAACATCATAATTTAATATCTATTTACATGTTTAGTTTTTGTTTAATTTTTATATTTTATTTTTAAAAAATAATTTAATAAATTATGATATTTAGCATTTTTAGATATATTAGGCAAATATTACTTTTTGAATCACACACGGATTTAGATTTCTAATAAATTAACTAATTTAAATATTTAAAAAAATTATAAAAATTTAATCCGTTGCAATCCTTATCACAAGAGTTTACTTTTCAGATGTTCTCTGATACTTAAATTGGTAGAAATTTGGAAGAGTTACAAGAGAAAGACAATGAATAATCAAAATGGCCAATATTTATGTTTTCCATTATCTCATGTGAGTTCACATATTTATAATGGCCATGCAATACTTGTAAGTTGAATAGATCTAAACAAAATAAGGGATTTCTATTGTTCAGAACTATTAGATAGCTATAGAGATTTTTTAATTTTTTTTTAGTTTTTTTATCCTGAAATTTAATAATTTTGTTATCCATTGAGTTGATAGATTTTCTTGTTTTATAAATGGTTTTCTCATTCTTGAAACCATGTGAAATGAAAATCTTTATATGTGCTTAAAATATTTTGACAACATAATATATATTAATAATATACCGATAAATTAATACAATCTATTTTATATATAGTATAAAAATAACTCAGGGTATGAGAATCTAAATATCCTTTTATTTTGATTAAATTTCAAATATAGCATTCTATTCAGATCAAAAACAAAACTGTTTAAAACAATTAGTTAAGAGAAAAACTCAGCAATGACTTAGACATGATTAAGAGAATACACGACGAATCATTTGCCATGTTCAATGATGAACAATTAAGGATTTTTTTTCAGAAGTTATACAAGCAGCCATGGAAAAAAAAGTGACATTGGTTTTTGTTTATGGCCATTGTGGTAGAGGAAATATATTTATTTACAAAACAATAACATCTCGATTGCATATTTTTAATATCTTTTATTTTTTAATTAATAATTAATAACTTATACTTTTAAGTTATTATTTCTTTAAAAAATAAAATATTTGTCTTTTAAAAAAATATTTTTCACTCAGGTTTGAGAGATTTAGGTAATAATAATTATATTATAAATTAAAAAATTGTTAGCTAATGATAATTACAATGATTAAAGTGATATATATATATATATATAACAAATATAATTAAAGCGATATATATATATATATAAATATAATTATTGCATTATTTTTTAATTCAATTAAAATATTATACTAAATGGATAATTAAATTATACTTATTAATGGGACCCTATTCTTTTTATTTTATTTTCATGACTGAATTTATTATTTTATTAATAATATTATTCAATTTACGTTTTCTATAAATAACTTAAAAGTGGGGGGGGGTGCAAAATAAATAATCATCTCAGATTGAGAAGAAGCGGCCAAAATCTGAGAAGTAACTATTGGGCTTACTTTTTTATAATTTTTAATTATTAATAAAAATTAATATTAAATTAAATTTTATTAAATAATAATTATTTATTTAAATTTTTATTTAAAATTGAATATAAATTTTAAATTAATTTAAGAGTTAATAAGTATATCAATCTTTTTAAATATATCATTTAAAAATAAAATTAATAAATTTATTTTTTTTTATAAAATTTATGTTGAGTTAATTGATTACAAATCCTAAATCAACATGCTAGTAAACAAGCACACAAATCCCTTTCAATATATTATTTAAAAATAAAATAAATAAATTTATTTTTTAAAAATTTTTTACTGTGCAAGTCTACGAATCTTAAATTAATATGTTAGTCAACATGCGGTCTAACCTTTTAAATATATTATTTAAAAATTAAATATAAAAAATTCAAAATAAATTTTTTTAAAGTTGATTAGATACAAATTCTAAATCGACCTATAAATTATAACATAATCATCCCTAAAAAATCTTTCCGACAAGAATGCTGCTTGAACATTGTAAGACATTGAACCGTCTCGCTCTTGTGAACACTGATCATAAGTGGCAAAAGCCGCTGGAATCCTCATTTTTTGTCCATAAGCTCTCCTCGCTGCACTCCTCTTCTTGCCCATCTTCACTCCTAAACCTGGACTTGGACTGGCTCACTTGAAAGAAATGTACGAATGCAGCTCGAAAGAGCGGTCTTCATCTCGTGCGAAAGACTCATCCCAGGAAAGTCAAA
>JBBYHK010000006.1:8917077-8937352 GCA_038382065.1 Adansonia grandidieri | reverse complement strand
TAATTCTGGCTGGTTGACCGTACAAATTACGCACGCCGACGAGAATCAGAAACCGGACGGCGAATATTATTGTTAATATTTTCTTTTCTTCTCTGTAGCCAAATCTTCCACCGCCTTTGCGAACTTTTCTCTTTGGCGCAAAATACATTTGTTTCTTTTCCCACCCCCCAATTCCATCAAAATTTACACAAGCTCTCTGTGGTTTCCCCGTAAATAAATCCATGTGTATGGCTTAATTCTGAATTCTCCTCATACGACTAAAGAAAAAAAAAATCGCCGGCGAAATAGAAAAAGAAACAGAGGCAAGAATGGAATTGCCGGCACGGGACTCGATTCTTCTCGAAGACTTCGGGCAGAAAGTGGACTTGACCCGGCGGATCAGGGAGGTCCTACTGAACTACCCGGAGGGTACGACCGTGTTAAAGGAACTCATTCAGAACGCGGATGATGCTGGCGCCACCAAAGTTCGTCTATGCCTTGACCGCCGATCGCACGGCTCGGATTCATTGTTGTCGGATTCTTTGGCTCAGTGGCAAGGTCCATCTCTACTTGCTTACAACGACGCTGTTTTTACAGAAGAAGATTTCGTTAGTATTTCTAGAATTGGAGGGAGTGGTAAACACGGCCAGGCCTGGAAAACTGGCCGATTCGGGTAACCTTTCTCAGATTTCTTTCTAGTAATCTTCAACTTCTTGCCTTTTCTGAATTCTATATATTTATTTGCTTTTTTTTTTTGTTCCAGTGTTGGATTCAATTCGGTTTATCACTTGACCGATCTGCCTTCATTCGTGAGTGGCAAGTACGTAGTATTATTTGATCCTCAGGGTTTTTTTCTGCCTAATGTATCAACATCTAATCCTGGAAAAAGAATCGACTATGTTTCTTCGTCAGCTCTTTCACTGTACAAAGATCAATTCCGTCCCTATTGTGCATTTGGTTGTGATATGAAAAATCCGTTCACCGGAACTTTGTTCCGTTTTCCCTTGAGGAATTCTGATCAAGCTGCCCGAAGTAAGCTTTCACGGCAAGCTTATTCGGAGTATGATATTTCCTCCATGTTTTCTCAGCTTTTTGATGAAGGAGTTTTCTCGTTGCTTTTTCTTAAAAGTGTATTGTCTATAGAAACGTATACATGGGATGCTGGAGACTCTGAGCCAAAAAAACTTTTTTCGTGCTCTGTTAACTCTCCCAATGATGAAATTATTTGGCATCGGCAAGCACTTCTAAGATTGTCAAAATCAATTGTTAATAGTACAGGTAATGAGGTGGATGCATATTCCGTTGAATTCCTGAGTGAAGTGATGGCGGGAAGTGAATGTAGAAAAAGGATTGATACTTTTTATATAGTACAATCAATGGCTTCTGCTTCTAGCAGGATTGGATCTTTCGCAGCTACTGCTTCCAAAGAATATGATATTCACCTGCTACCTTGGGCATCAGTTGCGGCATGTATTTCGGACAATTCATCCGATGTAATTTGCTCTACTTAATATGTCCTTGTCATTTTCTTTAATTATACCCTTTATGCTCTTGCCTTATTTATTTATATCTCTTATAGCATTTCCCTTTTGGTGGATTATTTTGTTTTAAAATTTTAATTAATCTTTTTTCTTGCTTCAAAATTATATGCCCCGAGTTGCAAGGATTTAAATAGCAGCCGTAATGCACTGTTAAGGCTGTTGTTTAGCCATTTTGGTTCCTTTTGTTACCGATATTCACAGTTGATATCTACCACGATTGACTACGACAACATTTATTATGTCTGCAACCACAATAAACGCAACGCTCTAGAAAACACATTCCTAACCACATTTTAAATCCCTGCTGAATTGTCAATGTCATAGTGTGGCTGCTTTGTTTTGTAGTTTTATGCGGGTTTGGTTAATGGCAACAAGTCTTGGTAATCTGTAGGACCTTGAACATAATTGATGTCATGGCATCTTAAGTTATGTAGTCTGACATGGTTTTGTGCTGTTTGAACTAATGTTCTCTTGTATACTATGGCAACATGGACTAAGTGTCAAAGTTTTAGGTGATGTAAACATGATATCTCTGGCATGGTAGAAGTTCTGCTGTAGAATGAGCTGATTTCTTACCATACGTTACCATTTTCGTTATTCAGCATAGGAGAATAAGTAGCATTAGATTTTACTAGAAACCAATCTGTAAAGAATAGGAGCGTACATGGCTAGGCCAGCCAAAAGGATGTTTTAGGACTTATGGGGAAATATGACATAAAATGTATATGATCCTACTCAGAGTTTTTGGCCGGATGGGTTACCCAAAAGCATGCTTTTGAGTTGCTTTAGTCTTGAAGTTTATAACATTAAAACATCCTTCTGTAATCTAACTTTATTTTACCTTAACCTTATATGCCTTGTAAATCTTGTTTATAAAGTAATAAAGAAACTAGTATGTTGCATAAACTTTTATAGGCCGAGTTTATATTCATGGAATTTTGTTAAGGAGCAAATTTTAATTGTCCATATTTAAAAAATTATGCAATGCCACTGCCTTGGTGTGGAAGTCTTCTTCTTCTTCTATTTTAAGCACCAATATTTTTGTCTAGAAAATTTTGGTTGCTGTTGGGGAGTAGTTGAGTGCCTGGGTCAGCAACTTGGAATATCTGGTCTTTTGTTTTAAATAGTTGTTACTAATATATGTGCATGAGTCTATAACGATTTATGTACGCAAGCTTTTGTGCTTTTTTTATCTAGTTTATCTATTTTTTGGTGCTCTGGCAGTTTTCAATTAAATCTGAATTCTATTCCTAACTACTGTCTATTTGGGCTTCTGATTTATGAATTCATTTTGCTTTCTCTAAAGATACTCTATTTTTAGCTAAGATTTGTTTATTATATTAATTTGCTAGTATTGTGGTGGTCTATATAAGTGTATCTAAGTTTAAAAACAGCAAGAGAAGTGCCCGTTTTTGGTTTGAGTGGTTTAGTACCTCTCCCCCCAGACTTCTTACCCTATCTTACTAAAATTTTATAATACGGTGATGCATTTTAAACAGAGTGCTGCTCTGAAGCTTGGTCAAGCATTCTGTTTCCTTCCATTGCCAGTGAGAACTGGGTTGACAGTGCAAGTTAATGCATACTTTGAGGTATCCTCAAACCGTCGTGGCATTTGGTATGGAGCAGATATGGACAGAAGTGGAAAAATTCGTTCTATCTGGAATAGACTTCTTTTGGAAGATGTTATAGCTCCTATTTTTACGCAAATGCTGCTGGCTGTGCAAGAGCTGCTAGGTCCAACAAATTCATATTATTCTTTGTGGCCCAAGGGTTCTTTTGAAGAGCCGTGGAGCATTTTGGTTGAGCACATATACAAAAATATTGGTAATTCTTCTGTCCTGTATTCTGATCTAGGAGGAGGAAAGTGGGTGTCACCAGTAGAAGCTTTTCTTCATGATGAAGAGTTTGGAAAGAGTAAGGAACTAGCTGAAGCTCTTCTGCAGCTAGGAATGCCTATTGTCCATTTGCCAAATTACCTGTTTGATATGTTTCTGAAATATGCTACTGATTTTCAGCAAAAAGTGGTTACACCTGATACAGTACGCCATTTTCTTAGGGTATGCAAAACTCTTACGAGCTTGAGGAAATCCTATAAACTTGTATTATTGGAATATTGTCTTGAGGACTTGGTTGATGCTGATGTAGGTACATATGCTAATAACCTGTCATTGATTCCTTTGGCAAATGGTGATTTTGGTAGATTTTCCGAAGCCACAAAAGGGGTTTCTTATTTTGTGTGTAATGAGTTAGAATACATGCTGCTTCAACAAATTTCTGATAGAATAATTGATCGGAACATTCCCCTTAACATACTGAGTAGGCTTTCTGCTATTGCGAAGTCATTAAAAGCAAATCTCGCTGCTTTCAATGTCCAGCATTTTGTTAAGTTATTTCCTAGATTTGTACCTGCTGAATGGAAGTATGAAAGTAAAGTTCTCTGGGAACCGGAGTCATCTGGTGCTTTTCCAACTAAATCCTGGTTTGTGCTATTCTGGCAATATATCCAGAATCAGGGTGAGGGGTTATTGTTGTTTGGTGATTGGCCCATTTTGCCTTCGACCTCTGGACATCTGTATCGACCTTCTAGACAGTCAAAGCTTATAAAGGCTGAGAAACTTTCTGATAGAATGCAAGGCATCCTCGTGAAGATTGGATGCAAGATACTGGACCCTGATTATGGAGTTGCGCATCCTGATTTGTCTCATTATGTATCTGATTCCAATTTTTCAGGTGTTTTGGAATCCATTTTTGATATTGTCTCTTCAAATGGCAGCATTTGTAACTTGACAGCTGAAGAGAGGAATGAATTACGGGAATTTCTTCTTGATCCAAAATGGTATGTGGGAGACTCTGTTAACAGTTCTGGAATAAAAAATTGCAAGAAACTGCCCATTTATAAAGTCCACACCGGAGAATCTGCCCAAAATTTTTGTTTTTCGGATTTAGAGAATCCTCAGAAGTACTTAGCCCCTTTAGGCATCCCCGAGTATCTTCTTGGAGGTGAATTCATTCTTTGCTCCACAAATAGTGAAGAAGAGATTTTGTTAAGATTTTATGAAGTTGAGAGAATGGGAAAAGCTCGTTTTTACAGGCAGCAAGTGTTAAATAGAATAAAGGACATGCGTAATGCAGTTCGTGATAGTGTTATGCTTTCTATTCTGGAAAACTTGCCACAGTTATCTCTTGAAGACACGTCCCTTCGGGATTACTTAAGAACTTTGGAGTTTGTACCTACCTTTACTGGTGCACTTAAATGCCCTTCAGTGCTTTATGATCCTCGTAATGACGAATTATATGCTTTGCTGGAAGACTCTGATAGTTTTCCCTCTGGCCCTTTCCAGGAATCTGGCATCTTGGACATGCTGCAGGGTTTGGGCCTTAGGACATCTGTAACTCCTGAGACAGTCATAGAATGTGCTCGACAAGTTGAGCGAATAATGCATGAAGACCAGGAAAGGGCACATTCAAGAGGTAAAATACTTCTTTCATACTTAGAAGTAAATGCAATGAAATGGCTTCCCAATCAATTAAGTGATGATCAAGGAACTGTAAACCGAGTATTCTCACGAGCTGCAACTGCATTCAAGCCTCGCAATATGAGATCTGACCTGGAAAAGTTTTGGAATGATCTCCGAATGATTTGCTGGTGTCCGGTGTTAATTTCTTCTCCATTTCAAGCTTTACCATGGCCTGTTGTATCATCCAAGGTCGCACCCCCAAAGCTTGTGAGATTGCAAACAGATTTGTGGCTTGTTTCAGCAAGCATGCGAATACTAGATGGTGAATGTTCTTCGACAGCATTGTCCTATAACCTTGGATGGCTAGCTCCACCTGGGGGGAGTGCAATTGCTGCCCAGTTACTTGAACTTGGAAAAAACAATGAGATTGTGAATGAGCAGGTGCTCCGGCAGGAGTTAGCTCTAGCAATGCCGAGGATATACTCTATATTACTGAACATGATTGGTTCCGATGAGATGGACATTGTAAAGGCTGTTTTGGAAGGTTGCCGTTGGATTTGGGTGGGAGATGGATTTTCAACTTCTGATGAGGTAGTTCTTGATGGTCCTCTTCATTTGACTCCTTATATACGTGTTATACCAAAGGATTTAGCTGTTTTCAAGGAGTTATTCTTGGAGCTTGGGATTCGAGAGTTTTTGAAAGCCTCTGATTATGCTAACATTTTAGGTAGAATGGCTGCCAAAAAAGGTTCCTCTCCACTTGATGCAAACGAAATTAAGGCAGCAATACTGATTGTTCAGCATCTTTCAGGAGTTCAGTTTCATGAAGAAATTAAGATCTATTTACCAGATGTATCAGCAAGGCTACTCCCTGCTAGTGATTTAGTTTATAATGATGCCCCCTGGTTTCTTGGATCTGATGATGCTGATACCTTATTTGGTAATACATCTGCTGCAGTCTTGAATGCAAGGAGAACTCATAAATTTATTCATGGAAATATATCAAATGAGGTCGCAGAGAAGCTTGGTGTCTGCTCACTTCGTAGAATTCTGCTTGCTGAGAGCGCTGACTCAATGAATTTGAGTTTATCTGGAGCTGCTGAAGCCTTTGGACAGCATGAAGCCTTGACCACGAGGCTCAAGCATATACTTGAGATGTATGCGGATGGACCTGGAATTCTTTTTGAGCTGGTTCAAAATGCTGAAGATGCAGGAGCTTCTGAGGTGATCTTTCTTTTGGATAAAACCCAATATGGAACGTCTTCTATTCTCTCTCCTGAAATGGCTGAGTGGCAAGGCCCTGCCCTTTACTGCTTCAATGATTCTGTATTTAGTCCACAAGATTTATATGCAATATCTCGTATTGGTCAGGAAAGCAAGCTTGAAAAGCCTTTTGCAATTGGAAGATTTGGACTGGGCTTTAATTGTGTCTATCATTTCACAGACATTCCCACATTTGTTTCTGGGGAAAATATCGTTATGTTTGATCCTCATGCTAGTAATTTGCCTGGGATCTCTCCATCCCACCCCGGACTGAGAATAAAATTTGTAGGGAGGAAGGTGTTAGAACAGTTTCCTGATCAATTTACTCCATTTTTATATTTTGGCTGTGACTTGCAGCAATTTTTTCCTGGCACTCTTTTCCGTTTTCCGCTTAGGAGTGCTAGTGTTGCGTCACGTAGCCAGATCAAAAAAGAAGTATATTCTCCTGATGATGTCACGTCTCTCTTTGCTTCTTTTTCTGCTGTTGTTTCTGATGCTCTACTTTTTCTTCGTAATGTGAAGTCAATCTCCATTTTTGTGAAGGAAGGAACTGGTCATGAAATGCAACTTATGCATCGTGTGCGGAGAAACTGCATTAATGAGCCACAAATGCATTCTGATGCTTTGCATCAAATGTTTGGCCTTATTGATGCAAAACAACATGGTGGAATGGATAAAGACCAATTGTTGAAGAAATTGAGTAAGTCTATAGGTGGAGATTTGCCACATAAATGTCAGAAGATTGTGGTGACAGAGGAAAACTCATCCGGTATTATGTCACACTGCTGGATAACTAGTGAATGCTTAGGCAGCGGACGAGCCAAAACCAACAGTGCAGTGGCTGATGACAAGATTCATAAATCAATCCCCTGGGCTTGTGTTGCTGCACATATACAGTCTGTTAACTTGGATGGGGAAATGTGTGATATCTTTAACCGGGAGAACACTTGTACTGGTGATATTTTTCAACTTTCTATGGCTTCCATTCAAGATAGGAAGAACAGTGAGGGCCGTGCTTTTTGCTTTTTGCCATTGCCAATCAGTACTGGTCTTCCAGCACATGTTAATGCATATTTTGAGTTGTCATCGAATCGGAGGGATATCTGGTTTGGTAATGACATGGCTGGTGGTGGGAAGAAACGCTCAGACTGGAATATTTACCTCCTTGAAGACGTTGTTGCTCCTGCATATAGCCACTTGCTTGAGAAAATTGCTTCACTGATTGGTCCGTCTGAATTGTTCTTTTCATTTTGGCCAACAACAACAGGATTGGAGCCTTGGGCATCTGTTGTTCGTAAACTTTATATTTTCATTGCTGAGTTTGGTCTTCGTATACTGTACACGAAAGCTAGAGGGGGTCAGTGGATTTCAACAAAACAAGCTATTTTTCCTGATTTTTCCTTCCATAAAGCTCAGGAGCTTGTTCAAGCATTATGTGATGCTGGTCTACCTCTTGTAAATGTTCCCAAACCAGTTGCAGAGCGATTCATGGAGGTCTGCCCATTATTACATTATCTGACACCTCAGCTTTTAAGGTCTCTGTTGACTAGGAGAAAACGTGCTTTGAAGGACAGGAATGCAGTGATCTTGACCCTTGAATATTGCTTACTGGACTTAAAAATTCCGGCTCAAGCTGATTGTTTGTTTGGTTTACCTTTGTTACCTCTTGCGGATGACTCATTTACTACATTTGAGAAGAATGGAGCTGGTGAAAGAACCTATATTGCAAGGGGAGATGAGTATGGCCTTCTCAAGGATTTACTTCCACAACAATTGGTTTCTTGTGAACTTTTGGGAGTGGTTCATAGCAAACTATGTGATCTGGCCCAAAGTGAGCAATCAAATATTTCTTTTCTGTCATGCCATTTGCTTGAGAAGCTGTTTTTGAAGTTACTTCCAGTTGATTGGCAGCTTGCTAAAAAAGTAAGCTGGGTTCCTGGTCAACAAGGCCAGCCAAGTTTGGAATGGATAAAGTTGCTGTGGAGCTATTTGAAGACGTGTTGTGATGACCTTTCAATATTTTATAGGTGGCCTATACTGCCAGTTGAAGACAATTATCTCTTGCAACTAGTTAAAAGTTCAAATGTGATTAAAAATGATGGATGGAGTGAGAATATGTACACTTTGTTGCTAAAAGTTGGTTGTTTATTTTTAAGGCATGACATCGAAATACAGCATCCACAGCTAGAACTCTTTGTTCAGTCTCCAACGGCAACTGGAATATTAAATGCATTTCTGGCAGTGGCTGATAATGGTAAAATGGAGAGCATTGAGGGGCTTTTCGTTGATGCATCAGAAGGTGAGCTGCATGAACTTCGTAGCTATATACTGCAGTCGAAGTGGTTCCATGAAGAGCAGATGACTGACTTGCAGATTGACATCATTAAACATATTCCAATGTTTGAGTCATATAGAAGCAGAAAACTAGTCAGCCTGAGTAAGCCTATCAAATGGCTCAAACCCAATGGCATTCGTGAGGATATGCTAAATGATGATTTTGTACGTGCAGAATCAGAAAGAGAAAGAATCATTCTTGCAAGGTATATGGATATTACCGAGCCGTCAAAGGTGGAATTCTATAAAAGTTATGTTCTTAATCACATGTCAGAATTCCTTTCAGAGCAGGGAGCTTTTCCTGCCATTATACATGATGTAAAGATTCTAATTGAGGAAGACATCTCCATCAGATCTGCACTCTCTGCAACACCTTTTGTTTTGGCAGCAAATGGTTCTTGGCTGCCCCCATCCAGGTTTATTCATTTAAGTATCTTATTTGTTTTCAAAGCATATCTTGATTTTCTTGTGTGCTGCAAGTTTGCAACTATTGAAGTTTCATTTAGACCAATTAATTAGTGATATTACTATATTTCCTCCCACTTTGGTCACTCAAATTAGAGGTTTCTGTTTCTGCAAGAAACCTATATATTTAATGAATCATTTGTTTTTTTAGCATCACTTGAAGTATTCCCTGATATCAATTTCTCACGATGATGGTTCTTTGCAGGCTTTATGATCCTCGAGTCCCTGAGCTACAAAAGTTGCTCCATAAAGAAGTTTTCTTTCCTTCTGAGAAGTTCTCAGATCCTGAAACTTTAGACACTTTAGTCAGCCTTGGACTTAGAAGGAATTTGGGCTTTATCGGTTTTCTTGATTGTGCTAGATCTGTTTCTATATTGCATGAATCTGGGGATCCAGAAGCAGCAACTTATGGGAGGAAGTTGCTTCTCTATTTAGATGCTCTTGCATGTAAGCTTTCATTTGAGAGAGAAGGTGCTGTTGAACAAGTAATCTCTAACGAGCTTCCAAGACATTATCCTGCATCAGCAGGCAATGACAATGGGATGCCAGGTTCCCCATTTTATCAGAATAGTGATAGTATAGATGGTGATGCAGTTGCTGTTGACTCCCCTAAAAGGGACGAAAGCATTTGTAAGGATGATTTAGACATTCACAATGTTATAGGCAACCTGATTGACAATATGCCTGAAGAAGATTTTTGGTCTGAAATGAAAACCATTGCTTGGTGCCCAGTTTGTGTCAATCCCCCTTTGCAAGGACTCCCATGGTTAAATCCCACTAGCCGTATAGTATCCTCGAGCATTGTGAGGCCTAAATCACAGATGTGGATGGTCACCTCAACTATGCATATCCTAGATGGTCAATGCGATTCATTTTATGTACACCACAGGCTTGGTTGGATGGATCAGCTAAACATAAATGTTCTTTCCACACAGTTAATTGAGCTTTCTAAGTCCTATTGCCATCTGAAGTTACATTCTTTGGTGGAACCTGATTTTGATGCTGCACTGCAGCAGGGCATCCCAATGCTTTACTCCAAATTGCAAGAACATATTGGAACTGATGATTTTATGGTGCTGAAATCAGCTTTGGATGGTGTTTCTTGGGTTTGGATTGGTGATGATTTTGTTTCTTCAAAGGCACTTGCATTTGATTCTCCTGTGAAATTTACACCTTATTTGTATGTTGTCCCATCCGAGTTAGCAGAATTTAGAGTTTTACTCTTGGAATTAGGTGTCAGACTCAGTTTTGATATTTGGGACTATTTCCATGTTCTACAACGCCTACAGAATGATTTGAAGGGGATTCCTTTATCAGCTGATCAATTTGGTTTTGTCAATTGTGTCCTTGAAGCCATTGCTGACTGTTCATCTGACAAAACTTTTTTTGAGGCTTCTAATACTCCTTTGCTAATTCCAGATTCATGCGGTGTTTTGGTGTCAGCTGGGGAGCTGGTGTATAATGACGCACCATGGATAGAAAGTAGTGCCTTGCTTGGGAAACATTTTATACATCCAAGTATCAACAATGATTTAGCGAATAGGTTGGGTGTAAAATCGCTCCGCTGTCTCCCTTTAGTAAGCGAAGATATGACTAAAGATCTGCCATGCATGGACTTTTCAAGAATAAATGAACTTCTGTCTCTGTATGGCAACAATGAATTTTTGTTGTTCGACCTACTTGAGTTGGCAGATTGCTGTAAAGCCAAGAAGCTGCACCTAATATTTGACAAGAGGGAGCATCCTCGCCAGTCTTTACTGCAGCACAACTTAGGTAATCAATCTACTTTTAGAATTGTTCTAAGTTTGTTGAACGTGCGATATGGGACTTTTTCCCTCAAGATGGAATTTGCCTTTAGATATTTCTTTTGTCACTATGTCTGCTTGGAATTGGCTGATTAGGCTATGATTGATGTTTGTTGTACAGTTATAAGTGTTGTATAGGTCATGGTTCCTAGGGTTAAAAGGAAAATTAGCTTATAAAATGTTAGGAAGGTGCTACAGCTGTGCAAAACTGCCAACAAAGTCAAATTCATTTCTAAGATGATAGGGTGCAACTTTTTGTAGTAAAAGTAATCAGCGTCTTTTCCTGTAGTGACTTTATTATATTATATTTCCTTATTTTGTAGTTTCTTTTTTTAAACAACTTGCCTAGCTTTGTCATTGGTTGTTAACCGAATGAGTGTCTAAATATTGTTTTATTTTATGAGTGTAGCTGAATTTCAAGGACCTGCCTTGGTAGCTATTCTGGAAGGGGTCAGCTTGAATAGAGAGGAGATAAGTGGCCTTCAGCTGCTCCCTCCTTGGAAACTTCGTAATAATACTCTAAACTATGGTTTGGGATTGCTAAGCTGTTACTTCATATGTGATCTCCTGTCTATAATCTCTGGTGGCTACTTCTATATGTTCGATCCTCGTGGTGTAGCACTTTCTGTAGCATCAAGTCAGGCTCCAGCAGCAAAAGTGTTTTCTTTGATGGGTAACTTTGTTCTTGCTTTCCTTTTCGTTTTCTCCCTTTGTACGCCTATGCTTGATTTTGGTAAAGGCTTTTCTATAAGAAAATAGAAACCATTTTATTTGTGTTTTGACTACCAAATGGTTATTCATTATTGAGATAGAACAATTCTAAGCGTAAGCCCAAGTATAATATTTGGATGAAGATTTATGGGCTAATTATTTCGTAATGATGGGTTTAGCCTTAACTATGTCCCATGATGGGTTTAGCCTTAACCATGTCCCCTCACCTTACCACTTTCCCTCCTTCCTTATATCACATTCCCGTCCCCCATTCCAATTTCCCTTCTTTCTTACATCACATTCCCCTCCCCCAGGTTTTAGATGCTATTCTGAACTCTTACCACTTCATCTTCCTCTATCTGTGCAAGCAGATTGAAATGCTGATTTTTTTTTTTATTCTGATTCATTGCAGGTACCAGTTTAACTGAAAGATTTCGTGATCAGTTTATTCCAATGCTGATTGAACAAAAAATGCCATGGTCATCATCAAACTCTACAATCATTCGCATGCCTCTATCACCAGTTTGCTTGAAAGATGGACTTGAATTGGGGTTGGAGAGAGTAAATAAAATACTTGACAGATTTTTGGAGCATTCATCAAGGATTCTTATTTTCTTAAAGTCAGTTTTGCAGGTAGTGTTTCTTCGTCTTTGTATTCCATTTTTTCCGCTGAATCAAATGACATTTCTGGCCTACCATTGCACTTTCCCTCTTTCTTCATTTAGCCAAGCCTTCTTATTCTTGAAGGAGTTGGTGGCCTGAGAAGTCCAGCCAGGAATTTTAAAAGCACCCTAGCACTTTTTTGGCTTGGGGCAGTAACTACGTGGCTAACTGCCACTGCAACATTCCAGTCTGTCTTTTGTTATGTTGGGGAAGAAATAAGAAATTATGTTATAATTTATCTGCTTGTACCATTTTCTTGACCATGATATTAGTCACCTTCTAAACTCAAACATCCAGGTGTCAGTTTCAACATGGGAGGAAGGAAGTACACAGCTTTGTCAGGATTATTCTGTTTTTATTGATCCATCATCAGCGATCTTGAGGAATCCATTCTCTGAAAAGAGGTGGAGAAAGTTTCAAATATCCAGGTTATTTAGCAGCTCAAATGCTGCTGTTAAATTGCATGTGATTGATGTAAACTTCTTCCAAAGAGGAACTAAATTTGTGGACAGATGGCTTGTTGTGCTCAGCCTGGGTTCTGGGCAGACCAGAAACATGGCTCTTGATAGGTATGCTGAAACTAAATTTTTTCTTGGGCATTATTCTCTGGTTGATGAATGATTTAATGCAAATTTTCCCTCCCTCCTCCCCAGCCTCTTCCCCTAATTTTTGTTAACTAATTTAAAGCCATTGAAAGATGCTGTGCTACTTTTGCTGGTTTGCAATCATTCGAAATGTTTTGTCTTTTCTTTGTTCAGTAGAAAAGAAGTAGGCATTTCTTTGCCACTTCTCCCTAAGAAATATCAGCAGTATGCTTGGCATTCTTTGACACGGTCATCATCTTTGTTCTTAGGCGCTATTTGGCCTACAATTTGACACCTGTAGCTGGAGTTGGTGCTCATATATCCCGCAATGGCCATCCAACTAATGGTCATCTACCAAGCTCCATTATGACTCCTTTTCCTCTGTCTGGTGTTTTAAGTTTACCAGTCACTGTCCTTGGATGTTTCCTTGTGCGCCACAATGGTGGTCGTTATCTCTTTAAATACCAAAATAATGAAGGATTTCATGAGGTGCAGCCTGATGCGGGAGATCAGTTGATTGAAGCTTGGAACAGAGAATTGATGTCCTGCGTCCGTGATTCCTACATAGAATTGGTAGTGGAAATGCAGAAATTAAGAAGAGATCCTCCAACTTCTAGTATTGATCCAAGTTCCAGTCAGGCAGCTGCCCTGTCTTTGAAGGCTTATGGAGATCAAATTTATTCCTTCTGGCCAAGGTCTAATGTTTATGTATCGAGTAATGAAGCTGATGGTGATAGTAAATTATCATCAGCTGAAGTGCTTAAAGCTGATTGGGAATGCCTGATAGAACAAGTTATAAGGCCTTTCTACACCCGTGTGGTTGACCTACCAGTGTGGCAGCTGTACTCGGGAAATTTAGTCAAGGCTGAAGAAGGTATGTTTCTGTCCCAGCCTGGCAATGGGGTGGGTGGTAATTTGCTTCCAGCTACCGTCTGTAGTTTTGTGAAGGAACACTATCAGGTGTTTTCAGTTCCATGGGAATTGGTGAATGAAATACATTCTGTGGGAATTACAGTTCGAGAAATTAAACCTAAAATGGTCCGTGATCTTTTAAAGGTTTCATCAACTTCTGTTGTTCTTCGATCTGTTGATACTTTTATAGATGTTCTTGAGTATTGCTTGTCTGATATTCAGTTCCCAGAGTCATCTACTTGTCATGGAGATGATATGTTTGTGGATCCCGTTAACTCAAATGCTTTTATTAGAGTCACCAACGAAGTGGGTATTAATTCTAATTCAGTATCAATGTCTAATGTGCGGACTTATCATGGCTCCTCCTCCCAGAATGCAGCCATTTCAGGTGATGCACTTGAAATGGTCACGAATTTGGGAAAGGCTTTGTTTGATTTTGGCCGGGGAGTTGTTGAGGATATTGGTAGGGCTGGAACCTTGGTTCAGAGGGATGATAGAGCTGGTAGCAGTAACAGCAGGAGTGGTAATGGAGACCCGAAACTCTTATCGATAGCTGCTGAGGTCAAGCGCCTACCGTGTCCTACAGCAATAAACCATTTAGCACGCTTGGGGTTAACTGAACTTTGGTTAGGAAAGGAGGAGCATCAGTCGTTGATGATGCCTTTGGCAGCAAAATTTGTCCACTCAAAAGTGTTGGATAGATCAATTTTAGCAGATATTTTTTCAAAACATGCCATCCAAACATCACTTAAACTGAAGAGTTTCTCATTTCCGTTGATGGCTACTCATATGAGGTTACTTTTTCATGATAACTGGGTCAATCACGTTATGGAGTCAAATTTGGCTCCTTGGTTTTCCTGGGAGAATACATCAAGTTCTGGTGGTGAAGGTGGTCCTTCCCCTGAATGGATAAGAACCTTTTGGAAAAGCTTTGGTCGATCATCAGAAGACCTCTCTCTCTTTTCCGATTGGCCTTTAATTCCTGCCTTTCTTGGTAGGGCAATTTTGTGTCGTGTAAGGGATCGCGATCTGGTCTTCATTCCACCTCTAATTACAGGTCCAACATCTGGGAATGCCATCATGGATGCCGCTGCAACACAACGTGATCTAACTGGAGTATCCATCAATCAAACTTCCGAATCTGATTCAATTCAACAATACATTTCAGCTTTTGAAATATCCAAAAATCGTTACCCCTGGTTGGTATCACTGTTGAATCAGTGCCATATCCCTGTTTTTGATGTTGCTTTCATGGATTGTGCTACCTCTTGCAACTTGCTTCCTGCATCCAGCCAATCATTAGGGCAAGTTATTGCCTCCAAGCTTGTCGCAGCTAAATGTGCTGGCCTTTTTCCTGAACTCACATCGTTTTCTGCATCTGATCGAGATGAACTTCTTAATCTTTTTGCTCTCGATTTCTCTAATAATGGTTCCAGATATGGAAGAAATGAACTTGAAGTGTTGCGCTCATTGCCCATCTACAGAACAGTTTTGGGCTCATTCACAGGATTAAACAACCAAGAACATTGTATAATCTCGTCAAATTCATTCCTTAAACCATGCAATGAGCACTGTCTGTCTTATTCCACAGATTCAATTGAATGTTCACTACTTCAAGCTCTTGGGATCCCTCAGTTGCATGATCAACAAATTCTGGTAAGGTTTAGCTTGCCTCATTTCAAAGAAAAACCTCTGAATGAACGAGAGGATATACTTATTTATCTTTATGCGAATTGGCAAGACCTCCAATCTGATTCTTCTGTAGTTGAAGCTCTAAGGGAAACTAATTTTGTCCAGAATGCTGATGAATTTTCCTCTGATGTATACAAGCCTAAGGATTTGTTTGATCCAGGGGATACTTTACTAGCATCTGTATTTTCTGGTGAGAGGAAGAAATTTCCTGGTGAAAGGTTTGGTACAGATGGGTGGCTCCGTATTCTACGGAAGGTGGGCCTTCGAACTGCTACAGAAGCTGATGTGATACTGGAATGTGCCAAAAGGGTAGAGTTTCTTGGAAGTGAATGCATGAAGTCTACTGGGGATTTTGATGATTTTGAGACAGATATGACCTGTCATGGTGAAGTCTCTATGGAAGTGTGGACTTTGGCTGGATCTGTTATTGATGCTGTGCTCACAAACTTTGCTGTCCTTTATGGAAACAGCTTCTGTAATCTCCTAGGGGATATTACTTGCATACCTGCTGAATTAGGCTTGCCAAATGTGGGTGTCAAGAGAGTTCTTGCTTCCTATAGTGAAGCTATTCTATCAAAAGACTGGCCTCTAGCTTGGAGCTGTGCTCCTATACTCTCTAGACAAAACGTTATTCCTCCTGAATATTCATGGGGGGCACTGCACTTGAGGAGTCCTCCGTCCTTTGCTACAGTACTAAAACATCTACAGGTATGAAACTTCAACTTCCTCTGTTTTTAATCTGACAGAGCTAGCATGTCAAAACTCACAACTAACAAGAATTTGAAACAGATTATCGGGAAGAATGGTGGTGAAGACACTCTAGCGCACTGGCCTACTGCATCAGGCATGATGACGATTGATGATGCGTCTTATGAAGTTTTGAAATATTTGGATAAAATTTGGGGTTCTCTCTCTTCTTCAGGTTGCTATATTCTTCTGCTATCAACTGCCTCAATAATGGAATAAATTTATAGCAACTTCTTTAAATTTCTTTAATTTCTTTGAGAACATCACTATATTTATCTTGTTTATGGCTATTTGGTTGGTAATAATTGTATTGTGTCCCTGATTTCTTCACACTAATTTAATTATACTGATAAGTTCATTGAATCTTGGTTTATGCAAATTTACCTTTCGCACATGAAGGTTGTGGAATTATATTGTGAGAAGTGACTGAATTATGAAAGTTTGGCTTATGCAGATATAGCAAAGCTGCAAGGAGTAGCATTTCTGCCTGCTGCGAATGGAACTCGCCTACTGCCAGCTAACACTCTTTTTGCACGTTTGACGATTAATTTGGCACCATTCGCTTTTGAGCTTCCTTCTCTCTATCTTCCTTTTATGAAGATTCTTAAGGATTTGGGACTTCAAGACATGCTATCAGTTGCTTCTGCAAAAGAGCTTCTGTTAAATCTGCAGCAAGCATGTGGATTTCAGCGCCTAAATCCAAATGAACTCCGTGCTGTGATGGAAATTCTATATTTTGTCTGTGATGGAACTGTTGAGGCAAATTTGGTTGATAGGCTTGACTGGAAATCAGATGCTATAGTCCCAGATGATGGCTGCAGACTGATTCATGCAAAAACTTGTGTCTACATTGATTCATATGGCTCTAGATTTGTCAAGCATATTGACACTTCTAGGTTAAGATTTGTTCACCCAAATATTCCTGAGAGAGTATGTACATTCATAGGCATCAAAAAGCTATCTGAAGTTGTCATAGAGGTATTTGATCTTGTTCTGTTGACATCTTTTTGTGTTTTTTTCATAGTCTCCTAGAATTAAGAATATTAGAGGAAGTGTTCATTCCATTTGTGTGCTTTTGTTTGCAGGAACTCCATAATGAAGGCAATATAGAGACTTTGGATAGTATTGGTTCTATTACGTTAGCTATTGTCAGAGAGAAGCTGTTAAGCAGATCCTTTCAGGGTGCTGTGTGGACTCTTGTAAATAGTATAGCTGGTTATGTTCCACCGATTAATAATATGGATTTGGAAAGTATATGTAGTTCTCTTGAATCTATTGCAGACAAGTTGCAGTTTGTTAAGTACCTTCATACCCGTTTCTGGCTCCTATCAAGGTCTCTAGATATTACCTTTGTATCTAAGGATTCTGTAATTCCAGGGTGGGAGAATGGATCTAGACATCGGACTCTTTACTTTATCAACCAGTCTAAAGACTGTATTTTGGTTGCTGAGCCTCCAGCTTATATATCTGTTCTTGATGTCATTGCAACCGTTGTAAGCCAAGTTTTAGGATCCACCATTCCATTGCCTATAGGATCTTTATTTTCATGTCCAGAAGGATCTGAGGCTGCAATCGTTGGCATTCTGAAACTTCACTCTGACAAGAGAGAAGAGATTGAAGCCACTGGTAACAATTTGATGGGCAAAGAAATAATGCCTCAAGATGCGGTTCAAGTGCAACTTCACCCATTGAGGCCATTTTATAGGGGAGAAATAGTGGCTTGGCGGACTCAAGATGGAGAGAAGCTGAAATATGGTAGAGTTCCAGAGGATGTCAGACCTTCAGCAGGCCAAGCCCTCTATAGATTCAAGGTCGAAACAGTATCCGGAAAGACTGAATCTCTTCTTTCTTCACAGGTTTTCTCATTTAGAAGTGTATCAATGGGAAACAGTGCATCCTCAGCCATCTTACCTGAGGATAATCCCGTCGTATCTTATAACAGGATTCACAATGAGATGCCAGAAAGTTCTGAAAGAGGCAGAAGAAAATCTTCTCAGGTTTGGATCTTTGTTTTGCTCTCTTGATGCTTGAAATATAATTATGACTGTTGCTTCATCTAATTACAAATAGCCATGTGGTTTCTGTACTCATACCGGAATCCTCATTTGTGTCACTTTGGTAATATTCCCACTCCTTGAGAATACGGAATTTGAGCATCCCTGCACAAAGAGTCGCTGGAGTGGATATGCATGCATGCGTTTGATTTGGGTTGGGGGGGGGGGGGATTTTCTAGAACTTGACAGAATTTGAGCTGTTGATCTCATATTCAGAAGCCCGAGCAATCACTTTGCTCCTTTTAACCAAGTTTATATTTAAAAACAATTCCATCTAGGGAAAGTAAGGGAGACTAATTTAGCTCAAAAGCTACAAATTTAAACTTCAATTATTTAGATGTCTTGGTGCTATATCTTAATTGATTCGAATAAGACTTCCCTTAGCATCATATGGGATTTGTATTGCAACACGAATTATGTCCTTGTTCTGTGGTAATCATTAGCAGTAGAGTGGACTTTACTGTACTGTTTTATCGTATAGCAGCAACTGATAAGGATTTCTTTGTCTTTAATTCAGCCTATTAAAGAGCTCCAGTATGGCCGAGTATCGGCTGCAGAACTGGTGCAGGCAGTTAATGAGATGCTTTCTGCAGCTGGAATCAACATGAATGTGGAGAAGCAGTCACTATTGCAGAAAACTATAACCCTCCAAGAACAATTAAAGGAAACCCGAACAGCACTTGTGCTTGAACAGGTTCGATTTTTTGCCATGTTAAAATGATTTTGCAAAATCAAGCATCCTAGTGTGCATCAAAACTCAATGCATACATAGCTACTTGTGCTTGAGTCTTCTTAGAAGATGGATGAGTTTTGAATGTCACCAACCGAATTCTGCAGGAAAAGGTTGATGTAGCTGCAAAAGAAGCTGAAACAGCGAAAACAGCCTGGCTTTGCCGGGTGTGTTTGAGCAATGAAGTTGATATGACAATAGTTCCTTGCGGCCATGTGCTTTGTCGTAGATGCTCGTCTGCAGTTTCGCGGTGTCCATTCTGTCGGCTTGAGGTCAAAAAAACCATCAGAATTTACCGGCCATGACTGACAAGTGACAACCTCAACTTCATTTTAACAAGTTATTAGTGATTTATGCTTCCCTCAAT
This sequence comes from Adansonia grandidieri, assembly GCA_038382065.1. Classification (NCBI taxonomy): domain Eukaryota; kingdom Viridiplantae; phylum Streptophyta; class Magnoliopsida; order Malvales; family Malvaceae; genus Adansonia; species Adansonia grandidieri. The sequence goes on along the minus strand of JBBYHK010000006.1, from coordinate 8,918,047 downwards.
TCCTTCTAAATTTAAGTGTCCAGTATATTTTTCTATTACGTACTGACCTTTATTGGATCTGATATGGAGGCAAATAGTGGGGATGATTCAGAATCATTTGTAACCTTTTTTTTAGGAAAATTAAAGAATTGCGAATTAGCAGTCCTAGAACTGTGTAGATCTGGCTAGGATATTTGTGTGTATATTTTGTGCTGTATTTTTTGTCAGTGGTGTAAATATGAACACAATTAAATTATTAAATGTCTCCTCTAGCTGAAAATTAAGATTTTACGTTATGAGGGGTAGTTTTCTTGAGTTGGAAGACTATTAGAACTTTAACGGCAATACTTTTGTCTTCCCTCTTTTTTTTTTTTGGGGGGGGGGGAGGGAGGGGAAGGGGGGTTTAGTTGACTTGTCGTTTTCTTAAGTCTTAATTCGTTATGTTTGCTGCTTCTGTAATTCTTTTTAAAAGTTTACGTATTTAAGTCATATTTATATTTTTTATATTTTTTATGTTATAATTATATTTAAAATAGCATATATTTATATCAATTTTAATATGTTAATAATTTAAATTATATAATTTTTTATATGTGCTTGTATTTATATGTTTGTATTTTAATTATTTTTCTTACGTGATTAATGTAAGAAAATTAAATTTTTTTGGATATAAAATAAGTTGATAAGATAAATGCATAAGAATCAGATTTTTGAGCATATTCTAGAACCACTGTAGAGCTTACCACTAGATGGATTTCAACTTATCTTGAAACCCATGCATTTGTTCCTAACTTGTTGGAAACTCATGCATTTGTTGAAAACTATTGAGAAATCAGCATTTTATTGAACAAATTTTCAATAATAAAAGCAAAATCGAGCAATGAAATATCGATTTCTCAAAGTAATTTTAAGAAATGAACCAGTGAAATGTCGATTTCTTAGGGAAATTTGATTTTATATCAAAAGAAATTTGATTCCTATCTTATCAACT
>JBBYHK010000006.1:8804447-8825840 GCA_038382065.1 Adansonia grandidieri | reverse complement strand
TGGATAAGTCTAATGTAAGTTATACTTAAATTCTTTGTGCAACATTCATTTTTCTTTTTGTTAATGTTTATCAGTATTTTATTTAATGTGTTCATTTTACAAGTCAACGTTACCCAGACTTTGAGTGAGTTTAGGATATGGATATGGATATGTGTCCAATGTGGGTATGCTAATTATTTTTAAGTTTTTCAATATATTTCAAGAAACCTACTCTTATACCCATGTCCGAATATTTGTGGACACGAGTATTTAAAGAAAATAAAGAGTCCAGGTAACTTGGGACATATACTATGCGTTTTATTCATAGCATGTTCTTGGATGATCGTATTCTTTTTCCTGAATTAATGGCAGCTTTGCATTCTTGTTGTTGGAGCACTTGGTGGACGATTTGATCATGAGATGGGAAACCTAAATGTGATATGCCATTTCTCATCCCTGCGAGTAGTGCTTTTATCCAATGATAGTCTCATTCATCTCCTTCCGAGGACTCACCGTCACGAGATACATATTCAAACTTCTGTTGAAGGCCCGCACTGTGGACTCATCCCAATTGGGATGCCATCAAAAACTAGTACAACAACTGGACTTCAGTGGGATTTGAGTAAGCACATGATTAACATAGTTCTGGTTCTTGCTTGCTTTCATTCACTAGGCCTTTGAACTCAAACGGGACATAATTTCTTGCTTTACTTATGTCATCCATGTTATCATGCCTTGTTAGGCTTCTTTCTTCTCATTAATTTCTCTTACCATCTTATGTTTGAATGAAAGCTCTCCAACAATGAGTCGTAAATTCATTTAATTATTTTTATTTATTATTATATATTTTGTTAATTTTCTGATTTTTTTTTCCAGATAACACAGAGATGAAATTTGGTGGTTTAATAAGCACATCGAATATAGTTAGAGAAGAGAAGGTTACGGTCCAATCTGATTGTGATCTTCTTTGGACCATTTCCATCAAGAAGCTGTGGTAGCGGCCTTTTATATGTTTCTGTCTTTTCCTTTTTTTTTAAAAAAAAAAAAGAGTTGGATTATGCAGTGCAAAACGGTTGTATTCGGTTGTATTGTTGCTGATGATGGGTTCATTTCAAAAAGGAACAATGGAAAATATTGAATTACTGCCTGCAATAGCGATGTGGCAATTGTTGTCTGTAAGCGATAACTGATAACGACTTTATTATTATTTTCAATTAGGTTGTCTGTTTATCCAAATTAGTAACGCCATTTTTTTTTTTTAAAGGATTCATGGGGTGGGTTAAGCCGACAAAATTTGTTCAAAGACGGAAAAAAAAAAAGTTCAGATTCAATCTAAATTTGGTTAGGTAAAAGAAAAGCCCGTGGGAAGGCTTCTTCAGGGACTGACTGGGATTCGAGAATTCTAAATTTTATTATTCAAAATTTCAATCGCTTTAAAAGTTTTTTTTTATAAATTTTTTATTATTAAAATATTATTTTTATAATTAAATTTAAATAAAATTATTATTTTTATTATTAAATAATAATTTAAGTTAAAATGATCTGAATTTATGAAATTTTTGTTTTAAATATTATCTTATTAAACTAGATGGAAAAGTCAAAACTAATGAATTTATAATAAAAACTATTTAATTTTACCTTCTTTTTAGAAAGAGTTAATGCATTATTTTATTAAAAAATTTAAAAATAAATATAAATAATTTTATTATTACGAATAAATATATATTTTGTTGGTGGAGATCTGTCGATGTCCACTGGCGCCACTGTCTGAGTAAGACAGCTCCTTGCGTCGATTCTTTTATTGGCGGCAAAATCTCGCGCGAGGGTTTAGTTTTTCTCCTTCTTACTCCTCTCTCTCTGCTCTAAACCCTAATTCTCACTTTTGGCTTCGCATCAGGGAGTCCTCCATTCTCGTAATTCATTTTCTAGGTTTTTGTCTTTCGATTTACTTGTGGATGCTCGGTTCATTGAATTATTTACTCTTTTTCAATGGAAAGACCGGCTCCGTCTAATTCCCCTGTAATTAAGCCCATAAACAAAGGGGTTGTCCACAAAATCTGCGCCGGTCAAGTCATATTAGACCTCTCCTCCGCCGTTAAGGAACTCGTTGAGAACAGCCTTGACGCTGGCGCCACCAGCATCGAAGTCGCTCTCAAAGAGTACGGAGAAGAATGGTTTCAGGTCATCGATAACGGCTGCGGCATTTCACCCTCTAATTTCAAGGTAAATTATCCACCATTAGCAGTACAAAATTGTCGCCATTTCTTTTGCTTTTTTTTTTTTTTTTGGTTATTTTAAATTATTTAAACTTATTTATTTATTTTGTAGGTCGTGGCGCTTAAACATCATACGTCAAAGCTTTCAGATTTTTCAGACCTTGATTCTCTGAATACGTTTGGATTTAGAGGGGAGGCATTGAGTTCGCTTTGCGCTTTGGGGAATCTGACTATTGAAACGAGAACGAAAAATGAGTCCATTGCAACGCATTTAACTTTCGATCATTCAGGCTTGTTGATAGCTGAGAAGAAAACTGCACGGCAAATTGGTACTACTGTTACTATAAAGAAGTTGTTCTCGAATCTACCAGTGCGAAGCAAGGAATTTCATCGCAACATACGCAAGGAGTATGGCAAACTTATTTCCTTGTTGAATGTGAGTGCATCCATGGATGTCAAAAGCTTTAAAATTGTAGTTTATGACTGGTGTTGTTGATACACTTTTGATGTGTGGATAAAAACAACATTAGATTGGGCTTCATTTCTTGTGCATATTGGAGATTGTGAAATAACTTTGAATAATGTATTTACGAGGCATTGTCCTTGATTTTGAAGGACTCTTCATATGAGGACCTGTTTGTAATAAGATTTGTGATTCATTCTTACGAAGACATCAAAAACTAATGCCTATGAATTATGATTGGAGAATATGTAATGAGTTAATGTTCAGATGTTTCATAACCTTGTAGTCTCTTGTACATTATTTATGGTTTCATCCTTTGTCTCTTACCATGACGACTATCGTTTGGCTTCTTCATCTCCTTTCTTTGTTAAGAGTTAGGAATACTCAAATCATAGCTATGTGTATGCGGTATGTCTTCGGTGAGTTGTTTATTACTAATCCTTTCACTAATTTGGAAATTTGTGGATAAAAGGATATTATTCTCATGTTCTTTCAATACAGGCGTATGCACTTACTGCAAAAGGAGTCAGGTTAGTCTGCAGCAACACAAGTGGAAAAAATGTAAAGTCTGTGGTACTTAAAACACAAGGAAGTGGTTCCCTCAAAGATAACATCATACAAGTTTTTGGCATGAACACATTTAGCTGCTTAGAGCCTGTGTCTATATGTATATCAGATGGCTGCAAAGTTGAAGGGTTTCTTTCCAAGTCTGGAGAGGGTAGCGGCCGCAATCTGGGAGACAGACAATACTTCTTTGTAAATGGTAGACCAGTGGATATGCCTAAAGTTAGCAAGCTTGTGAATGAATTATATAAAGGTGCAAACTCTAGGCAGTATCCAATAGCTATAATGAATTTTATCATTCCAACTAGAGCATGTGATGTCAATGTGACTCCTGATAAAAGAAAAGTGTTCTTTTCTGATGAAACCTCAATTTTGCAATCTTTGAGAGAGGGTTTGCAGCAGATATATTCCTCAAGTAATGCCAATTATGTTGTTAATAAAGTTGAGAATTCTACGGAAGCTGATTTCTCTGAGTTTTGCGCTTCACAAGAAAAATCTAATATTCTTTCAGAACAGTTACCTCCAGCTGGAATGAATTTGAAGGTTTCCATTAGGGAACATTCTCCAGAGGGTAAAACCTCTTTTGGAACTGTTAAAACCAATGCTCAAAGTTTTCAGTTATCAGAAGGATCAGTATCTGGTGATCATGAGAACATATTAAGGAAGGACTTGACTTTAGGAGCACAGGGAACAAAAAAGGTTAATGGTTTTATGGAGGCTAATGCAGGGCAATTGGCAAGTCATATGGATGGTATGGCTAACAAGGATTTATCAGGTGTATCAACCCTTGGTCATCATGAGAATTCATTGAGGAAGGACTTCAGTTTAAGAGTACACAGAACTAATAAGGTCGATTGTTTTACAAAGTCTAATGATGGGGGATTGACAACTCATATGAACAGTATAGCCAACAAGGATTCTTCATCGCCCTCAACTGCAATTGGGAAAGGAATTTCTGTTACTAGAGATTCTAATAGTCATTCAGGTTGTATTCAATCATCACTGAACAAATTTGTAACCATAAGTAAGAGGAAGCATGAAAGCATTAGTAATGTATTATCTGAAGTGCCTGTCTTAAGAAATCAAAGTCTTCATTACGAATTGAAGAACAGCCCTTCGAAAATGCTTGCTTTTGGCTCAAGAGATCAAGTTGATGATTCTTCTGAGGTGAATGAGAATGAGCCTAGAAAGTTTCTTAGAGCAAATAGCATCTTGAATGGAATTGAAAATCCTAGTTCTCCTAGATCTGAAACTAATGGTGGAAAATATGGAGAGGTACATGGGCCTGGTATCTATTCTTAACTTTGCCTGTCTTGCTTTACTAGTACAAGAAACAAAAAATGAAAAACTAAGCTGGATAAATTCCGCATAGATAATAAAGTAAGCCCAACTAAAATTTGGGAAAAATCTGCATAATCATATTAGAAAACATGGCTTTCCTTTCAAAACAAACTGCTAGACTATGCTATCTGACTCTTCTTTTTACTTAGCATATCCAAGTTAAACATATCTCAGATACCTCAAATGAATTGACTATTTGGTTATGGTTATAAGAAGATCTGTACCAGACCTAGTTATGCGCAATGCACCTACCCTTTCTCCAAGCCACCTAGGTAGAAATCCTTGATATGGTACAATCCTTAATGAACATGAGGATCACCCAAAAGTCTAATTGTTATCATTGTCCTCTCTTCTGATTTCAGCTAGTTCTTTTACCAGAATTAGAGGATCACGAAAAGGCAGTACCTTCTGGTGGAATAGAACCAACTGATTTATTCTGCAAGAATCCTGAGGATGTACCCGAGAAAGCATCTACAGTTCCAATATCAGAGTCTTCATCCTCTGCTTTAGTTGTAGATGTTCCCATACCTTCGTCCGGTAAAAAGATATGTTCCACCCTGGAGTTTAGATTTCATGACCTATTGACAAGGAGGCGGCAGAAGATGTCAACAGTACTGGACACTGGTTACAGATTCCATGGCATGAAGAAGAAAAGGTAGATGAAGTAAAAATTGAATCCAAGTAGCAAAGTAGTTATCCAGTTCTTTTTCAGTAATTTTATTTTGATTACTGCCAATAGGTGTTATACTGCTGCGACACTTGAGCTTTCTCAACCAGAGAATGAGGAGCGAAAAATACAAGCTTTAGCTGCGGCTACTACTGAGTTGGAGAAACTTTTCAAAAAGGAAGACTTTAGCCGAATGAAGGTTTTTATGCCACAAATGCCTTTTTTTTTTTTTTGTTGGGTCTAGAGTCTTGCAGGAAACACTCAGCTGCCTTGCTTATGCTTTTTGCAGACATGCATGAATTTCTTGAAAACTAAATTCATGCAAGCTTTTCCAGTTGATTGGACTGAATATATAAGAGCACGTTGATGCTACTGAGTTTATAGTCTCTGGCAGGGTTGTTTTAATTTTGGCTTATGTTTCCATTATGACTATCTTGAACTCAACTGAATGTCTCTTATGAATTGTTAATAACATTGATAATCAAGCAGGTTAGTTTTGTAACGTTTGAGTGCAAGTCTGAAACAGTGAACATGTTGTTGAATTTATACATGCATGAAATACTATGATATTTAGCTAGTGACGATGAATGGTTGTTATCAGGTGATTGGGCAATTTAATCTTGGATTCATCATTGGGAAGTTAGACCAAGATTTATTTATTGTGGATCAGGTAATATCTGAGATATTTTTCTTTCATGCCTGCTTAGTTTTGCCACTGTCATATGGAATTGATTTTTTGATTGTCATTTTAAAAAATATTATAAACTAAGATCTCTGTATTTTCAGCATGCTGCTGATGAGAAATACAATTTTGAGCGCCTAGCTCAATCAACCATCTTGAACCAGCAGCCTTTGCTTCGGTGAGGAATTTATGATGTTTATTGAATTACTTATTTTGAAATAATTTTTCTCAATTTGAAATGCTTCGTTGTGGAAAGGGGACGTTGAAGAAAACCAAAATGTGCTATGACTTAGCTTAGATATCTTGCACATGTATAAGTGTTTTAATAGATATAACAGTTGAATAATAATGACTATCTAGTTTGATATTGCCATAGACATTTTCTTCTATAGTAAATATATTGCAGGTTATGAGTCCTTAGTTTATTGATAAGTTGACGATTGATGCTGAATAATTAGATCTTAAAAGTTGGAAAAAAAAATTAAAAAGTTACATGAAGTGTTCTTCAGAATCCTGATTCTACGAGTCTTTTTATCTTTATTGTTGCTGTAAGTAATGTATTCTGATGGATACGATCACTTTGAAGAAAAAATCTAAAAATTGGTTATATATAATAGTATGTATAATACGTTTACTGCTTTATTGCTGTCTGAGGTATCCTGCAATTGTAGCCTGTCAATTAGCTGAATTGTACTGACCTACTAAGCCGAATGGTTACCATCATGTGGCTTCTGAAGCACTTATTGAGCTTTGACGGCTGTCCCTTCTGAAGCTTCTGACAAAATTTTGATGCAGCATGGGTAAAGCCACAGAATAAACATGCTTGAATTCATCATCTGCTAGAAATTTGAATATTTCTAGCTTCCAAGTTTTTCATTCAAGGAGTGGGAACTGGATGACTTTGATATTATTTTTTGTCTTTGCTCTGAAGCAGCACTTGTACTGATCTCTTTATTGGATTAGGAAAGTATGGAATACAAAAGTATTGAGGTGTTGAACTAAATAACATAAATTGTGCAAAAACATATATTGTTTTGGATTGGCAGTCCATGACTTGCAGCTGTTTCCTTTCCGTTTATTTTCCTACTATTTTTCTGCTTATGGAGATCATTTAATTTCCAAAGGGAATTTTATTCTAAACTTGACTTCTAATTATGTGCAGGCCACTGAGATTGGAGCTATCTCCTGAAGAAGAAGAAGTTGCTTCAATGCATATGGACATAATCAGGTTCAATTTTCTATTAGATGTGGTTCCTTTCATTCATTAAATATATGCGTACTTTTTTCTTTCTGAATCCTTTGAAACTTCAATTTACGTATGACATCTCTGAACAAAATCTTCTAATGTTGCTTTATGAATGTTTCATCTTGTATTTTCAGGAAAAATGGGTTTGTTTTGGAAGAGGATCCACATGGTTCACCAGGCCACCGTTTTAAGCTCAGAGCTGTTCCCTTCAGTCAAAACCTTACTTTTGGAGTTGAAGGTAGTCCTTTTCAGTATTCTTAAGTGTTTAATTGATCATTTTTCTTTATCCAAGCCAGTTTATCCCCTTACAGTATACTGGTTAAACCAATTATATAACACAGATTTTATTGATATGGTATTCGACTTGCAACTAATTTACTTGAATGTAGACATGATATAAGATGTAAATGTGAACATGGCAATTTAAGGAAGAAAAATGTACCCATGCGTGCAAGTAGATATAACTAAGTGTGGCAGTTTTTAGGTCCGCCACTTACTCGGTTACACCACATGCTGACACACACACAGAAACTGTGCATCGTAAAAAGAAAGGTTTCCAGCATAGGAGCACTAATTTTCTTCGAATCAATTTAAAGTCTGAAAATAAAATGATTTGACATTCTATAAACACGCTCTAAAATTTTGCCACTCGGCTGTATCCTTTGAATACGTCCCTGATTAATTTTTATTAACAGACTGTTGTTCTTTCATGAAATGTTATGATGTTTTTATCAAAAAAGTAAAGGCATTTGGAAGTTCAACAGATTGTCAGCATAGCATATTGATTATCTGATATCTCTGTAAACAGATGTCAAGGACTTGATTTCTACTCTTACTGATAGTCAAGGAGAATGTTCAATAATCAGTAGCTATAAAATGGACACATCTGATTCTGTTTGCCCGACTAGAGTTCGAGCAATGTTGGCATCGCGTGCTTGCAGATCATCTGTCATGATTGGAGATCCACTTGGACGAAATGAAATGCAGAAGGTAATAACCTTGGCCCAATGACCTGGATTTTTTTTTTTTCCTTATAGCGAACGCATAGATTCTTACTTACTAGCATGCATATAAATATGTATGTATGTGTGTGTGTATGTATGTATGTTTAGGCTATTAATACATTTGTCGGATTTGTGTGTGTCTCCATTTGGAGTATGGATGCTTTTTCGGCCAATTCCTACCCCTGCAAATCATGCTTGATTATTAGACTGCAATTTTCTTTTTCTGAAGCTTATTTGCTTACGAGCACTTTACATAAAGGTTGTCAATATGGCCATATCGTAGGTTTAGAATAAATGGTTTGATTAGTTACGATTAAACATTATAACGATGTACAAAATGATTACATCTCAAGTTTTTACATGATTTTTTCCCAGATACTTGAGCATTTGGCGGACTTGAAGTCGCCGTGGAATTGCCCACATGGGCGGCCGACGATGCGACATTTGGTAGACCTGACAACATTAAGCAGAGGAGCGGACGAAAATGAGATGAGCTCTTGATCCGCCTTCCATGTAGTTTCTGCCCCTTTTACGGAACAAAAACTTATATTCTGTACATTTCCTTTCATTCCTCTTGTCTTGATGTCTTGTAGACAGATGTTCCTCTTGGATTTATTTATTTTAATTTAAAATGTTTTTAATTTTAAATATGAAATATATTTTAAAATAGGGAAACTTTAACAACTGCCATTAAGCACTGGGTGATATGTCTAAAAATGTATATAATTAATTTATCATTTTCTTAATTTAATGAATTTAATATAGTAAATAAAAATTATCTTGAAATGATAATTTAATTGAATAATAATTTTAAAATATATAAAAATACAAAATAATTTAATTAACCGTTGAAAATCATGTAAAAAAAATTTTCTTGAGTGGCTGACGTCAGATTGGTTAAAGATAAAAATATATCAAATTTTATAAAAGAGTAAAAACTTATTCATTCCTGGCGGACGATTTTTATTAATTTATATTATTTTTATTTATAATTTTTAAAAATTATAGTTATACTTTTATTCATAGTTTATTTTTCAATTATCTTTTGTAAACGTGTAGAGGCAGAAGCCCGCCGGATCCCCTCTAAATCAAACTCCGTATTTAAAACAGTGAGTGAGGTCAAATTCAACAAACAAAAGGAGGAAAAAAACGAAAAAAAAAAAAAAAGACAGTGAGATCGAATCACAGCCCAAAAGTTGTCCGTCGTCTCTTCTCGAATATCTTCTTCTATCTTGTTGGTATTTTCGATTCATTTCCCTGTTTCATTATTTAGTGTTTTTTTTTTTTTAATAAGCCGATTGTTTTCCTTTTTCCCTCTTCCACTGAGCTAGGGTTTAGACTTTAAAGCGTAATTTTTTACCCTAAATAAGATTCAAATTCCACGGCTTTATTTACTCTTCTTTTACATTGCTCTTGACTTTTTTTTGTTGCAGGTTTTTTTTTTTTTTTTTAGTTCTTCCTTCTTCGTTAGATTTCTACTTTAATCCAAAGAGGGGAAAAATAAAAGATGGTATGTTATTCTATTAACTTGACGCTCTGATTCCTTCGAAATCACATGAAAAATGGGGGAAATCGAAAGAAAAAAATAAAATAAAGAAGTCTACATTTTCTATGCTGTCAAAGGGTTTTTGGGTTACTTTTGCTTCCTATTTAGTTTTGGTCTTTTAAAAATTTTTTATATGCTTTATCTTCTTTCCTCATCTAACCGGTTTTATGAATATATGTAAACCTTGGGCAGCTTCCTCTTTCTCTACTAAAAACTGCACAGGGCCATCCTATGGTAAGATCATACCTTCCCTTCCATTCCCATTCTGGACTTGCTGTGCAAAATTATTGATTTTTGAAACAACTTTGTGATTTTCTTTTCTGTTCGCTAACAGCTGGTGGAACTGAAAAATGGGGAGACTTATAATGGACATTTGGTGAACTGCGACACTTGGATGAACATCCATCTTCGTGAAGTTATCTGCACTTCAAAGGTACGGATATCAATTCATTCAATGTTTCTTATTTTATTTTATCTCTTTCTAGGAATAAATGTAAGAATGTTATTTTTCTCTTCTTAAAAAAAAAAAAAAATTTATGGTTGGGGTTTGATTGAAAACATATTGTAGGATGGAGACAGGTTTTGGCGAATGCCTGAATGCTATATCCGTGGAAATACAATCAAGTATCTTCGAGTTCCTGATGAGGTAGCTTTTACTCCTTGCACATGCTGTTGTTTAGTTTCCTTAATTTGTGCTGGTTAGAGCATTACGTTTTTAATTTCATTCACTCTGTTAGATTTTATAAATGGTTGATTCATAGTTGTCTTGTTTTATGAAAACATAGGGTGGGTTTTTAGCCATCTTTGTTGAAGAAATTTTGTGGTGTTAAAAGCAGTGGCTTTGTTCTAGAGCCAGCTGGGTAGTTATTTGTTTTTATAAAAACATCTGCCTTCCTAAAGAAAGACAAATTTTAGATCTTCTTACTTGATGACCTTTGTGTTCCACCTAAATATTGTTGCTTGGTTTTATTATAGTTTCTTGTACTGACCTCAACCGTTTTAGTAGCTTATGTCACCCATCCAATAATCTTAATAACTCAAACATTGCATTTCAGGTAATTGATAAAGTTCAAGAAGAAACAAAGAATCGCGCAGGTATGATATAATTCTCTTGCTATCTATTAAGGGATGGATCATTATCCTAGTATTCAATTTAAGTAGAAATATTTGGGGTACAAGTAGTATATTTCTCTGAAGAGTTTCATTGCAACCATATGTACTATATTTTCATTAGTGTATGTTGCAGTTTAAATTGTGCTTGGATAATTGTATGCTGGAAGTAATGTAATTTTCCTATGCACATAGTCCTTTGTTTTTTTTCCATTTTTTTTTGTCTGCCTCATAGAATTCTTCTTCCAGCTCCCCTACCCCCCATTTTATTTTATTTTATATTCTGTTATAATGTATTCTGTGCATCTAGAAAACTGCACTCAGAATTGGATACCAACTGTCTCAAAACTTTGCCCTTGAGGTTGATACTATCAGAGATTTCTGAAGTTGAAAACTGGAGTCCTTAACCTGGCTGTTTGACTTCGCTGACCTTATTCAGATAGGAAGCCTCCTGGTTTAGGCCGTGGCAGAGGTAGAGGTAGAGAAGATGGTCCTGGTGGAAGGCAACCAAAAGGAGTGGGGCGTGGGTTAGATGATGGTGCTAAGGGTGCAGGAGGACGAGGCAAGGGTGGCTCAGGTGGAAAGACCAGTGGAGGCAGAGGTAAAATTGCTAAAGAAAAACAGCTGCGCAAGAGTGTGTGTGTGTGTGCGTGCATCTTGGCTTGCAAAATCCATTTGTAGCTTAGCAGATTGTTGATTAATCTGTCATGGCTGGTTTTAAATTTGACAAATTCAGACAAATGATCCTTTTTTTTTTAACCTTTGGTGACAGGTGGTGGCCGAGGTCGAGGTTAACATGATGCTCTTGGGGCGACCTTGCTATTTTTAGCAGCAGTCTGCATCCAGTTGACTGAAGTTGGATTCTTCGAACTGGGTTAATTCGGATAGAATGGCCCTCTAAAGTGCCAAATATTATTTAGCATTGCAGAACTCAGATAAGGATCTTGTGTTGTGGTTTGCCATTTTGCCTTCGCGGCCTTTTATCTTATTGAGGTTGTAGCTTGTAAGACAATTTACTGTTGAATTTCTGCGTTCTAGTTAAATGATTATCTCTCTGCCTTGAGTTTTAAGCTTGCTTGAGACTTACCTGCCTACTAGTTGCAATGAATTTTATTTATTTGTCTTTTCTAAAAACAAGTTACAGAGGCTCCATATTGTATGGTTAAAATTTTCTTCCAAATTTTAGAAGCTAATCTTCTGGGAAAAAAAATATGAAACGATTGCTTTAAATGGTAGAAGACTTTCATTTCCTATTGCTGTCTTACATAAACACTACAGAAAATTCGCACTTTGAGGGAAAACAAAAGTTACAAGGCATCAGATCACAAAGCATGAGAGCAGAGCGGTGGTTATATTTTAGTAGGGTTGATGCCTACAGTTTTTGCGAGTTCGTGGCGACTTCATGACCAATGCAGTCGAGATCCAGGATCGATTGATCTCCCCGGGGGAATCATCACCCATCCAACAGCACAATCGACCATCCTCACCACCAGTCCATCCAAAAATGCCTCGGCTTGGAGCTGGCCTACTTTGCATGCTTGACATAGGCAATATGCTCCTAACGACACCCATATGGCCACCCCCAAGAACTGCTTCTGGGGATCCTATAACTGCTGCTCCTTTATACTTAACTGGGAAATAACCTAAAGATCCAGTATTAGTCCCACCGATCACCCATAAATTTTTTCCAGAACAGTGACAATCAACAAAATAATCAACCTGCAAAAATGGGACTTTCTTTAGTAAAAGATCTTGAATAAAATCTTGTGCATGTTTTATACAATTTCAGATTTTCTTCACCCTAGAAAGACCAAAAGTTTTTTTTTTTGTTTTTTTTGTGGGGGGGGGGGGTGTAAAAGAAAAGCTTCTAGCTTTTCTAGTTGTCGAAAATGAGTTTTTCAGGGCTAAAAGCAAAGCTTCAAATTTGAGCTTCAAAAACAACTGGTAACAACATATAGCTGATAAACGGATTCAAAATTTTTAGAATTTACATGATCTAATGTCCAAATCTCTGATGCCAATGAACGAGCATCCTCGAAATTTGCTTCATTGGTTCCATCCTTCCAATTCCATACACTACAAGGGTAGAAAAATAACGTCTAAGCACTAGTTCTGGCAAAAAAAAATTGTTATTTAACACATTTTGGAGCAGAGTTGTCAAGCTTTAACTTCTAAGCTGAAAGGACAAGCAAGCAACAATCCAGTTGTATCTTTATGAACATAAAGTATTTTGTTAGGTCCTCATTCACCGCACTAAACAAAGAAAGAGTAGAGAACAGAGCAGATTCCATCCCCCGATATTTTGCCAATTCAGAAAACAAACCCTCATGATTTATGGATCCAGGATAAAGATACCTTAATGTCTCAATGTTTGTCAAACACCAGAGCTTCTCAGAAGTGTCCCCAAAAAACCCAACTTTCCCAATTGAAGTTCCCACATTGATAACCTGAAATATTATGATAAAAAATAAATCAGATTCTGATAAATTCATGAAACAAGTGGCAGGAATTTGTCAAAAAGAAACTATGCGTTCTCTAAACTACTAAATCAAGTGAAAAATTACTAAATTATATCGGGATGAGACTCTTTTATTGGTAAAACAACTCACCATTTTGCATAAAGTCAAAAGTGTATAGACTGAAAGGGAATTTGTTTGAAAAGGAACAGCTAGGAACTAGAAATTCATGTATAAGAAGTATTTATAGAAGGCTATACAACAATTAAATCATAAGGTTAGTTAACAGATTGCTTAACAGCCTAACAAGCTGTATGCAATAATAGTCCACCCGTGATGTGCTGAAATACAGGTTGACATTGCAATTGTACACAACTCTTCAACAACTGCACTTACAGATTCAAGATGATCATCATCATTGATATCTCCGTTGGTATCAAATATGCATATCAATCCATCAGCAGAAGCGGAAGCTAGTTTGTTTTGATGGCCAGGGATGAAATGAACCTTTCAACAACAAGGAGAAACACCAACAGTGACCATGAGCTACATTATTGAACCAACAAAATCCCAACCTTTACTAGTTTATCGTTGGAGCATAATTTGTTTAATCTACATGAAGCTTCAGTAAGCCAAGCATGCAATTTAATTAGCCACAAAAATTGGGATGGAAAAGAAATGGTAGAAACTCATTGACCTCAAGCTAGAAAGAGATTGAACAGGGGCCAAGTCTAACCTGAGTAACATCCTCCACATGAGATTCCTCCAAGCATGCAACTTGCTTCTTGTTCCTCCAATCCCAGAAAAATATCTGTGTTGTTGAAATAACCAAAAAGCAAGAATAAACAGTCATGAAAAACTAAGACAGTCTCAAAAGAGTTGTGCCCAACAACCCGCGAAGGATAAGCATATTGACTACAGTGCTGCAAGAAAATCTCCTTTCTTACATCAAAACTAGACCAAAACTAACAGATGCCAATCTAATCTGGGAAAAACAATAACTCTAAAAACATAAAATGAGATAAAAGCCACGATAGACATGGTAAACCTGGGATTGACATCCTGCAGCCAAAAGATTATCATTTGACCCTCCAAATGAGAAGCTAAAGACCTCTTGAGAAGAACCAGCAGTTATACACGAAACCTACATAAATCATTAAACAAATTAACACAAAAAATAAATAAATAAATAAATAAAAGGAGGGTCCATTCCAAAATTGGTGCATAAGAAAAAATAGAGGCTGGTCTATGAATTACCTGTTGAAAAGTTCTGGTATCCCACGCCCTGATGGTTCCATCAGAAGAGCAAGAGTGCAAAACATGGTTACCAGAAGCACCAGAGAAAGTGATATGATTGATAGTGGAGGAATGTCCCTTACACTCTCCAAAGTATTGACCCGTCATTGGCGAGTAAAGTTTCACTGCGTTAGTCGACAATGATACCGCCATGGAAGTCCAATCATCCCTTTTCAAAAGAACCCACCAAAAATAACCAATCACAATTAACTTTAAGCCACAAAAAAAAAGACTTCAAAAAATTTCCCATTTTTCGATGATTAGAATTGATTTTATTAATGAGCGGAAAAGCGTACCTGGGGACGATTTGGAAAACGTAGTCGTCGCCGAAATTGGTTTGGATAGAATTTTTCAGACCAAATGTCCTGGTTGAGCTTTGAATTTGATTATTCATAACAGGTCGTTGCTGTTCTTGTTCTTCTACTTCCATCTCCGAAGCTTCTTCCTCCATCTCTGTCTTTTTTCCAATCTTTGAGTTGCCTCGAGCTTTGGCTATCGCAAAAAGAGGCAAAGCAGGGGAGGGGCGCCTAGCCGCCTAGGCGTAAGGAATTGAGGGTTTTAGACAGTCCATTATAAACGGTCAGGTGCAGCCTAACTGGCTTCTAGCAGCCAATCAAATTTTGCCACATCATTACCTTTTCTCGTTCAAGCATCAAACTAATTTTTTTTCCCGAACAAGCATCACATTAGATTACCAGTCTAATTTCATTTAGAGAAAATTGTTATAGAAAATAGCACCAAAGTTAAATTAGTTACCTTATCCATTTACAAAAAAAACAGTTAAATTAGTCAAAACATATATTAAAACTAGAGATTAAACATAAAAACATTTTGCTCTCTTACGTCACAGAGTTAGGAAGTCTGAATATTGATCTTATAAAATTTTATATGGACTTTACATGAGTTTGCAAGTGTTAGTATCATGTTTTTAAAAAACAATTGAAAATAATTTCATACAACTAGTTGAAACATTTCATTAGCTTGCGACCGTAGGTTATTACCATGAAATTGGTAATCCTTTAAGAAAAAAAAAATCTTAAATCGAAAGTAAAATGTAAATAAATGCAAATGTTAAAATGTATAACACCATAACGATGATTACACAACTTAATTGAACTAAACCCAGAACTAAGATTGCAACAAGGATGAAATCCATATTATCTCATTTCTTAAATATCAACATCAAACAAATGATTTAAAGGTACGAGGACAGCATCCTAGCTCATGTCAAAGAGTTAAAAATTGCCTGTCCATCACCCAGAAACATATTATCTTGCCGGCTTACGCAATTTTTAATCCCACACAGCTGAAAAACATCTCGCTTTCATCCCATCAAAGATGCGAAAAAAAAATATATGTAACGTCCAACTATAGGTTAACAGAACTTGATATCTTCAGCTTAACATGATATCATGTGCTTGGAGCAGCTTCCTTTTTCTCTAAAGTTCCAGCATCGTGCTCCTCCAACTTTGCATCTCCTTCAGCCTTGTTAGCGTCTTCCTCCTCTGGCTTTGTCACCTCTTGCTCTACAAGTGGACGAAACATGAAAATCAGTTTAGCTAAAATCCAAACTAATGATGAGCCAGGAAAGAGAAAAGGTAATCACAGGCAAAATATACTCTAACAGCTTTGCAGCATTCTTACCTTCATCATCACTGTCATCAAAGTCGCCCAAGCCACCATCACCGGTGCCACCCATTCCCATATTACCGAAGTTCTGCACAACACCACAATTATTAGGTTAAGAAGGAAATCTTCGTAAGTTAAAGCCAGATAATAGGGGTTTCAAATAAAATATTTATATATCCATACCGAGAAGTCCATTCCTCCCAAATCAAGATCACCTGGACCTAGTCAAAAGTAGTAGTGAATAACAATTGTCAGTTTGAACTGCATCAGGCTTTACATCAATTCAATACGAAAAAAGAAACATACCATTGTCTTCATCTTCCTCAACCCATTTGTCCCAGTCCACTTTGACATAATGGGGGGCCTTGCCATCCCCACGCAATAATTTGTTCCACCACACTTTCTCGGCCTTCTCCAAGATGCAAAATATGCTCCTAACTCCTATATTTATTTTGCTTTCCTTTTTACAAAAAAAATTAATAATAATAATAACAAGATGTCAAAACAATCAAGTGCTTTAAAGGAGGAATGTTTATCCTAAGATATGCGTACATCGAGAGCATTTTGCAGTAGAAAACACCACACATGCATAGGCAGCAATTTGAAAGCGCTCCAAGAAGAATAATTAATAGACTTAGCTTGGTATAGTTGATAGAAAAAATAAGAGACGAAAAAAAAATAAAGGAAGATAACAAGTGAAAAGATGAAACACAATTTTTTTACAATGATATGCAGGGTACGAAAGATAGAAAATGTGAAAAGAAAACAAATTTTCTTTTCTTTCATTGATTGGTAAAATTGAAAAAGAAAAGTAAAATGAAAATAAAACTTATATTATTTTACATTTGTAATATCAAAATAAAAAAATGTTGGACAATATTGTAAATACATACAATTAACTTACACCTCTCATATTTTCTCTCCTGTTATATTTCCAATTCGAAACAATTGTTTCAGTGAAAAATAATTGCCTTCAGTATTTCCTTCTTCTCATTTTCCTCCCTACCAAACACACCTAAAATTAAGTTTCATTCACTTTGTCTGTCTATTCATCGTTCCACTTTTCTACTCTAAAAGGCACATCAATAAAGTTAGATGCGACATGTGCATATAAACAGGTGTTTGTGGGATGTTAAAGATTGTTTAGAAAGTGTACTAATGCACATAAAATGCAGTGGTCTCTAAAAATAAGACACTAAGGGGTTCACCGGCTAGCTATCAAATATTTAGAATTCACTTAAAAAGCAACCGGTCAGCAGCATAACACTATCATCCACTGATCAACATCACCATCGACACCCTAGATTCTCAAACATACCTAAACAAATGAAAGAAATGTTTTGTTGATTCTAAATAATAGCTTGACCAATATCTTACCTCCACATTGACCTTATCGTAAAGATCTAACTTCAACTCATATAGGTTATTGTCAGTTCCGGCAGTAGCGGAGAAAGTAAATACTCCCTCTGGCTCAAGATTGACCTTCGCATTCTTTGAATCGGGCAATAGCACTGTAATAAAAACCTTGTCAGCTCTTTGAGCCCATTTCACCTCGGGATGACGACTGGCAAGAAAAAGATAAGAGATTTTAATTATGGTTAATAAAAGCAAGAATTCAAAATCAAAACAAACCAAAACGAAACAATGGCTAAATGTAACAATCTCAGATAGCAAACTAATCAAAGCCCATTACAACATTTTTTCCCCGGTAGTAGTTAATCAACTGACCTAATTAATGACTTAAAAACATCTTTTATACAGCAAAAATGTTACAAGCATCTAGAAAGTTCCATGTTATCCCCTGTTTTCCCAGTTGCCAAACAAAATTTGAAGATAAAGTATTAGAAACAAAGAAAACAAACATTATTATACAGATCTACTCGAAGTCAAAGAACAAATCAGAAAAACAAATGTTGAAACAGAAGAAGAACACAAATGGCAAAAGCTTAATATCAATCAAATCAGTTTGGGCGCGGCCCAAGGCAAAGTATGAAAGGGGGAAAAATCTTTAGAAAAAATGAAGATTAAAAAGAGAGACTGTTAAGCTTGCCTCATGGTTAGTGCCGGGTAAAGAGAGTATGTAAAACCCTAAAGAAACCACAACGGCGCAGCCGACAAGTAACAAGAATTATAACTATAATTGGAAACTTTGGCTTTTTTGATAGCGGGGGTACACTATTGAGTGACCCTTCCGGCTTCCAGTACTTTCTCTTCTAGATATTTCCATTTTTAATGCTATTGTGTGGAAAGTTCTATTATCTTTATTGCATCAGCGTCGTTCGATTACATTGGACGGTTCAAAATCATATTAACATCTCGGTTAGCCTCAGCCACTATATAAGCGGCTTGTTGGTTCTCTGGTTAAATAAGCTCGTTTAATTTGATTTCGATCATTTTAAAATTTTTATTAAAAAAAGTATGAAATTTTGTAAGTAAATATCATAAAAAAATTAATTAAAAAGTAAAACATATAATAATTTGTTAACTTGTTTATTTAGTTAATTTATCGAAAATGATTGTTTTAGTTTCTTATATATTACTACGTAAATCAGCAAGATTTTTTGTTATCAAATAAAAAAATTGTTTTATGTCGAGGTCTTATATAAGTTTTGCAAAATAAAATTTGGGTTGTCCAGATTATAAATTAGAGTGTCAACAATGTATCTAAAATATACGACTTGGGTTGGTTTTGATGTTAAAAGTTAACATTGGACTTGGCCCAAATCAGAATGAAATGAACCCATGATGCTAAGTGGTAGTGTGCAAGTAATAGCAATGAACGAATAACAAAGATACAATAAAAATATATGAATAATTTAATATTTATATTATATAATATAAATTATTAAAATATTTTAAATATAATTATGATATATCAAGTGTACAATTACGATGATGGTTGGTTCGAACATGAGCGAATGACCCGCTCGTTTGTTGTTTGGCAGCTAATTATAAATTGGGGTGGGTCAAGAAGTCGGCATTTGCCGAAGCGGGAAGTGGGAAGCCAAAGGTCCCAGACAACCTATGGCAGTAGCCTGGCTAAGATTTGGATGGATGCTCTACTAATTTAATTTATAAGACATTGTCGATGCAGCATACATTCCGATGTAAAACTGAGATAATAATGTTTTCCCGTAAGACCAAGAATGGAGAGGCCCATAGGCCGTAAGAGGGCTGTCGGCTTTCGATTTATTGGTCACTCATTCGAATTAAATGACATGTTGCTGCCAGCACCAGACCTCAGGAGCTACCAAAATTTACAAAATTATATGCCTATTTAACTCTACCTGATTTTTGGCAAAAAAAAAATGATTTGGCTGGCATAATAAAACCATACAATAAATACTTCAATAATGCTAACTGTTAAGGGCCTTGTATTTGTAGAATAAAAATTGGCTCTTATTGATGATGTTCCAACCTCAAATATAAAAATTTTAAACATATCCGATTGACATTATACATTTAAAATGTTTTGGCAAATCCAAGCATTGGCCAAAATGATGGTGTCACAAAATTTGAAAAGCTTGGTTCGCTTTCACCATGCCTGCTTACAGAATAGACTGAATTTAAGCTTTTTTTTAATTGCCACGATGAATTAAACAAAGCCCAGACGGTTGGACATGCCCTTACAAACAATTTTTTTAAACAATTTCTTGTTTTCTTTGCGTTAAACATTTTAGTGGTCCATATTAAGTTCAGTTATCATCATCATACAAGGCATAGGTTCCTTTGGCCACTGTGATTTGTTAATATAAAAGTAAACGAAAAAGAAGAAAAGTCAAATAAAACTATAAGCACGAAAACAATTTTTAATAAAAAAATAATAAATAATAAAATCACCAGACAAATCAAATTAAATATTAGTACCTTGGTATCAGTACAAAATTGACAAAAGCCTGACTTTTCTGAAAGTCGTGATAATTTAATTTATAAATCTGACAAAAGCATTTACTTCAATTATTGAAGTAATTTTGTTCACAAATGTCATTACTCATCAATTAATGTTGTGTTCATAACAATATTTCTTTCATTATATGTTATACGTCATCGATGACGGTTAGAATATTTGTCCTTAATACACTGAAATTAAAATATTATTTTATGTTTACTCAATAGGAAATTTATTTCTATCATGTGATAATTATAAATAATTTATTATTTTAAAAATTCTAATTATTTAATTAATTTATTTATGCTGTCGTGTTATTTTTTATTAATAATTTAAGATAAATTTTTTAAAATAATTAATTTAAATAAAAAATAATACAAACATAAAATATATAATTTATTAATTTATTAACTTAATTTAATAAATTTAAATGAATGTAATATTTTATTACGGATTGTAAAACTTTTTTATTTGTAACTTAATGAATATATATATATATAATTCCAAAAATATGGTGTTTATAAACTATTAAGGGATGTTTATATAAAATATTTGTAATAAATAACACGATAATAACTGCTTTGACCCAAATAAACTAATACATACATAGCAATTTTAAAATATAAAAAAATAATATATCCTCAAATTTCTTAATTAGATAAAGGGATTTACTCAATGTTTACTTAAAATGTAGAGTAACTATTAATCAAGTATTAATTAATCATTAATAAAAAATTTTAGTAATGTGCTTTAGCATTAATTCAAATAATTGTTATTAATAATTAATACTTGGAACGACACAAGCCCAACCCTCGTAAAGGACCTACGTGTCATTCTTTACGTCAAAATTTTAGTGACACACAGAGTCCTATTTTTTAACTTTTCGGGTGATTGATTGATTGGACAAACAACAAGTTTCACGACCTTAATGATTACTGAATATGTCTAATGTTTTTATTGGTTGTCATCATTTTTTTACCCAAACAAAACTTCAAGTGTATTAAAAAAAACTGAGGATTTATTTAAGTTAGTATCATGCTCTCCTTCACAAGAGATTATATTTATTTTATAAATTTAGTTATTATTAATTAAAAATTAATTATAAATTAAATTTTATTAATAAATATATTTTTAAAATCGAATATAAATTTTAATTAATTTAGAGTTATCGAATAAATCTATTACTCTAAATACATCATTTAAAAATAAAATAATTAATGATTTTTTAAAAATTTTTATTAAATAATATTTATTTATTTAAATTTGATATGGATTTTAAATCAACCCATAAGTCAAAGTGTAGAT
>JBBYHK010000006.1:8775430-8789922 GCA_038382065.1 Adansonia grandidieri | reverse complement strand
TTTTTTTTCCAGGGATAAATGCTTATGTCATAGCATTTACAGCATTAGCAGCTGGAACTTCATGGCCAGATTTAGTAGCAAGTAAGATTGCTGCTGAACGTCAGATAACAGCTGACTCTGCTATAGCAAACATCACCTGCAGGTATATCTTATGGAATCTTGTCTTTTAAGCATAGTTCATAATCTAGAGCCCCTAATCTTTCTATTACGAGTCTCCTATAATAACATAACTTGGTTGATTTAGTATCATACCAAATGGCCAAACCCTATGAAGCTCTTACCATCCATAAGACACCTTAATTTAAGAGCAAGAAAGTTGCCTTTATGTATCATTACAAGAATTAAGACTTGGAAGTTTCTTATGGCTTTAAAGGGTAAATGATATGTCTGCCAGATTCTAGACTAGTGGGAAACTCACTGCTTGTAACCCAATGTTCATCCTTTTTCGCAGCAATTCAGTGAATATTTACGTTGGCATCGGCGTTCCGTGGCTGATAGATACTGCATACAATTTCATTGCGTATGGAGAACCACTGCGGATAGAAAATGCAGGAGGACTTAGCTTCTCTTTGCTTGTTTTCTTCTCTACATCCGTAGGGTGTATTTCGGTTTTGATAGTTAGGCGCCTGATCCTGGGTGCGGAGCTTGGAGGCCCGAGGTTTTGGGCCTGGGCTACAAGCGTGTTCTTTATGTTGCTTTGGCTTATATTTGTTGTGCTATCTTCCCTTAGAGTTTCTGGCATCATATGATACAAACATTCATTTGTACCATAGTATTGTTAGTATTTTTAGGCTCTCTGGTATGAAATCAGAATATGGGTTAGAAATGTTAAAATTTAAATTTTAAATTCATTTAATGTAATATTTAAGAGTGATTAGATGAATCAATTCATTTAAACTCTCGAGTTTAAACTTTATATTCTTTCATAACTCACATCGTATGCAAGGCCTGCTGCATAACATGACGTCAACAAAGGAATGTTTTTTTTTTTTTTTTTTCCTTCAGTTTTGGATTATGTTTTGGATTATGGTTTTTAACTCTCGAAAAAAACCTTGAAATTTTCCCATATTAAAGGATTTTTTTTAGGCGAAAAAAACAAAGAGTTTAACAAGAACAGCGTTTCGAGAAAACCTCTTCCACCATCTAACTGCTACACAATGACCATCAAGAATTGAGAGCAACCATCAACCCCAAAACAATTATCCCCAATAAACACCACCACAAATTGTTTGCTTAAGCAAGAGTACCTGTACAAGCTGTGGTATTAAACAACTTTGAGATTTAAATTACAATCATAATTATATTTTTATCATGTCATTATTTATTATCATTATAAATATAATATTTATAATGATGATCAATTATATATCAATGATTAAAAAAAATCAAAATCATAACATTGCATTATTATCTCTATTTTAAATATACTGGATGCTAACACATTAATAGGGTGAATGCCACTTCGCTTAGCTCAAAAAATTAAGTGTAACATACAGTGATAATTGGCTTTAATTTAATCTTCATTAGGTTTTGAGACCATCCATCCATTAAATACTCAAATATTCTTTCAATAATTTTGAAATTAATTGATAAAGTGCTTAATTTCAATAATCAAAAGCTCTTATTGTCCACATGAAAACAAAAGCACTAATTGTTGATTAATTTTTATTATTTTTTTCAATAAAGAATAAATTTGATTAAAAAATAATAAATAATAAAATAATACTGCTGTAGTCGGAAGAGACTAGGGAGACATATTCTACATGGACCGCGCCCTGCTGAGCGATCCATACGGAACGCTGACCGTTGAGTGGATATATGATGAAAAGTTTTTTTTTCCAAATCTGTGCCATTCAAACCCCAAATCGATAAACCCCGAATGTGAGTGAATCTTATACATCTAAACCGGCAACAGACTGTATGGAATGTTTACTGAGATTTGCATGCGCGATGGCGCCACTGCCGTCCACTCCAATCGTGCTACATTTTCCCTTCAACACCCAGAAGAAGAGGAAGAGGAAGAGAAATAGTCCAAATGGATGTTTATTCAGAGCTCAACTCAGCGATGAAAATGACCCATTACTCCAATCAGCCATCAATTCAGCTTCTCTTCGTTTTCACGAGACCCAACGACGAGGCAAGCAAAAAACCCCCCAATTCTCTATATTACCGTGTCTTTTTTTTTTTTTTTTTTCAACTAAGCTTAATAATCGAAATATATCATGTATGCAGACCCTCTTTTTGTTGATCCATATGCCGGGTGCTTTGTTTCACCTCAGACTCGGAAGGATTTGGAAAACGGATCGAAACAATACTGCATTGCAACCAAGTTCATAGATGATAAGCTGCTTCGTACTGTAAACCACATGGATGGGCTTAAACAGGTGTTTTTCACTAAGCTCAGAGTTTGAATTAACTAGTGTTACCTCATTGCAGAAGAATATTTAACTTTTCACTATATAAATTGCAGGTTGTTCTCTTATCAGATGGAATGGATACTCGACCCTATAGGCTTAACTGGCCAAGCTCAACTATCATATTTGATATATCCCCTGAAAGGGTATTCCAAAAGGCGGCTGAAAAGCTTAATGGTGCCTAAGTCTAACTGTTGGACTTCTTTTCATAGTTTGTTTTTCTTATTGTTCTTCTGGAACATTTTGTTTCTTTTTTTTTAATGTATATGTCTTGAATTATGACAATCTAATGTTTCTTGCATATTGCTGGTTTTGGGTTAGACAAGTAGTTCAACATGTTCTGACAGAATTGTTCTTGAACAAAATTAGGTGTCGGGGCTAAGACACCAAGAAGCTGCTTGTTTCTTCATGTTCCATTGGAATCCTCTAATATTCAACAGACTTTGCTTAAGAAAGGCTTTAATGGTAATCGTCCAAGCATATGGGCTATGCAGGTGAAAATGGCTTCTGCAATTGTCGGCTGAAACTTCTAAGAAATAACTTTCTGTGCAAATTTTCATATTCTTTCCTGTTTTTTCAGGGACTACCTCTGATGACTTTGGCAAGTTTTGAAGAGATCTTATTAATAGTCAGTGGAATGGCCATGAATGGTTGCCTCTTCTTGGGAGAGTTGCCTGCATGGTTGGCAGAGACTGAATTCGGTAACAAGGTCTGTTGTGCTTTCATAACTGTATTTATTCTTACTTACATTGCTTTTCTTTAAGAAAAACATGCCCTGTTGTCTGGTTTTTGTGTTGCAGTCTAGTACAAAGAAATGGATGGACAATCTTTTTATGAGCAACGGTTTCAAGGTGGACATGATTAGCTACGATGAAGTAGCTAAAAGTTTAGGTAAGGTAGTAAAACCAGGAGATTACGAGAACATACTATTTGTTGCAGAGCAATTGCGGTTTTCAGATGATCAGGTACAACCACTTGTTTCTGGTTCAAATTGTGAAGCATCAGAGTGCATTACTTTACATACCGAAGAAGGGGTCATTACATTCCTCACAATCTGCGGTTAATATTAATTCCGTTGTTTCTCAATCATCTTAGCATAATTGCTGCCCTAACATGATTCCATGGATTTTGTTATTCTTTATCATAATTCATTAGATAACAATTCTCTTTTAGTTTATAATTTTATCTCACATCTTCTTTGGGATCAATACCCAAAGCCTCTTAACAGTCTTAAAGGCCTTGCCTGGAGTGGGTTAGGTTTTCTGATCATTTTTCTTGCTTGCTTTCATATAGAACAACTTCATGTCATTCGTTAATTAAATTAATTGTTTGCTGTTAACTGATGTAACTACTGATGTATTTGCCTTTTTTGCAAAGATGGAAACTTGGAGGAGAGAGCTTCAGAGAGTGGAGGAAGATGGAGATGAGGAAGGATTTGAGGAGCTCTAAACGTACATAGAATATTCCTTTTTTTTTCCCCTGGTTGTAGCCTGCAATGATATTCTTTTTTCCTATTTTGTTACTTGATAATTTTCTTAAATTGTAGATTAAAAAAAAAAGGGCTTAAGAATATTCTCAATCTATGCTTTTTGCTACTAATGCTTAATATCATACATTACTTATCAAAGCTGAGCTGAAAATATGGAGAATTAATTGCAACCCCGAAGCAGGTAGCCACCATAGTATATCTAACTTTCAGGAGATGGTTCTTCAATGGTCGATCGGTCAACAACAGGCAGCAAGCAGCAAACTTCAAGTCAGGCAACTTACGAACTAGAAAACGAAACCAAAAGGAGACAGCGGCACCAAGTGACGGAAAACTCGAATTAAGAGCCAGGACAATGATGATTATTAAAAAAAAAAAAAAAAGACTGAAAATGGATTTTGGGCATTTAAGAAAATTGAAAGTGAAAATGTTCTATTTTAAAAAAAAAATTAGAACAAAATGGATCAAAACCTTACCCTGTCCAAAGTCTCGCGCCGCATTTTTCCTTCCGTTTTTAAAATACCTCTCTTGCCAAAATGTAAGGCAATCTCAGGGAACTCAAGGAAGGCTGTTGTTCAGTTTCCACCAACAACCGGTGAGTAAACTTTAGTAGCAGTATGTTAAAATAATATAAGATTAGATTTGAATTAAAAATTTGCATCCCAAATGTCGGGCGAATTCCGGCGATAGTAGTTTATCATTACCGGCTCACCTCACCACAGTGATAGACAAATATTAGAATGTGTCTTTCTTTAATTACCTTTGCCTGGAAAAACTAATGCTTTGGTTTGGGTCTTTGTTTCCTTGCACAGTGAAAATTGCGTAGATTAGGAAACTATAACTCATACAAAATAATTTCTACTCCTACTTTGAGAAAATAAATCCAAAACTCTCAAATTATCACTCTCCCGCCCGTCTCAAATCATCTCATGCTCTTAGCTCTACAAGCGCAGGACCTAAAGCTCCGTCGATTACAAATAATTCACGATAACTCTTCATTCTTTATCCTTCAAACATCAATGTTTCAGTACCAGATGAATTTAATATAAAGACTATAAAGAAAAAGCACTTAAGGAAATTACGAGATATGGTGGCCGTGTCTTTATTTTTTCTTGTTCTTGCCAGCGGCATCTTTGCTTCTATTTCTCTTCTGCTTTTGCCCACTCCGTTTTCCATCCTCTGACCTTTTATGATTATGCACCTCCTCAAACTTGATCGGTTTTATAATTACCCCAGGTTTCTTCACCACCTGTATGAACACAAGCAAGGTGAATAGATTAAAAAAGAAATTGGGAAACATGATACAGTCATAATGCAAGCAACGAATATATAGGGGAGGCAGGGAGATCTAAATGGGAGAGAAGAAGGGGAATATCAGAAATAGCTTCCCGAGTCAGTGCCAAACAATATTTTATGAATCTCTAAGTTCTAAAGAATATCAACTTTGAAAAGATTGAACAACTTACTTCTGGCCGATTAAGAGCTCCGATTGCTGTCTCTGGGTTTGATTCAGATCCAATTGGCATGCGAATACTCTGTTCAAAGACTTCCTTGGATGTAAATGGGTAGGGCAAAGCTTTTGTTTGCAATTTCTCAGCCTGTCAAAATAAAAATTACATAGTGTAATTAAGAGAACCGCATAACCACCAGAAAAAGTGCAATTAAACTATTGTATAAAACAAAAAGAAACAAGTGTGCAATTCGACATCTCTTATCAGAATGAATGAAATAGGTAGATCTTGTGAACAATTAGTGATGAATGTTTATGAATGCAAATTGAAAAAGAATAGGTTCTTTTGACACTTTACTAGTATGACACTTTACTAGTATGACACGTTGACTACACAGTCTATTTTTATTTTGAAGAATAATTGACAACCAATTATCATTTTCTCTCAATAGAATTTCAATTTCACAAATATTAGAAATTAAGTATTTTGGCTACATAATTGAAATTCAATATCCGCATTCAAATCACCTAAACATATGTCAAGATGGAATTGAAGAACAAAACTAAAACCACTTACTTTTTTATCCACCTTTTCGGAGATAATGACATGTTTGAGATGTGCATCCTTCCTTCTCTTAAGAGTTTCTTCCCTCTTCCGCTTTGCATCTTCATGTTCTTTAAGCATCCACGAAGGCAAACCTTTTTTCTGCTGTATATGAGTCCATTGGCCCCAACCAGGGAGCAAAACAGGTTTATCAGGTTCAGGGTTTTCCTCATTCAGGATCTCCTGTTTATCCTTATCAAATTCTTCTTCCACATCATCCCCAGCAAAAGCCTGTCGAATGAGCTCTGACTGAGAAGGGAGTTTATATGATTCTTTGGGGCCTGAGGACAAAAACCCATCCACCATTTGTCCTCCGCTGTCTGAATCACTTTCCTCCTCTCCGTCCTTCAGAGTTTCCACCAAAAGAAAAGAACAATAAAGAGCTGCCAAAGCACAGAAAAGTAGAGCAAAATTAAAAATATCACGGAGATCAAACCTCAGAGTCTTGATCATGCACAATAGGTTCCTTAACTTCTTGCAACTTTTTGACATTTGTATCAACTCCATTCCCACCATTCATCTGTCATTGTATATAGACCAGTTAGCATGGAAAACCAGCTTACTCTGGATTTAAGAATATTAAAGAAGTGATAGCAAATGATAACCTTTCTCCATGAGTCTGAGGCAAAAATAGTAACTTCATATGCTGTTTTTGAACCTGGGTCTCCAACATTGTACTCAAAATTCTGTGAAACATTCAAAAAAGTAAAATATCTATTGCCCTCGAAGGCTAAAAGATTCGAAAAAGGGAAGGCCACAAGAAAATAAGATGCGCTATTACCTTGAATACAGAATCCTGATGACCATCACCTGCTTCTTTACGAACATAATTAAGGCCAACATCCTTCTCAACATCATTTTTTCTGCCACCCTCAATGTTAAGGCTCTCTTTGGCTTCCAAATCATCTTCACTATCACTATTACCGTAATAATTATCCATTTTCATCTTATTATCAGTTTTGGTCTTATCGTTAGATTCTGGAGCATTTTTATTAGCCATACCAAAGACCCTTCTACCGCTTGCAGTGGATGGTTTTAAATTTACTGCACCATCTTTACCCTCCAATTGCTCGTACTCTTGAAGAGCAAGCTTAGCTTCTTCAATTGCTACTTCCCTCCTTTTCTTCATTCCACGAACCTGGCGTATAACAAAGTGAGGCAGAAAATATCAGTAGAAAATAAACAAATACAACTTATGGGCATCTTTGACGGTCCACATGAAAAATGAAGCAACAAATACCATGAAAGGTAAAGAAAGAACTCCGGAATTAGGGAATTCCTCATCGTCTTCTAATACTTTCAGTGTCTTCTCTTTCGCTTTTTCTAGCAACTCAGATGCCCTATCCTGGTCTGAACCCTCATCATCCTCATCACTACTGTTGTCACTGCTACTACTACTGTCCTTAACATTGTTAATTTTTCTTGTCAAAAGAGCATGATGTTGAAGCTGTTCAGCCATAGCTGCTCGACTACCTTCATCCTGGATGCTCAAACCACGCTCTAAAATACGCCTCGCCCACTTTGACTTATTTTTGTGCTTCAAAGTCATTCTCTCCTGCATCATCAAGTCATAGAGAGAAAAATCAAGATTCAGCGTCTGTTATTTACATTTAGTTAAGCACAGATAAAAGGATATTGTTTGAGAACAGAAAATTTATGAAAATCAAGGAAGATGATTGATCACCTCAGCCCGTTTGAACTCTTGCTTCCTAGCCTGCTCTTTGGCTGCCTCTGGATCCATCAGCATTTCTGCAGATGCCACTTTCAGTTTATCCTTATTTTTTAAACGATGATAGGTTTTGGACTTGATCTTTCTGATGCGTTTCTGCTTCATTTCATGGCAGAAAAGAAGGCTGCGCATTTTAGCAATATGATCCCGGTGCTTCATGTAATCTTCCATGGATATCTGCCAATCATCAATGAAGACCAGACACACTTGAAAAATCTTCAAGATCTTAACAACTGAATTTTAAGCAATGACAGACCAACATTTGCACGTAATATTCAAAGCAACAGAACAAAGCCATAGCATAAGCATAAAAAATTAAAGATCCATCTGTTTTTATTATATATTATACAAAAAGCAAGATGCAACCTATGTTTGCTCCTAATATGGCAAATCCCTTTTGTTCACATGGAACATTATGATCTCAGTTGATTTCAGGAATTCTTCAACATTCCAGTCCACACTTGTCAGAACCAAAAGCTTTGGAAAGACCTTTATGCTCTCTATTAGAAAAACCATAAATTCTTTTAAGCAAAACAGCAAGCCAACAGTAAGAATTTAAAAAAAAAAAAAAAGAGTTGAGTCCAAAATCCACAGAAAAGATACTTAACATCTGCAATCAGACATTAAACACCCATTTTCGTTCAGTTAGATAAAAAATGGGTAACAGAACTTAATTATATCCAAGAATCTTCAAAAAATCTGAACATGGTTGTAAATTAATGTATTATACCTTGTTAAAACATGAAATGCTTTAGCGTGGTCAATATTTTTTTAATCAAAATATCAAGATGAAAATCATTAAAAACGTCAGGGAAAAGTTACTCAGCAAGGAGAAATTTTTTACAATAAGGTTTATGATCAGAAGGACAGGCAGGCACTTTGCAAACCTGTAAAATTATCCAAATACCAGATTTAGCAATCAAGAAAGTTCTAAAATGCCCACACCTTATTTAATTCCAGAAGCTTGGAACCATCTGCTTTGTGAGCTTCCTTAACTTCATCATCATAAACTAAAGAAGCAATTTTCTTCTCAAACTCAGTTCTAGGCTCAAATTGAGAAGCTATAGCCCCTACAGTTGAAAACTTCAAGTCTACATCTTCAGCAAAAAAAACAGTAGGAGCTTCTCTATTCCTTTTGACCAGAGGTTCCCACTTAGTAATATCTTTCTTCGTATGTTCATACACTACCATCCTCTCCAATTTCTCTCTATCTGCTTTTGGGAGAGGAGCTTGAATAGATGTAGACTTTCTGTCCATATGTTGTACTCTTTTTCTAAGTTTGCTATATCCCGGTTTTCCTTGAATAGGATCCAAAAGATCTTGCACGGTAATGTGGCCATCACCCTCGAGAACATCACGAGTAGGATTGTATTCTGACTCAGGATGTGCCTCAGATATAACCACGTTATTTTTCTTCTTCTTGCCTGCAACAAAATTTTGAGATCAAACATATTAACTAAATAGTAAATAGTATAAAGGTAACTCCCCAGTGCCCGCAAGAATGGCTCCCAAAAAATTTTCTTCTGGACTATGTTAACACATTTTTATGTTAACACATTTTTCAATTAAGGATGGAATGCTTAGCTGTCACAATTCAGTCAAAATACCATGTTTCGATATACATACATGACAACTGCTATATACAAATATAAAGTTTCAGAGGCAATTATGCTAAGTAGAGAAGGTTTTTCGTATAAAATGCTGGTCCTAAGTCCAGTGTCAGATAGATATCAACCATGGTGTGAGGACATTTATTACAATTCTCAAACAACAAATTAGTAGAAACTAGAAACTTTTAAAGAGATACCAAGAAAAGATAGTGTAATTAATTTATAAGATGAGTGAGATTTAAAATCTGTTAATCAGAGCCCTACAACCATTAAAAACATACATAGGACATTGCAATTGGTCGATCAGTAAACTTCATACTTATCCAACGATGCATACTTAACAAATTCTTACCTTCAAAGGCATCACTTGACATTCCAGTGATTCCTTGTAACATCCTCAAGTGCCTTTCATCATCTTCCTCTTCAAACCCATCACTCCCATCAACATCTTCATTTCGACTACTCTTAGTTCCACCAACATCAAAGTCACTGTCATCGTCATCATCATCTGATGACACATTTTCATCCTACATGAGAAAAAGAAAAATACCGATAAACATAAAACAAAAAAAAAAAAAAGAGGAACAAAAGGTTAGTATGCGAGCTAAGATTGAAAACTATGGTGGATTATTATGTGCCTAATTGCAAGGTATAGGACTAGGATCTCACATTGAAATGTATGGAATTTCCTAGTGGAGTTTATATGGGCCAAGGCTCTCCCACCATGATAGCAAGATTTTGGGTGTAATTATCCGAAAGTCCATAACAAAATTGAAATAAAAATCAATTAAACGAGCTAACAAGTAAGAAGCGAACCTCAAAATCCTCAGGGAGCTCGTATTCATAGTTCTCGACAGGGTCGAAGCGGCGGTTCTTCCGGGACTCTTCTTCCGGCACATCTTCCTCGTACTCATAAACATCGTTTCCAACATCGGAATCGATTTCGTCATCGCTGTCGGAGGAGATTCTAGGGTTCAGGCGATCAAGCTCCGTTCGCAGTGCAGAAGGCAAGCGAGGACCTTTTCCCTTCTTTCTCATATCGGTTTTATTCTTGTTTTTCTTGGTTAGGCCTTTGGAGTTTGAATGCTTCCCGAACTTTTTGTTGGTTCTGGATTCGCCCCGTCCGGCTCTCTCTTTCCGCTTCTTATCGGCCATGGCTAAGCAGAGCTTATGTTGTTGGGAGTTGCGGGCAGCCGCAAAAAAAAATGGGGCTTCTCGGTGAATGAAGGGTTTACAGGATTTAAAAAGCTAAAAACAGGGAAAATTTAAAAAAAGTAAAATATAATAATAATTATTAAAAAGTGTGAAATCGAAAAAAATAATTATTAAAATTATTAATAAGGAAACTATAATTATCTTTTTACTCTGAATAAAATTAGCTGGCTTCTAATGAATGTATAAAAGCAAAAAACCGATTCTAAGCTACACCGTGTAGCCATGAAAGAAGAGAAAATATTCGAGAGAGCACATTCTTCAAAAAAGATACATGAGAATCACGCAAGGCATGCAACGAGTAATGGATTTAGTATATATTTTGCCAATAATGTACACCAGGTATGTGGTAGGTACATTACAATATGCACTTACGCATTGGATTCTTATAGGGAACATCAGGGGTCTTTAAAAGGTACGCATGCCTTGATGTACATGTGTGGATATACGAATGTACGATTAATTATAACTAAATACACAACTGGCTTATAATGAATATATAAGAGCAGAAAACCAATCCTAGGTTGTACAGTGTACCCATGAAAGAAGAAAAAATGTTCAAGAGCTATTATGTGCATTTTTCGAATAAGATACATGAGAATCACGTAAGGCACGTAACAAGTAATGGACTTAGTGTACCTTTCACCGATAACATACACCAAGTACATGGTAGGCGCATTACGAAATATACTTACGCATCGGATTCGTACAGGGAACATCTAGAGTCTTTAGTAGGTACATATGCCTTGATATACATGTGCAGATATACAAAAGTACGACTACCTACAATTTAATGTAAATTGATTACGACTGAGTGTACAACTAGTTACAACTAAATGTACAACTAGCTTCTAATGGATATACAGGACCAGCAAAACCGATCCTACACTGCACCACGTACCCATAAAACGTATGTAATGTCCGAGAGCTATTGTGCACAATCATTTAATATAAATATTTTTATTTTTTATTTTTATATAATAAATTGAGATTTAGTATAAAATATTTTTAATTTTTATTATATATAATATATTATTATATTATATTTATAATATTATATATGTATTATATAATATATGTATAATTTATATATATTATATATAATTTATATATATTATATATAATTTATATACTAAATATAATATATATATTATTTTATTTTATTTTTTAAAGAATTATTTAAAATTAGTATAAAATATTATTTAAATTTTATTTTTAAATAATTTTTTAATATAGATAATATATAATATATTATATACATAATATATGTTATATATATATATAATATAAAAAGGGGGAAGTGGGTTCCTTACAAGGGAGACAACTCCTTACATAAAATATACGTGTGGTGTGAGGGTTGGTCCCCTAACATATATATAATATTATATATTATGTATGTAATATACAATATATATTATTATATGTTATATATAATATATAAATATATAATAAATCATATTATTATAAATATATTTAATATATAAAATATATTATATATATAATACGTTATATATAATATATAGTATATATTATATAACAATATATAATAATATATAAAATATTTTTTATTATTTTTTAAATAGTAATTAGAGATTTAATATAATTTAAAATTATTTTATAATTCATGATTTAATATATTTTTTATTTTATGAATTTGAGATTTAATTTAAAATATTTTTAATCTTTTGTTATCTTTAAATATTATTTTTAATATATATTATATATAATAAATTTTGATAGAAAGTCAGTTCCTTGTGTGAATTTGTTGCATGGAGAGGTAGCTGAAAAAATGAGATGAAATGCATAAAGTGGTAATCATAATTTTTTATAAATAATTTTAATAATTATTTTTTTAAAATTATTTTTTTCGATTTTCCTCTTTTATAATAATTATTTGTTCATATTACTTTTTTAGAATTCTCCCCTAAAACAATGCCCTTCTATCTCAGGTCGAAACTGTGCTAGTGAACTAAGACTCCCCGATGATGATTAAGCTAGGCCTTTTATAAAATTATTGGGTCAAAGCCCAACTAATTTGATTTAAACAAGGGCGAGTGGGTGGTGGATATAAAAATTGGGCTAAACTGAAACCTTAAAATGGGCCTATCAACACAAAAGCTAACAAAGAGGTTGCTTAAATCAAAATTATATTCAAATATATATTATGTTTTTTTAACTATATAATTAGTATTTAAACTTAACCAAATTTGGTTTTACATTTTAATATGTAATTCTATTTTGTGAAATGTGAAAAGTTTGTAGCATTTTGGATTGAACTTTGATTTGATGTGGAGGAGGATTAAGTTTGATAAATAAAATCAAGAGAAGACAACAATTTTGTTTCATTTTGAATGATAAACTATTATTAGGTATTGGTATAGTCTATTTTTATCCATACCTTATATTTAAAAACAACCCCTAAGAAGATTTAGGGCCTGACACTTTCTGGGTCCTAAATCCTTAGTTTGTTTGTTTTTTTTTTAAGTTTTAGTATTTTTTTTGTTTTAAGTTTTAATTTATTTTTAAGTCTTATATTTTAACGTTGGTTTGATTTAGTGCTTGTATTTGACTCACTTAATTTTAAATTTATATTTTAATTTCATTTTAAAATAATATATTTTAAGGGTTGATCAATATAAAAATTTATAATTAAATTTAATATTCATACTCGACTTATTTGAGAAAAAATATTATTTTATATTTAATTTAAGTTTTTATTTTATTTTTAAATGATATTTTTAAAGAAATTGATGATTATACTTTAACTTACAGGTCAATTTAAAATTCATACTTAACTAGCTAAAAAAAATTATTTTTGATTTTTTATTTAAGGTTTTTTATATTTATTTAATTTTTAAATGATATATTTAAATGAATTAGTCCACACGTTGATTAACATGTCGATTTAGGATTCATATCCAATTTGCTTAGTAAAAAGTTTTTAAATATAAATTTATTTATTTTATTGTTAAATGATATATATAAATATGTTAGTTCAAAGGGATGTCGATGTAGTATTCATAATCGACAAGCTTAATAAAAAAAAATTTAAAATAAAATTATTTATTTTATTTTTAAATGATGTATTTAAAAAAAAATTATTTACACTTTAACTCTTGATCGATTTAAAATCTTATCCAATTTTAAATACAAAATTTAAATAAATAAATTATTATTTAATAAAATTTAGTTTAATATTAATTTTCATTAACAATTAAAAATTATAAAGAAAATTAAACCCATCGAAGCGGGGGTTTTAATTATAGCGTATATATATAATGTCTGATTTACATATAATTAGTCATTGGATATTTTAGAGAATTTAATTAGGTTTACATCCTTAAATTACAATAAAGAAATGTCTTAAATTATAGTAATGAAATATATATATATATATATATTTCAAATTTAAGTGTCATATATAATTGTTCAAGGAATGTGTTTAAGACATCCACTCTTAAATTGTCATGTACTTCATGCTTCCTCGATCAATCCTGAACAAATTCAATACACATTAAGTAAAGCATTTTCTTTTATGCTTAAGACATCAATCATTGTAAATTAATGTATTAGCAAGTGACGGATAAGATCTTAATCCAAAGCTAATGGGTGGTGCCCGCTAATTTGTATATTATTATTTCCTGGTTGGATCTAAATATAATAATTTATTTTTCATTAAGATCTAAAATATAAATAATTTAGTATTTTTTTAATTTTATATTATAATATTATATATTTATTTTATACAATAAAATATATAATATATAAATATAAAATAATATATTATATAATTGAAAAAGATTAGATGTAGTTTAAAACTTAAATGTTGGAATTAATATCCAACTCATAATCTAAATGAACCTATTCATTTTGGGATGAACTCAGTTTTCAATCTTAATGAATATTTATTCAAACTTCACAAATATCAGAAGAAATATTAAATTTGTACGAATAGCTTGATCTTTGGAAAAGTTTACTCCCATTGCA
>JBBYHK010000006.1:8748595-8766650 GCA_038382065.1 Adansonia grandidieri | reverse complement strand
AACATAACGATGAATTTACCTATTATCTTTTTTTTTCGGGGGGATAAGTGAAAAAAGTTCTTAATTTCTTCATCCACAAGGAGAAACGTTTATCATCGGGATTTTTTCCCCAAGCCCAAAAAGATGCGATTTTAGTTCAATCCCTAACTCAATTATTTGCTGCTGAGTGAAAATAACTTGAAA
This sequence comes from Adansonia grandidieri, assembly GCA_038382065.1. Lineage (NCBI taxonomy): Eukaryota > Viridiplantae > Streptophyta > Magnoliopsida > Malvales > Malvaceae > Adansonia > Adansonia grandidieri. The sequence goes on along the minus strand of JBBYHK010000006.1, from coordinate 8,766,467 downwards.
AACTTACCATGCACGACTGCCTATAGCCATAGTTTTAGTGGTAGGTTCTACCATCTCACTGTGAAGCAGATGAAATGGGTTTAAATTCCGTTTTTTGGAGAAGAAATGGGACGGGTAGAAAACCGACCACGCGGCAAGGCCAGAAGGAAGCAAGGATGATGGATCTGATCAAAAGATCAACAACGGGAAACGAGACATTAGCAAAACCCTGCAGCTCACAAGCTTCATCCTTGCGTCTGGCCTGCGCTAGGAAACTATTTTTCCCTTGTGTTGGTTTGGTATTTGGTGTCGTCCAAGGCAATAAGAGAAAAGCTAAAGCTATTTTCCATTGGAACTTATGATTCCCCCTCTCTTGCATTAAAAGCACTTATTTAAATGCAATAAAGAAATAGAAATAATTCCTAAATAAAATGATAAATTTCAGTAATATTTGTTGTTTCAGCCTTGCTACTTCCAAGACTATCTTCTTAACAAAGAGCAGAGACAGCCTAGTTCAATGGATTAGAATTGGACCTTCAAGGCAAGGCTTTATCACAAATTATAAAGATGTGATATTTTATAGATACCCAAAAGAAGACATTATTCAAGATGGCAATTTCCACTAGAACTAAAGCAAAAATGCAGCCATGGGAAACATCCGAGTATGGATTTATAACACCTAGCAGTGAACTAGTCCACAAGCTGTCAAACATTTACCTAGTCCAAGTCCTTATTAACTAATCTAGTTATATAATTTTCTTATATCTTGATTGAATAAAAGAATCATTTTCGCTAATTTCAACTTCTCAAGATTGTTGAAAACTACAGTAATGAGACAGCTTTAATCTACCTACTGAAAAACTGGATTATGAACTTCAGTCATCATCTCCAATTTATTGAATACAAAAAAGCTATCCTCATTTAGTCATCCTGAACTAGAACTTTTGAAAATATAGAAAATTAAAGTAAGCCTAATTAAGCCTAATTACCATGTGAAGACAAACCATGACCCTTACTCCAGGTCTAAAATGTCCTTATAAGCCCTTTTTAAACATGATACAGACTGCCTATGTTCAGCTAACATAAAATAACTAAGTCAAGCTAGTGGAACGGCAGCTTTAGTCACTTCAAATGACCATAAATGGCACCTTGCCATATAATTTCACTTGAAGATGCATCGAGCAACAAAACTACAGCAGTAGGACTAATCCAATTCCATATTTTGAATCTGTCATACTTTAACAATCATGTGATCTGAACCTTAATCATATATGCAGACCACAATACGCCAAGTACTACTCCATTTTAGGCAACTGAAAACTCCACAATATGCAAGTTAAATGATAACTTTTCTAATTGAAATATTTTCTCTGCTAAGCCTGAAGGGTTCTCGCAGGATGAGTAACAAAGATCATGCCAATAGAATTATACTGAGGAAGTCACATACATCTCAACCAAGCACTTCAGATATTATAAGGACTTTGGCTAATGACATGGCTATAGATTCAAACATAAGATTGAAATTCTCTTCTTGTACATAATTCCTGCCATAAACATTCTGTACCTTCCTAATTCTAGCTCTCATTTCCAATTACTCCCTCCTACTTCCTTCACCTCCCGCAAAACTCACTACTACCACGTCTGCTCTAGTCCTTCTTTCTGCCCTTTGACTTTTGGCCTCTTTCAATTCACTCAGTAGTTACTAATGATATAAATTCGCCGTTCAACTATCGTAAACAGGAGATATTATTGAAAAGCATAGCCTTCTATTAACACTCAGACTAACATATATTGTCCTAAGTGACAATATAACAGGATAGAAACATGTCCCAACCCTGGTCTTAGCATCCTAACAATCCACCTCATAGCATTAAGAACAGTTGAACTAATATGTCAATGCCCCATTGCGTTGGTCGATCAATCTTCCCCTAAACGAAGCGATGAAACCATTACCAAGTACATAAATAGAAATGAACAAACATGAGATGAAAGTTTAAACGCATAAAAATGTTGAAACTCCACCAATTTCAGTAAATAACTAAGACTCAATTCAATTCAACCCAAGATTAAAACAACCCATCATCCAAATCCCATTTAACAACTTTCCACAATTTAAATATTTTCTCCCCACAAATTCATCTAAATAGAAGAAAAAGAAGACTTAATTCTTAGCTTGCTTACTTTCCCATTGACGCAAACCAGTCCACATCCACACTGCGGACACTCGTAAAAATTTTCAATCGAAAAGCTTGCAGAGGCGATCCCTACTGAAAATTCCAGCTCATCTTCATCTCTAATAACCTCCACAATGTTGAGCCATACAAACAGGACCTTAACGCTTATTCCACTAAGGTCTTTGATCCTATTATTAGAGATGATTCCGCTGATTGTGGATTTATATTTGAGTTGATAAGATCCTTCCAACGAGAAACTACAGGAACCGTTTAAGTAGGCATGGAATCGTCCCGTGGATTCGTCTAAATCGTACTTTATGACTCCTTTGGGGAGAAGACCGACGGGGAAGTTGTAGCCTTGGAGGACTTCGTAGGCTGACGGTGCGTCGTCGGTGACGGTGAGGGTAAATGACGTGGCGAGCGGCGATTGGACGAGGAGGAGGAGGAGGAGGAGGAGTGCTATGGAAATGGTGTTCGTGAAATTGAGAGCCATTTATTTCTCCCCCTCTTTTTTTTTTTTTGTTATTTATTTTTCGCGTCTCTGGAAAATGGTTTTAACTTTTTTTAGTTTTTTAAAAGGAAACTTTTGTTTTGGGTCCGCTAGCGAAAGGAAAGACGAAGAAGAGGGGCAGGGGAAAATGGGCAATGGGGCACGAAATGACGAAATGTCTACCGATTTAAATAAACGACAGCGTTTTAATCAGAGAAATGGACTTTACCAAATTTGGGAAGGGAAGGTGGGTACTTTGACTGGTAGAGAGCGCGTTATGGCAAATTTGTCAACTCAAAAGGCCCAAAAGGATTCAAATGACGATGGGGCCACAGTTTTGAAAGGCACTTTGCAAAGTGGTTGGCGAATGCCGCGGTTTCCGGTGAATTTTAGCTGGGTCCGTAGATCGGTGTTGATATATAATTATATATTAATTAAAAACTTCTTATTTAGCGTGCAGTTTTTAATGAATCTCAAAAAGAAAAAATTTATTTATTAGTGATATATTTTTTTGCTTAAAATATCGTTTTCACTAATATTATTGAACACCTATTAACATTTCACTTTAATTTTGTTTTATTATGTCGTAGGTGATATCAACCCATCCCACCATCCCACTACAAGCCTGTTCCTTACCTTCGGATTTTCCGCCTTCTATGTTTCCAATTTCTTTCTTTTTTCTTTGATAGTTAAAATTTAGAACTCAAGTGTTTTCTAGTTGTTAGTATGTTGTAAGAAGCTACGAATTTAAATTATAGGACATGGAACAAAGTTTCTTTATTTTTCTCATTGGGTTAGTTATAAAGACCAACAACTCAGAATAGGAAAAACGAATAAAGGATCACATGATACGGTAAGTCCACTATAATTTATTTTTTTTATTCAAATAATGACATGTAATTAATTTTTTCAAAATTTTATTAATAAATTTTAATAAATAATTAACTTTTTCAAAAAAAAAAAAACAATTAAATGATATGATTTCCAGATTATTTTTTATTCTTATATATATAAAAAAAAAAAAACTGAAAACCAGATAAAGATTGAAAATTTTAACAACTGCTTTCTCTTAAAGTTGAAGTGCATTAACTTAATCTCAAACATTTCAGGGTTGTGACAATCAATTCTTTTATTTATCCAGAAGGGCATAACATAAAAGCTTAAACTCTCTGGCTAATCACACTTTAACTAATCAGACGATACCAGATGATTGGATTTAACGTTTCCGCCATTAACAGTATCACAATCAAAGCCACATCCACAAGTTGGGCACTCACTGAAATTATCAACGGAGAAATCAGCAGATGCTATCCCAACTGAGAACTCGATCTCATCACCATCACGGATCACCGACTCGATGTTGAGCCAGAGAAAGAGGACCTTGACCTTGATCCCGCTCAAGCTGGTTAGCTTGTCTTCGGATATGACCCCAGTTATTGTAGACTTATATTTGAGCTCGTAGTTGTCAATGGAGAAGCTGCAAGTACCATTCAAATAGACCGAGAACTTGCCTGTGGAATTGTCTAGCTCGTAGCCTAATACCCCGCTGGGAAGGAGACCTATGGGAAAGTCGTATTCTGCAAGAACTTCGTAAGCGGTTAGTGAATTGTCGCCGGCGGCGGGGCAGAATAAGGCGATCAGAAAGAGAAGAAACGAAAGGAGAAATACAATTGAAGACATGGGTTTTAGGTGGAGAGACATTTCCCTTTTGGATGGTGCTTAATTTGACTGTCAGGTTTAAGCTGAGCGCCTGGTTCCGAGCAGTTGTATATATATTGGTTATGTGTGGAATTAAAAACATAGAAGAGAATCTGATGCAAATACTCTCCACCTAAAACCTTCCCACGGCCTCTAGAGTTAATTGACATTATTAACGTGTCACTAGATCAAACTTTTTTAGATATAATAATTTATATATTTATTTAATATTTATATTATAATTTTAGTTAAATTATTATACATTTATATATATTTTTAAATTTTTTATAATATATTAATTTTAAGATAATTTTATATTTTAATTATTTTTAATAATATATTTGCGTTGCGTTTAATTTTAAAAACTTTCGAGATTTTTTTCTTAGATATCCCTTACCATAGTTATCGTGTCCTCGGTCTTGTTTAGAATTTTTCTTTGTCAGCCTATATGTCGTTTTATTAACACCTGAATGTGCATCAGAATTTAAACGTCCAAAAACTGCAAAAAGAGTAAAAGAATTGACCAAGCATGAAAAGATGGGCAAGCTTTTCCTCAAAAATGGGAAAAAAAAAAATCCGGGGAGCAAGTGTTTACCGTTAAGTATTTCATTTGGTTAAATATAGTGGTAATATTATAATTTTTTTAACTTAAAAGGCCTGGAGATAACTGTTATCAAACTATGAAAATTATAAACAATTCGTTAACGGTATTTATAAGCACTTAACTAAAAATTTTTAACTTCTCTTTTTAGTTAAGTTTTTTACATTTAATATCTCATTTTCAAGAAAAATATTGTAATAATTATATTTTTTCTACATTTGGCAAGTTAACCATGCTTATAGAGACTGATTAACATTTCACATTTCTGTTAGGAAAAAAAATTGGAAGAGACCAAAAAAAAAAAAAGAGAGAAAAGGAACGGTGGAGGAGAGAAGGTTGTTGGCCACAGAGGAAAAAAAGGGGGAAGAAGATCAAGTGGATCAGGCTGGCTACCTCAATGCGGTCGACGACGACACTAGTTGCCACTCGAATGAAGAAGAATAAGAAGAAGAAAAAGGAAAATGAGAAAATAATCAAGATAAATGCTTTATAATAATAATAATAATAATAATTATTATTATTATTATTATTATTACTGCTGTTGTTGTTGCTGTTTTATTTTTTGATAATTTTTTGTTTTCATAAAAAATCATAAATTATATAATAAAAAAATGAAAATTACTTTTTAATTATTTTTTATAATTTTCAATAAATTATAATTTATAATAATTTCAATAAAAATAATAAACACAATTTAGCCAACTTTTTTTCTTAATTTTAGTTTTTATGTATGAAATAATGATATATTCATTTTTTCTCTTATTATTTTTAAAATATATATTTTTTAAAAAATAAATTATTTTAATATTTTAAAAAATTATTAAAGAAAAAAATTAAATATTTTATCTGTATTTTTTCTTCAATTCTTTATGATTTTTTAGGTAATTTTAATTTAAAATATTTAATAAAATTACTGTTGTATATATATTTTTTACCTTAGGTAAAATTCTAGTGTAAAGAAAACTAAAGTTTAGAGTCAAACAAGTCTCTAATTCCTTTTCCAAATTACTAACAAGCCCATACTATTGTCCGTCACCTTAGAATTATTTTTTTCGTTAAACCGAAAATAACCCAAAAAATTAAAAAAAAAAAAACATATAACCCTTTTTCTGTGTGTCCAAAAACTTCCGATACACCACTCCCTACCTCTCTCTCTCTTAAAAACGGCGTTATCACCGTTACCGTTAAAAGAAATGCAGTCAACGAGGTCACGCCGCAAAGTGGCGCCAGCCACCGCCAATGGCGGCGAATCCGGCGAGAAATTGGAGCAGCTCCTCCTTTCCTCCGCCATCTGTAACGGCGAGGACCTCGGTCCTTTTGTCCGCAAAGTGTTCGCTTCTGGGAGGCCTGAAACCCTCCTCCACCACCTCCGTCACTTCGCTCGTTCTAAAGAATCGGAAATCGAAGAAGTTTGCAAATCTCACTACCAAGAGTTCATCCTCGCCGTCGATGATCTTCGATCTCTTCTCTCCGACGTCGATTCTCTCAAATCGTCTCTCTTCGATTCCAACTCAAGACTCCAATCAGTCGCCAGTCCTCTTCTTTCTTCCCTTGACTCCCTCGTTGAAGCTCAAAATGTTTCCAAGAACGTAGACTCTGCTTTGCAATCGGTGACTTCGTGTATTAAGTTAATGGAGCTTTGCTCACGAGCAAATCACCATCTCTCAAACGGCAGTTTCTACATTGCGTTGAAGTGCTTAGACTCGATCGAAAACGAGTTCCAAGAAAAAACGCCATCTTCTACATTAAAAAGGATGCTGGAGAGGAAGATTCCAGAGATTCGATCTCATATCGAGAGAAAAATCAGCAAAGAGTTTGGAGATTGGCTTGTAGATATTCGCGTGGTGAGTCGCAATTTAGGGCAATTAGCGATTGGACAAGCCTCGGCTGCTAGGCAACGAGAAGAGGATCTGAGAATCAAGCAAAGGCAAGCCGAGGAACAGAGTCGACTCAGCTTGAGAGGTTGCGTTTACGCTTTAGAAGAAGATGATTGTGAAGGTGAGCTCAGAGGAGACGAGAACGACGGTTATAGTAACCGTAATAACGGCTTGTTTGGCTTCGATTTGACTCCTCTTTATAGAGCTTATCATATTCATCAAACTTTAGGACTCGAAGATCGATTTAAGCAGTATTACTTTGAGAATAGGAAGCTTCAATTAACCTCGGATTTTCAAGTATCTTCCATGACTCCATTTCTTGAATCTCATCAAACATTTTTTGCCCAAATTGCTGGGTTTTTTATCATAGAAGATCGTGTTTTAAGGACAGGAGGGGGTTTGATTTCGAAAATGGAAGTTGAGAATTTGTGGGAGACTGCTGTTGGTAAAATGTGCTCTGTTTTAGAGGATCAGTTTTCTAGGATGCAAACTGCTAATCACTTGTTACTGATTAAGGATTATGTGAGTTTGTTAGGAGTTACTTTGCGTAGGTATGGCTACTCTGTTGATGCATTGCTTGATGTTCTGAGTAAGCATAGGGATAAGTACCATGAGTTGTTATTATCTGATTGTCGGAAGCAGATTGCAGAAGCACTTGCTGCTGATAAATTTGAGCAGATGTTGATGAAGAAGGAGTATGAGTACTCGATGAATGTGCTGTCTTTCCAGATACAAACAACGGATATTGTTCCGCCATTTCCTTATGTTGCACCATTTTCATCTACCGTGCCTGATTGTTGTCGGATTGTGAGATCTTTTATCGAGGATTCTGTTAGTTTTATGTCTTTTGGCGGGCAGTTGGATTTCTATGATGTTGTAAAGAAGTATTTGGACCGGCTTTTGAGTGAGGTTTTGGATGGGGCTCTTTTGAAGCTTATTAGTTCATCTGTCCACGGAGTTTCTCAGGCAATGCAGGTTGCAGCAAATATGGCTGTTTTGGAGCGGGCTTGTGATTTCTTCTTTCGTCATGCTGGCCAGCTTTCGGGCATTCCTTTGAGAATGGCAGAAAGGGGTAGGAGGCAGTTTCCTCTTAACAAAGCCCGTAGTGCTGCAGAAGACATGCTGTCTGGGACGCTCAAGACAAAGGTTGATGGTTTCATGACATTGATCGAGAATGTGAACTGGATGACTGACGAACCTTCACAGGGCGGTAATGAATATGCGAATGAGCTCATAATATATTTGGAAACTTTTGTTTCTACTGCACAACAGATATTGCCTCCTCAGGTTCTTAAAAGAGTTTTACAAGATGTTTTTTCTCACATATCAGAGAAGATTGTTGGGGCTTTACTTGGAGATTCAGTGAAGAGGTTTAACGTAAATGCTATTATGGGGATTGATGTAGATATTCGGTTGTTAGAATCTTTCGCAGATAACCTATCTCCTCTTTTTGCTGAAGGGGATGCAAATCAGTTGAAAAATGCACTTGCAGAGTCAAGGCAGTTGATCAATTTGCTTTTGAGCAATCATCCAGAGAATTTTCTGAATCCAGTAATTATAGAGAGGAGTTACTATGCCCTGGACTACAGGAAAGTTGTGACAATTTCAGAGAAGTTAAGGGATTCTTCAGATCGGCTATTTGGAACATTTGGGAGCAGGGGTGCCAAGCAGAATCCAAAGAAGAAATCTTTGGATGCATTGATAAAAAGACTCAAGGATTTGAGCTGATTTGGAAAGTAGCTGTGTATGTTCTTTTGCCTTTTACCTTTGCAATTGCCATTATTTCTCAGTAGTTCATTGCTAATTTATTTACTTGATATGAGGCACAGCAGTTGGATTTTTCTGGTTGTATTAGATTAATTAATTGAAGTTTTCGTTTGTATGTATCATTCATAGACATGCTGTTAGTTGTATTAAATTCTTTTTGGGCCAGGAGTGAATTTGTTATTAGAATTGCGTTAAGACCCTTTGCTATATGTCTATAAGTAAAAAGCTATATTCGTTGCTTGGTTTTTTAGGTTTTTTTGCCGGTTGGTATGCCAGCCTACAGTATTTGGGCAATGCTTGATCTATTTGTACCATTCAAAGACATGGCTGATTCCCTTATATATACTGATGTATCTGTCGAGTACGTAGTATACTCATAAATATATGTATTTATGTATTTTGTGTGCATTCATTATGATGAAAGCAATGGAAGATTATTATTAATGATGCATGCCATTTTTTTTTCTTTTTTTTTTATTCACATTGAGTTCAATTGGATAGAAAATTGTGATGTAGCCTGAATTATGATACTGATTCGAGCTCTATCGGCATCATCGGAATGTACTAATAAAAAGCATCCGAGGGACATCGAGTGAAATAACAGGAGAATATTTTTCATTCAGTCTGTCGATTCTGCAGCCGGAGATAGTGTTATGAAACATGGTTAGCATAGAATATGTAGATTTCTAGAAAGATGAAATAATGGTCATCCATTGTATAATAATAATACTATAATGTCAGAGTCTTAAGCCCTGAGTAAGAGTCATACCAAAATGGACGGATGAAGCTCAATCTGATGCTGGTGCACGGTTTCATTAATGCTAGTTGAAGGCCAGTGACTCCATTTGCAAAATTAGTACATCTACACATCAGGTTCTTCCTTGTTTGCCTACGATGAAATGACGTAGCCCATCACATATAGTCCTAGAGTTGAGACTTTGCTTGCCCATCGCCCCCCTGCAGGTGGTACATATGTTATAATGTGATGTGAATAACAGAGTATGCATTTACACAACTATTTAAATGGGTTATTGTTTAGTACTTAAGTGCAATACACAGAGGTTGAGTGAAGATTTTGGTTTGAATAACATTTGCAGAGGGTTCTGCAAAGAATCAACTAAAAACCTTGATCCTATCAGATGCAAACGCAGCAGGTTGTGCTGATTGCTCGAATTACAAATCTACGATAAGAAAGCAAGCAAATGGTTTACCAGAGACATTCTCTTCGAAGCTCGTTCTGCTAAATAGGCGCAGGGTTTGAAGAGTGCTCCATAAGTCTTTGACCATTTCTCCAATTTTGAACATATATATTTTGGTCCAAGAGTATCAGCCCAAAAAATGACTCCTCCCCTACAACAAATCATTATTTGTATTGAAATTAGGAATTAAACATTCAACTATCCATAAGAAAAAGGAAGGGGAGCACAAACCTATATTCTGGGAACCCCATGCCCATAACGGAAGCAACATCAAGATCTGATGCCTTGACAATGATTTTTTCATCGAGAAGGCAGCATGCCTCATTGACAACAGGGAAGAGCATCATTTCAACCATCTCTTCATCAGACAACTTCATCAACTGTTTACAAATTTGAAGCCACCATATTTGCATCGGTTGGGGGAAATTTCAAGTTAGACATTCAGCAATCCAAACAGACACAGAAGCAATATAGAACTTATAAAAGCTACTTGATGCCGACTAGTAATTGGGTCAAGCATGGAACCTGACAAACGAAACATAACCGAACTTTAAGAGATTCAGGTAAATGACCAACAGGGAGAAGTAAATAACCTCATAATCAATGCTAACACCAGAGATACTCCTGGCCTTGTCAACATACTTCTTAATATCAGGATTCAGGGTAAACTTGGACTCGCTGTCATAGACATAGAAACCTTTCTGTGTAGTTTCACCTGAAACAGGGGACAATGGTGGAAAAATGATATTTGAGCACTACAGGACTTCATAAATACAAAGAGGAGGACAAGGATACCCGATATTCATTTCGTAGGTCATTTTCAGGCCCGATGGTGTACCAGAAAGATTGTCAGCTACTTTAAGGAAAAGGGTGGGATAACATACCTGCTAGGTTGTCCTCTTGCATGACTGAAATCAGCTTTGATTCATTGAATCTCTCTCCAAAATTCTTGCTGAATTGGACCTTCATTGAAGTTGCAACCCCAAAACCAACGAAATCAATCATTCTGCAACAAGAACAGGAATTTTAGAACCAATCTGACGGGTACAAAATAATTTTTTTGGCCAAGATGTTAAAAGCATAAAGAGAATAACAACCCAGATTATTAGAAAACTTAAACCAAACACACTCCTTTCTCTCGGAAATTATTCTTGGCAATGACTAAACTATAACCTAGATACTATTCTTTGCATTTTTAAAAGTACCTAAATGGCCCCATTCTCATTCCAAATGCGACTGCTTGGTCAATCGGATAGAGATCAACACCACGTTCAACAACCATCATAGCTGCTTGTGAATAAGGAAAGACCATTCGGTTAATTGCAAATCCAGTGCAATTACGGACTACCACTGGGATTTTCCTCATCTTCTTTCCAATAGCTAGCAAGTCAACAATGACTCGGGGAGATGTTTTTTCTGTTCGAACTATCTCCAGAAGCGGCATGAGATGAGCTTGACTGCATCAAAAAACAAACATCAATTCTAGGTTGGAAACTAAAACCAAAAGAAGCAGAAAGCAAACATACCTGAAAAAATGCGTCCCAACAATACAATTTTGCAATTTTATCCTTTTGCTGATTAAATTCAAGTTTATCATGGAAGAACTGCTAGCAAGTATGCAGTCTGGTGGGCAATAACTTTCAAGCTCAGCAAAAATTCCCAGCTTTAAAGAAATATTTTCACTCACAGCCTGCTAAAAACACAAAAGGAATAAAAAAACCATAAAAAAGTCAGTGATCTTTGACAACCTCAAATCTACAATTAGTTATTGTTATTCTTCAATTCTCTTGCTGTTCTTTGGCAACCATGATGGCCTGCTTAAGTATTCCTTGTTTCATGTTATCCTTCCTCCAACTTTCCCTTCCACAACTTCTCTTTTAAGAGATTTATCTTTTTGGGCTTTTCCATGTATTTTAGACATATATCTATATCAAGAAATTGTCCAGAGCTTTCAATGTATTTTTTAGTGACAGACCCATGGAAGGTTAGAAGTGACCAGTAGAAGATGGCTGTAGAATGTAAAAACAAGGTGAAGATAATTGATCATGTATTATGCTCATCTCTCAGTTTGACCAACACTACCTCATACCTGCTGTTCTTTAAGTTTAGCATTTCACTTATAGCAGCTCTACTTGAGAGCTACTAGCAAGAGCTAGAAGCCTAGAGGCATTGGTTGGGCAGGGTGGAGAGGAGGATTCAAATAACATTAGCAGTGGTTCACTGTGAAACCAAACCTCGATGACCATATCCACTTCTCTAAAACTTTCATAGTGCAGAACACCTTTACAAAGAGAGAGGACTTTGTCAAGCTTTGCTTCTGCCAATTTTCCTTTCTTGACATGATCTTGCAAATTAACTGGAGGGACAACAGAAAAAAAGAGATAGAGAAAGTCAAGTTACAATAGCAGAAATTGTTTGAATAAAGTGCTCCTCAGTAAGAGGAAAAAGGAAGAAAGGGGAGGAAGGGATGGGAGTGGGGAGGAAATCATTCATCTAAACAAATGTTTACTGTCACCTTTCACTCTTTCAATTCCAGCCAGCAAGGCGTTTTCATTCAGTTCTTTCAAAATCACAGAGTAATTACTAAGAATAAGTGCTGTTACTATCGAAGAACCCATTATTCCCCCACCAACAGCAGCAAATGCATTCACTTTCCTCGGTATTAAACCCAGATCAGTTATACCAGGCACCTGTTCACCAATTTAGACAAAGGATAAGCGTTCGATGAGTGAGAGAACTGAGAAGTATGACTCAACGAGCAAAAATTTCAAAATATCAAGAAACTAGAAGCATTGTAGACTAATAAAGATATACAACCTTAAGCATGTAGCTACAACAGTAGGGCTTAAATGATTTTATTTAGTTTCTCAGAGATAATTATGTTCATATCAATTGCCTTTTGAGTTTTGACTCACAATCGGAGCAATTTCAAACTAATCTTGACATGCTATTAGGCATTGAAATTTTGGTACAATGTTATCTTGATTTTGTTTGGCTTTGCACAAATACATGTTTATATCAACTACTTATAAATTTGATCCCCAATGAAAAAGAGCCCTATTTAAGAAGTCAGACCGAAGTTTTGGGACCAACATTGTCAGAAAGTCAGCATAAAAATATGGATGTAAAAAACTATATAACTATGAGAAACAAGAACCTTTTCGGTTTTGATTAAGAAGAATTACAGCTACTATGACTGTATAACTTGGAGGTTCTTTGCCGGGCAAAGAAGAGGTGGACTAAACTCCTACAAGTGTCAGATTGTCGAAGTTCTAATAATGCCTCTGACTCCTATAAAAATCAGCATGTCATATTGTACACCAATAAGGTTATCTATGCGATAAGAACAAAACAATGACCATGAAGGAAAACCTTCCAAAGTGCAGCACGTGGACCATGCACTATTCCTTCTTCAATGACATCAATGCAAACCAAAGGATGTTTGAGATCTGGAGTTTGCTTTTTGGCCTTAACTCTGGCTTGCTTGAGTATCATCCTAGCCTCGGCAAGGGGCTCCAATCGGTCTGTTCTATAAAGTCTAACAATCCATGGCCTTCTACACGCTAAAATGTTTTTAGCCCACTGACAAGCAGTGGTAATCAATTCATCCGCTGAAGAAACGGCATCCACAAGGCCCATGCTCTGAGCATTTTCTCCATTCACTAATTTTGACATCTGGAGGGAGAGAGAAAAAAGCAAGTGCTTATGGAGACTTGTAGCTCAAAATAAAACAAAAGAAGGGGCTATAGAAGTCTAAGAAATCAATTAGAAAGGGAGGGAAGCATTATCAACAGTTATTCCTATAGAGCATGCAAAAGGAGTGACCATACCAGGATCATTTCAAGAGCCTTATGAAGACCTACAAGGCGTGGCAAACGCTGTGTCCCCGAAATAAGACATCAATGTAAGACTGAAAATGTAAGAATTATACTCGTAAAACACTCTTCCCTAAAGGACCTAGCAAATTAAATGATAATCGTCTATATCCACATAAGCACAGCCTTACCACCAAATCCTGGAAGAATTCCATATCGAAGCTCAGGCAGGCCCAGCTCTGCAGAAGAGGTTGATATGCGTGATTGGCAAGCCTAAGTAAGAAGGTCTCAGGATAATTATCAGAAATTCGATGAACAGAACGTGGAAAGGTTGGTATCAGTCATAGATATATATATATATATATATATATAAGATTGTTATCAAACTATCAATTGAATTCAATACATACCAATGCGATCTCCAATCCCCCACCTAAAGCGGGGCCATCAATAGCAGCTACCAAGGGTTTCCTGGCAGCTAAGAAACCAACATAAAAGATCTTACAAAAGACCAGAAGAAAAACCTGATAGCAGATAATACAAAATTCTATAAATGTACCTTCTAAAATGTCGGTGATAAATTCTATTGACCAAAAACCAAGCTTTCCATGCTTTCCTGTGATATGCAGATGTAAATTTAGGATAACATATTACACTAGAATCAATTCAGACTGCACATTCCTTGCCTCATCATACCCTTTTTCCCAAAAGCTGTAACATCAAAACCTCCTGAGAACTTCCCTTTTGAACCTGATTTAAATTTTTTATTATTCAAGATTTTAAATAGAAATCATAAATATCATCTCTACTACATGGTAGTCTAGTACCGATTTCAGTTTACCAGTAATAACTATTGCTTTCACATCATCCCTTAGAATAGCCTGCTCACTGCACTCCTTTAGGCTAAGCAATACTGGAAATCAAACAGAAACACGTGGTCCCTTAAGAAAAACAATTACAGCTCACAATTTTACAATAGGTAAGTTCAGAAATCGAAGTCTGGCGTTGGCATGGAAAGTGATGAAAAAGATAGAACCAACCATCAGCAGAGAGCAAGTTAAGAGGTGGGTTGTTGATGGTGATGATAGCCATGCCATCAGCTCCAACTTCCAGATAGGTTTTTCCCTTCATTCTTCCACTCCACCCCCTCCCTCGGCTTGCGCTTCCGTCAAATACCGTTGGTGGCTTTTTCCGGTAATTGCTGTTGTCGTTGTTGTTGTTGATGATTTTTTTTTTTTTAAACTCTGCTTCGGTCTTTTTCTCTGTTCGGTTGTACACGTTGTCTGTCTGAGAAACAAGTGGAAATTGGAATCCACTATGTCTGGTTCGGTTCGAAATATTTTTTTATTGGATTTAAATAATTAAATTTGATTTGAATATTAAATATTTTAATTTAGTAGAAATCGACTTTTACATCATCAAAGGAAAAATTTAGAATTATTAGAATTGAATACCAACTTTTTTATAAAATAAAATTATTATTAGTATATATATTAAAATATATTAAAATAACAGTAAAATATTTTAAAAAATTTATAAATCTAATTTATTCCAATCCATAATAAAATTTGAATTAAATTAACTCAATTTAAAACTCTAATATTTTATTTTATATAAAAGAAAAATATATATATTCACTTCTGTGTATTTTATAAAGTGATAATTTGACTCTTATTTTTTTTAGTTTTTATCTGAAAATGATGAAAATATTTAATTTTTCATTTAAATCTATTTACAAATTTATTTATTTATTTAGGTAAAATAATTTTTGGCACTAGTAATTTACTACCTAATAATATATTATCAAATAAACTTAGAAACTGGGCCTTTGATTCGCTTCATGCTCAATTTTAATCTGTTTTCGGCCAATGATACAGCCCAAACTTTTCCCAATAAGATCAGATCCGCAGCCTTTTAGCAGGCAGGCTGGACCTTTCAATGAAGTAAAACAGATTTAGAGGGTCATTAATTCAACGGCCAGATATAGCGGACCTTCAAATCTATCTAACGGCCAGATGTATTGCAAGTCCTTTTCAAGTAGTTTTGGTATCTGGGTGGCATCGATGATTAAGCATTTGAAGAGATAATTTTGGCTAATTATGATAGTTAAGCAATACCTACACATTATTAACCTAATAAACGAAACGATGTCGCCCGTGGATAATTGAATGCTGGTTAATTATGATGAACTGTTAAAACTAGTTCATATCTTACTTTGTAACGTTAAATGAGTACGCTCAATTCGAAATAAAGCTGGATTTATGAAGATCATAAAAAGCTTGAGTTCGTCAGACATGAACTGGAATACGTAAGAGACCGGTTAGCCATGACTTCTTAGTCGGACCTTCACCGAAGCCTCTTTATTACCTTATATATAATCAGAACTATCATTGAGTTCCATAAGCGAATACAAAGCACTGCATTGATACTAATTCCAAAACATGCATGGAAAGCATCAACGACAGCTAAGGAGATGCATTGCAGTGTCTTAAACACCTTATTTTAGACTTAGAACTTCCAGGGAAGTGAAATTACCCAAGGAGACGAGAATCAGAATTTCATAATGAAGTCATAAATGTGCATGCTAATCTCCTCGGTTTTTTCTTGGTTGATAAAATGGGCTACTCCTTCCATGACAACTACTTCCTGCAAGAAAGGCACATCTTTCTTGAATCCACCATTGTGTATATATTCCTTGGCAGCAGGGTTGTGGTAGGTAAGGTCCAGGTCGCCCACGATGAATTTAACCGGTACTTTGATTTGGAACCCGGTCCATGGTGCCATCAGTTCCCAGCTTCTGCAACAAGGAAGACCGAATTAGCTTGGCTACACGAACAGGAGCTCAGATGATTGATACAGTTTTTTCAGATTTTGAGGGACCAAGTCCTCGGGGTCTATTGATGCTAGCCTAACCAAAACGAAGAGAGAGAGAGAGAGAGAGAGAGAGGAAATTTGGTAGAAAGTATGGAGTTCTCAGATCAAATAAGTACTATTAGTCTATTATTACTGTCGAGATAATGAAACCAGATGTGTTGAATAATATGCATCAACATCATCTTCAAATAATTTGATAATTTGTTCCACTAAGTGTCGCAGTGAACATCTAGGCTCGAAATTTCATTCATGGTTATCTGAGGGCTCCATAATATAAGTGAAAGGCATGGAAGAAGGATGAAACATAAAGAGAATACATAGTTCAAAAGAACATGCAATATTGCACCTACAGATTCAAAGCTCGATAATAGCTCAGCCCCCCAGTGAATCCCGTCTCATTAACTCATTAAATTTGCTAGCAAAGTAATTAATGTCTTCTTCTAAAAGCCAAGAGGGCAAGGCTGGAGGATCGGGGAACCCTCTGAACCCTATTTCTTTAGGTATACAAGGTGGACGTGGATCGCGAGACGTAAGAACTAACTTAATAAGTTTTGCAGTGTCCACCTAAGCAAAGTCGTCTTCAATCTCCCCAGGTTCCTATAGCATAATGGAGAACATACACAGTGAAAGTAAAAGCGAGTAAATACTGAAAAGAAGAAAAGTAAACATCAAAGAATCAAACAACTTATACCTCTTAAGAGAAAATATTTCAGATATCCACGATTTTATATTGAAGCAAGCTAATACAACAGCCATGTTTGAAACATTCGTCCTCAAGGCCAAGGGCACGAATTTATGAAAGGAGAAAAATAAGTGAAGCTGCAAAGACAAGAAACTTCAATGCTAAAAATCCATTGACCAAAAACAGATAAAGAGAACCTAATTATTCCAAAATGACATAATCGATAGTACTTCAACCGTTTTCTTCTCACTCTAAGTCTAGTCTAGTCAAAGAATATGTTTTAAGAAAGGGCAAACGGGTAATCAATGATGGCTTTCAAAAGAAAGTTCAAAAAGTCAAACATATAGTCAATTAACTGATCTAAGGATCACAAAAAGTGTAACTTTTCTTAAACCCTGATGCAGTTTTTACCCAATAAAATCATTCTAATGATTGACGGTCCAAACAAAGGAGACAAACCATTAAAGTGAGTCAAAATCATGTGACTGAATCAATTACCTGAAACCTGCAAACATAGTAATCGTCGCCAAACAAAGCCCTGAGTCCTGCCACGGGATTCAACTTAGGGTTCTTAGGCCGATACGCCACGCTTAAGTTGACCAAAGCCTTTACTCTATCAGGCCTGAACTGGCAAAAATACCAGGCAATCATCGCACCCCAACCATGTCCCACCAAATAGAACCGATCAACACCGAAAGCGCGAGGAGGCCCACGAT
>JBBYHK010000006.1:8719821-8748495 GCA_038382065.1 Adansonia grandidieri | reverse complement strand
AAATTTTTTTTTAATATAATTATAATATAATAAAATATATTAATATAATACGAATATACGAGTTATCGAACCTAATACAAAGGAAAAGTTCATAACTAAAAGCAATAATTAAGTTGATATTTAAGAAGAAAAATTATAATTAATAAAAGTTAAAAGAAAATGAAAAAAATCAAAGAAATTAATAAAAATATTTAATAATAGGAAGAGAATTAGAAGAACAAGAAGCCATTAATCTCCTTTAAAAATTTTGAAAATATTTGATAGGATAAGTGATGCGCTTGCTAATATATTCAAAAACCATTTGTTTTTAGACATAAAATTAATACACCCTACTACTTTTATAAAATAAAATAAAACACTTGACCTTAGTAAAGCATTTTTTAATTATTATTACTATTGTTGTTGTCGTTGTTAATTAATGTATTATGCTTGTAATTCAAGGAAAGAACATCAGATAATGTCGGCGTTGTTTGTATAGTATGGCTTCTTAGAGTATGAAACGACTCCAATCACTTGTGATTTGTACCAGAATTGATTGGATCGCATCCAGAATGTGGATAAGGTAGGATGTTTTTTCAACTATTACTAATTTACGGATGGAGCATTAAAAAATATATAAAAAAAACATTTGTCCATATAAATTCCTCTGTTTCTTTCTTCTACAGAAAACATTAAAGGAGCAGAGAAAAAGGTCAAAAGGCAGAGGAAACCTATTCTATTTAGTAAGATACTGTTTTTCTTGGGGGTTGGGGTGGGCCGGGGTGAAGTTGGATGGCTTATTGCGTGGGCTACGGCCTTGAAATTCGAACCAAGTTCGGTCTAACAACAAGCACAGTCACTCAAAAGAGAATAAAGATGGGGTATCAATTGAAAAGATAACCCCACAAATGATTACTCATCGTGAGTGGCTAAGCGCATCTGTCTTCGGGTTAGCGGTCAATATTCTTAATTTCTTAAATCTGTTTAATTTCCCTCCATTTTTAGGTATCACAGACCAATGTTGTTCAAAGGTAGTCATTGGAAAATTATTGTTTGATTTGTTCCAGACATTATCTTCAATAACGGGTTCTAAAAAGTTTTTATCATAATCCCTTCCCAACTTCCAAGTCCAGAAGGCAGAAAAGCCAAAAACTAGAGGAGAAAGCCATGAAGCTTATCGCAAATAATGTTGCCTTGGCTTTATCTTTCTTCATTTACCTCTCTTTCTTGCCCTTACAAAACGCCGATGGTAACAACACTTTAGTTGTGGCAACCTGTCAAAAGGTGAAGAACAAGGATCTCTGCATCTCGAGCCTCGAGGCTGAACATGCCAGCCAAGACGCCGACCTAGCAGCCCTTGTCTTGATAGCTATCAAGGTCGCTTCCAACAATGGCTCAGACACGGCCGTCTACATCAAGAAGACACTCGATGGTACAGTTTTGGAACCTGCCGTCGAGCAGAACTTCGAAGATTGCTCAGACAATTACGGATCCGCAATGGGTCTGCTTGATGATGCCCTGGCAGCCCTGGTATCAAGAGATTACAAAGACGTGGAAACCGCGTTGGAAGCTACCATTGACGATGCAACCACCTGTGCGTCGGTGCTGAATCAAAGCCCAGGAAAAGAATCGGAGCTGTTTAATAAGAATAACTTGTTCCGCCAACTATGTAGCAATGCCTTGGACCTCCTCAATGTTTTGATAACAAATTAAGCGATGTACCCGCCAAGCTTCATTAGCTGCCACAACTTTTTTCTAATTACTTCGTCCAGAATAATCCAAAACTAACTCTGGTACAATTCGGATGTTCCTTGTTAGCAAAGTTTTATACATGTAATTGTTGGAAATGAGACGTCGATGCTATTGCAAGGATCTAAGCCATAAAAGTAAAGGTTCTTAGTGCCGAGAAGAAAATTGGGTATTATTGTCAGCAGCTCTTTGATACTTTGATTATGTACAACGGCAAGTTTTGGTGTAGAAAACATACTGTGCCATATTGGCGGTATCCAAGTTATAGAACAAAATGATTAATAACTAATAATTGCATAAAGTTTCTAATTAAGTAATTTGAACTTTAAATCTCTTCTTAATTGGAGACTAAGTTTGTTGCAACCTCGCACCTTCACTAATAAGGCAGAGGAAGCGCTAGATGCAGAAACCTATTGGCCAAAGATAAAATCCAAAACAGTTCTTACTTGATTAAATGTACATTCATTACAATAACAGATATTAGCTTTGGACAAAACTTTGTGGATGGATGAATTCATGATTTGATTCATGTAATAATCGAAATAGATAATATTTAATAAATTTAAAATTTATATTTTAATATATAATTTTTTTATTTTAAAATTACGATTTTATATATATTTGTACAAATATATTATAATGTCCAATTTCTTTTTTTTATTGGTAACTTTAAACGGAGCAAGTTTTTTTCAAATAATTGCATTTGTTCCTTTCAAAGTACGTAAGTAGTACCAACCTATTTGTTAAAAAGAGGGGGTGGGGGGAGTTCGAACCAATTAATTATTTTTCTGGTAATTACGATGGTCGAATTTTGATCTATGATAAAAGTTTGGTACCTGCCAATAGACTAAGCTGACAGTTATAACCAATTATAAATGACTGAAAGTGGATACCGAACAGGTTTGCAGGGATGTCTACATAATATATGACCTGGAAAACTGTATGACATAATTATCCTAGATTTATTAGTGGAACTTGTGTCATTTTCCAATATGAACAAGATATCATTGTTTTAGTAGTAATTCACGCTCCTCTTCATTGCTTATATGATTATACATTGGCAATATTCCATCTTAACAACCTTTTTTTTATTTTCCTTCTTAAAGGAAGCAACTGTTGCATGTTATTTGAATATTTGATTAGTTAAGCCGTGGTTAAAACACAAGGACGTCCTTTCAATAAAATCAGGTCACCAACAAACTTTGAAATATATTATTAATCATAAGATTTATATTAGATGCCGTGATAGTATATAAATTTATAAATCATTAACGAATTAGATCATGATCATGTCATCCTATTAAATAAAAATTATTTATATTTATTCTTAAAAATTTTTAATAATGTGTTATGATTTGTATCGCTATAAGTATATAAATTTATACACAATTAGCGTATCAAATATAAATCCATAATCACAATGTATAAAAATCCAAAAATAAGTTTATATTTTATGCTCCCTATATATCCGATTAGTTTTAAATAAAGAAATTACTATTAATAGTAAAATTTTCATATTCCATTATTAAATTATAAGAGTTTGTTTTTTTATACACACGCAATAAAAATTTTTTAATTTTATAAAAGATGTTAAAATATTATAATATATATTTTTTAAAATAATCTTTTAAATATGCTTAGTGCATCTTTCAAGTGATTTTTTTTTTTTTTTGGTCTTTCAATTAATTTTTATAATTAGTCATCCATCCCGCTGTCTGGCTGTTTAGTGGCATAGGGCCGAAATATTTTCATATTGATATAATTAATTATTTAAGTTATGTTATCATGTTCAACCAACGTGGGAAGATATTAGATCGATAGGAGCAAGAATGACCAGTAGGAGATATTCAACTAACATATGATTTCGATTAATACCGAGCTGTACACTTAAATAGCTCAGATATTTTCACGTTTATTATTACATATTTAAAAAAAAAACAAACAATGACCAACCAAAAAAAAAAAAATGAAAGAACGTATAAATTTCTTCATCTGTTATTTCGTTGCTCATGATAATAAGCTTGCAGTGTAAGGCACTCCCGTATCTGGCAACCAGTCGTCTCCCAACAAGAAGCTAGACACAGTAAAATTAGCAGCATCGGTAGCATTGATGATGTGATAACCAGACCATGTGACCCTGCTGGAAGTGTTTGATCCAGGCCCACTGTTGTCGTACTCAGCATAATACAACGTACTCAGCGCAAAATCTCCGTTCCATTCTCGCCAACCAGCAGGATCTATCACACTTCCCATGAAATTCTGCATGTATACGGTCCTCGAATACTCCTTCCATGGCCTCCCTAGATACGTTCGGAAGGTCGTATTGCTGGAGGCTAGATCGTCGGCTGCCATGATATTGCAGTCATGAATTGATGTGCCTGTGTTCTGGTTAGGGTCGGTCCGGCCTTGTGCGGTGATGGCGTTGAATTGCCCACTCATAGGCCGTCGTGGATATATGTTGCAGTTCTGGAAAACAGCGGCGGCGTTTCCGAATATGAAATCAACAGTGCCGTAGATATCACATTCTCTGTAGAACTGCCTTAGGGAATGAGTGTATAAAGTATCTTGATATCCTTCAAAACCGCAACTATAGAATGCTGACAAATCAGCCCCATTTCTAACTGCGACTGCCTGGTGCTTGATCGCTCCTGCTGTGTTCTGGAAAGTTATGTTTACCGCAACAAAATTTGGAGCCACCACAGCTGAAATATTAAACAAGATTTGTCAGATTAGTGAAAAATTGATTGCGCAGTTTCACATAATTAGTTACTAAAATAGTTTTTTTTTTGAGTTAAAACTTACCAAAAGTTGCGGAGTTAAATGTTGTCCACCCGTCCACAACGCTGCGGTTTCCGGTGATGATTGTCTGATTGATACCATCACCAATCATCATTAAGTATTTTTTGTTCTTAGCAACGGAGATGTACTCTTGATAGACACCAGCAGTGATGTAAATCAGGAAGTAACCATTTACACCATTGGAATTGTTTGGTGCTGCAGATAAAGCATCGTTAATGGTGGTGAAGTTTCCGCTACCGTCCTGACTCACCGTTACAATGTCACTCACCAAGACCTGATCAGGATCACTCGCCTGAAGAAGCTTTCTTCGGCTTACGGTCTCATAAATCGAGCGTGTTCTGCTAGACATTTTCAGAAGCAAACGCCCATGTTTGAAGCCTAGCTGCTTGCTACTAGGCTGCCATGCGGCCTTCTTCTTCTTCTTAGGAACCCACCCCTTTGTAAAAAGAGCCAGAGAAACACTGTAGAGTTTTGTGTCATTTGACAGAGGAACCGAGAGGCCGTTCCTTATGCTCCAAGCTGAAGCAGTGGATTGAATGCCGTCCAAACAGGTCTGCTGATTAGTTAAAATAGCACTAAGCAAGGTTTGTATATCATCCGCTTCGACAAGGGACAGAGTTTTACTAGTGGCATTGACAGTTTCGAAGGAGCTCAACAGGAAATCCATGTTCAGGCCAGCTAGAAACCGGCAATCCTCCAAAGCACGAATTGCCGAAACTGATAACGAGTATCGGTACTTTCTTAGATACTTTTCAACTAAGTTGAGGAATTTTCGAGACTGTGACAAAGATTTACGAACAGAGAATCGACCATAGTTATAGACATTGGTGGTTTGATTAGGCAAGACAGATCTGCAATAGGAAGGGTCTGGGGTGGACTTACAAATTGAACCTGGCGAGACAGGATCAGAAGGGAGAGTGTCTGCAAGAGAAGGATAGATGAAGAAAGGAATAAGAAGAAGAACAAGCAGGCACATTGTTAGAAAAGAGAAGATCAGATTGGAAGCCATAGCTTTTGCTTGTTTTACAAAGTAGAGCTGAGCTGATTTGTAAGATTTGTATTCGTGGATTAGGTGTATATATAGAGGGTTAAAGTTTGTCGATTCTGCTTCTGGCTTGACATATACCAAGTCGTATTTGTCTTTGTCTTTTTGGGAATTGTAGAGGTAGACCATTTATTCATTTGTAAATTGAAGTCAACCGCTAAAGTCTTCATTAAAAACGCGTCGTTCTTCTCGAGCCTGATGACCCAAAGTCTAATCCACATGAACAGGGAAGCCAAGCTAGCTGTTATGCATTTTTTTCAACATATATGCCTTACCTACTACCAAAAATACAGTTGTTTATTTCTGGATCAGGAAATCTCCTACTTGCCCAATTCCCGTTGGAATGTTTATTGTTTCATGCATGGTCGTGTGAAATGTTTATGAACTTAATTTAGCCTAATTATCTTTACTTTATATAAATTTAATATTTTAAATGTATTTTTTGATAAAAAATAATTGACTGAAAAGAGGTTATCTAGTGCAGAATTAAGATATTTTTTAACAAAAATTTACAGGGCTCATAGATAGCTCTTTAAAAGAAATTGCTGATATTTAGCAGCCAAATTCAAATACTTATAAAGCTTACAAACAAAATATTCCATCTTAACAATTCAATCAAGCCGTTAACTTATTATCAGTAGCATTTATAGATTTTGATTTGTTATTTCATGGCTAACTGTTTGGCAATGCATTTATATTCAAGAACTCCAAATTTAGTTGAAATAGTTATACTGTAATCATCGTAAAAGAATACATTTAATAGATTTAAGATTCAAATTTTAATATTTATGATCTATTTTGTTATCTTATCTTTGTTACAAAAAAATATATTAATGATTTTACAACCAATAGAAGATGGAAGTCAAAGTCACCAATCACATTTTGTCACCAAAGAATCCATTTGGTAGTCCTAAAAAAATTGTTGAAAAATAATTTCAGTTATTTGGTAAATTCATTAGAAGTTATTTTTCAGTGTTTGGTATTACGAATACCCAAAATTTAAAGGCTTCACATCCAATCCAAGTTAAACATATCACCAGATTCCAACTAGCCAAATACTTAGCCCTCGTACCCATTTGGGCAACTTGGCTATTAGTATAGGAAGGAGGTGTAAATACCAAAGAAAGGAAAGAACAAAGAGAACAAGACAAAAGCTAAAAGAGACAATTTAAAAAAAAAAAAAAGGTCAGGGAGAGTGAAAAACGATGACTGTGTTATTTGATAAAGGCAGAAAGGGAGAGTGAAAAAATAGGAGAGCGAAGGGAGATCGGCGGAGGCCGTCGCCGACACAGGGGAATGAAGGCGGTGCTTGGCCGCTTTTGGGCTGTGGTCTTGATGGGTTTTGGGTTTGTACGGTGAGACTGAAGAATGAATGCTTGATACGTTTCGAAAATTGTCTTAGCGCCCCTAAAGAATGCAAGTGTTTTGGCCTTTTTTTCTTTGACCAAAGGCTTTTTTTTGGTTGACCACGATATTTTGATCAATCAAAAAATAGAGAATGAAGTCATGAATTTTGCGGAAGTTATTCTGATGTTTTACCAAACCAAGGCTAATTTGAATAGCTACTGACAACGACGAGCTTGTTTTGTTTCCGTGGCTCGAACCACGATAACAAGCGCCTGACACCCCGGGCCAAGTTTCAATCGTTAAATGACTTTTATTTTCCATATGGTCTTAAAGCTAAAATGAAACTCGGTTTCAGTTGCGGGTGACGGTGACCTTCTAGCGAGCAATGCATGAAAAAAGTGTAGAAAGTACGTATGACTTCGAGGCCCAAAAGGTTTTTGTCCAAATGTACTTTTCTTTTGCCCCAGAGTGGGTTTAGGTTATAGACGGTGGATGCTGGCATTGGAGTTGCCAGCTAAGCTATGACCCCATAATATGATTGAAAAACCAAAAGAAAGTGTTTAATACCGTGGTCAACACGAACAGGCTCAAAAGATGTTATTCCTACGCATGCTTTGGATTTAATATTAATCAAAGTCAGGAAAAATATTGTGGTGATTGGCTGATTGATTCATGAAATGATTGAACAACAACAGTATATAGAACAATAACTTGAAAGAAGTATATATAAATTATCATCACCAAATAATGGGATAGCCTTAAAAATCTTTTCAGTGGGATAATGTATATATTTTATATCAAATTTTAATTATATAGATATGATATTTTTTACGAAAAAGGTTGTTTACATGTAAATATTATGCTATGTATAAAATAATAGAATTTTTTTCACGTTCTTTCTTTTTTTTTTTATAAAAAATATTTTATTCATCACTAGATTTTGACCGGATCAAGTCATCGATTTTTAAAAATTAAAGTTTTTTTAAGGTTTTTATTAATTTTTAATATATTTACATAGATTTAGATACAAAATGATTTTATTTTCTAAAAAAATTAAAAGTAATATAAAAACTAATAAAAATATATTTCGGTTTTGAAAAATGGAACTGTTAAGGGAAAGTTAATGCCACGTTGCCAAGACTTTTTCAGAACCAAGCAAGACGTTCGAAGACATCGAGAATTTTACAAGTTGATGTTTGCGTAAATCAAAGAAAGAAAATTGTAGATATCAATTCGCATGTAAATACTGGCTGAAAGCCCTCGGAATTCTGAGCGGAAACAAGTGCAAGCTAGCTGCTGCTGAAACAATGAAGCTTCCCAAAACAATACTTGAGATTTATCAATATGTTCCACTTGTTTTAAAATAAAGTCAGTCTACTTAGTAACAATTAAGGAAGCATATTTTCCACGTAAGACAAAAGATGAAATCTCAAGTTTCGAGAGAGACAAATTAATAATATGATAGTTAGGAGGGGAATTTAATTCTGCATTCGAAAGTCAAAATCTTAGACCATATGCTTTATTTCAGAGTGACAAAGTTTGAATTCAAACATATATGACTTTAAACATTAAAGGAGTATATACTACTATTAAATCGTTTATTTTGACAATTAGAAGAAAAGTTTGCGCGTACTCGGAAGTTTGAAAATTCGAACTCCTAAAACAGGCTGCTGGCTAGCGGTGCGTAGTTTTGTGGTAACAGGTTTTCCCATAAGGTCGCCACCGGGGGGGGGGGGGTACGTCCTGGTGGTTGATCATCTGCACATTATTCAACCGCACCGACTTCCTGTCTCTACTGCAATTAGAGTTCTTAGCCTGTTTAATCATTTAACTAACTTAGAAGCTATTTCTAAGTTTTAACATTAATTTTTATATATCTATAAAAGCCCCTTGCAAATTCTTGCTTAGGTTTGAAATCAGCAGGATTGAAGTGCTGCAAATCATGTAAATAGGCGTCTTTGTACAGTTTGGGGGCTTAAAAAGCTTTATGTTTTCTGATTGATTCATTGTTTTTTATAGCGATTATAATAAAACAATTTTAATGTAACAGTTTTACTCCTTATTTTTGACAAATAAAATCACTTGCCTTATTAAAAAAAATTAAAAAAAGCTCACCAAATGCAATAATTTACGAATCTTAGGAAAACTGGCCATCTGCTGGTCTCTTTACACCTTTTCATCAAAACTGAGAAATATTGGGGTCTTGCATAAAATTCTAGAGTTCACTAAATTAAAAATAATCGGTGCATGGTGAAAACAAAAGCCTCTAAATTGGCGTCCGCCTAGGAATCCCAAATTGGCAATAAGACATTATGAATACCCATAAATTCTACTGCATTACCGCATGCTCCATTGTGCAAATTAGATACATCATGAGTTATACTTGCCCAAAAATTATTGCAACTGGCCCTCTTGGTTCCAGACATTAATCAATAACATAAAGATCAGTTGCTACCTCCCCTAGATGTGGGCATGAGGCTATTTGACATTATTGAGTACTATTAGTGAAACGAAGAGCTGATCTTTTATTGAAAAAAAGAAATTCCCAAAATTCTTTCGGTGGGTACTGGGTGGAGTTTTGGATCTCTGCTTTGAAAATAGCTATTCCAAATGATTATCAAGGTTAAAATAATGCAAGGTTTAGACTTATGTATTAGATGGAATATTTCTATATCTCATTATTAGTTTTTATAATGCCCAGTTAGCCCAGTTGAATTTAAGAAAATTATTTATGAAGGGGACTGCGACATAAGGTCTTTAAAAATATATATTTTTTTAAAGATTAAAAGATAATTTTAAAATTTAATGTAGTTTTTTTTTTTAATTCAAAACAATTATGTGATTATACATGTTTTTTTAAGCAACTTTGAGAATTAGTCAAATGTCCTAAAGCTATGACTGAAATATAATTATAAAGGATAATTATATGGTATATTGATGAAGAAATTTTTTGATTTCCTAATTGAGTTAAAAAGCTATCACATGTAAGGTAGTCAGTATTATATCGGTAGGTATATTATTTTTATTTTGGTACAGGTACACATCCATATCAGTGTATTTCGATATATCGTTTTGATGAGTTTGAATATTTTTAATTTATATATATGAAAAATATTTTCAAATATAAAATAAACGAGATTAAATAAATTTCATATATTAAATATTCATCAATTATGTATAATCTCTAATAAAAACTTTTACAAAAAAAATCAATATCAGTGAAGTAGTAAGGCTAAAATATTTTAGTAATCGTTAAGTTTACGAATAATTATATCTAATTTCATCAAATTTACAAATAATTATGTATAATACTTATCATATTTAATATCAATATTGATTTAACTTTTTTTTACAAGTTTATATTATGCATCGACTGGTACAACTATTTTTGGTTAGTATCACCGAAACAAGTCGATACCTACTGGTAAAGACTGAAACGAAGATTGAAATGAAACCAACAATTACTGATATCATTATATGTACAAACTAGTAAGTACTGGTCGGTATCGATACAATACCAATAACATTAATCACGTGATTTATTTATTTTTTAAAATATATAATAAGAACATATCGAAACTTTTATCTCAACTTGTAAAATTAAACAAACTTCAATGTTAATGTATTAAATAATTATTCAATTATAAAATAGACCTGTCTCAAATATATAAGTAATTTGCATAATTCGAAATTTCCAACAAGTGCATGGAATAATAATAATTTAAACCCAAAATATTTATTGGTTGGGCCTTGTTTCTAGGAAATGTTCGTGCTAACAGCTTCACATGAGTCCAACCTAACAAAAGTCAGGATCTGGACCTTAGCCCAGTTAAGCCTTTTAAAATGGGAATCCTGATGGAGCCCAACCAAAAAAATAAATAAATACAACATTAGAATGTTGAAAATCTATGTAGAATAATAAAATGATGAAATTTCACTTTTTTTTACAGTTTTTTAAATGGTATATATTCTGCACTTTAATTGATTTTGCCTTTACAAGTCCTAAGAACAGCGAAAGTCCTGTATGCAACAAACCAGTATAATTAAATAGATGATTACTTCAAGTAAATGTGCAATTAGAAAATATAAATAAAGTAAGAAATTAACATTCAAGGCTAGCTATAAATAATCAAGGATTAACGATCCTTTGATGACAATTAATAGCAGATAAGCTTTGATTCAATTAACAAACAAAGTTCATAAAGCCCTGTAATTGTAGAGCCGAAAGAGAAAAAGGAAGTAGGAGAAGAATACAGAAAAGAAGCAAAGCTTTTCGGCGCCTATACATGCAATTTTATAACATGTGATCCACTTATTATGATGCTGTAATTTGTAACTTTGAAATGCACAAATCATACAAATTAGGCATGGCCAGGGTGAGAAAATGGAACCGAAGGTTAAATCGGTAAAATTCTTTTGCCATAGTTTATGCGATCCTATTGAATAAATTCGTAAATTTAATTAAAATAATTTTAAATTTTAAAAATGTTAATATTAAATTAATAATAAATGTACTCAATAATTAATAAAATATGTATTTCATTTAATGCTATATTTTTTAATATAAAAATATGAGATTAAAAAATTCAATTAAATCTTATTGTTTAAATATATATATATATATATATATATATATATATATCTAATCGGTTTTCTTCTTATTTGATGAATTTTCTATTTTATGAATCATAATCAACCGAACAAACCTTTGATTGTTTTTTTTATTGAAACAATCATTTTTTTTTCATCCAAAGTGATGAGTATTGTTTGCGTATAGTGTTGTATATATTATCAAAAAGAATTTTTTGACAAGTTGTCTTAGTTGATTTACAAATGTTTAAATGCATACGGTTTGCATTTTTATTTTGAATACCTTGCAGAATTATGTATTCTATAAAATTCTTGAGGGAAATATTTGAATACCTCACATAATTATATATTTTTATAATATTTTTACCTAATCATTTGAAAATTTAAATAATTTATTAATTGGACATGTTTTTTTATTTCAAAAGTTGTGAGTCTTCACTAAAAAAGTCTCATTATAAAAAGGTTATTTTTAACACCTATTAAGGCTTATAAATACTTCATTTAACATTCATTTTATACACTTTTATATACTTCTAACATCTTTATATCTAATCCTCTTTCAGAATCATTTCTCTTCTTTCACTCTCTTTTTTGGTTCTTGATTCATGTGTGTTCAAGAAGAACTTGAAATGCATTGCATTATTTTTTAAATAGACATTATATTTTAAGGATAACGTTTTAAAAAAAAATCATTTACATGATAATAAAAAAACTAATATCTTAAAAGAAAACTTTCTAAAAATGCCTTTACTACGATCTTCTTCATTTCATCTTCTTCTCCACTATTGTTCTTCTTTAATTGTATTGGTCCAACCTCCATTGACAACATGTGGGTGGTTCTAAAGGACTGAAATGGGAATCAAACGTTTGTTGATGTGAGAATAGGAATGTCGCGCCATTTCTATCAAAGCATGGAGTTTGGCATACGTAGGTACCACCAGCTGGCCTTATAAAATTATTTTCTTTTGGCACCGTGTGAATTTTATGCCTTTTGTTTTTTGGTATTATTTGAATCTCGCCATTGCTTCTTTGCCATTTGAAGGATTTGGCAGTAACCTTTCTTTTATTGCCTTATAGACTAAATGATAAAGGTGGCTATTCAATTTTTTTTTTTTTTTGGTGATTTTTCCCCTTATTTCATGTGAATGGATTCTTTATATGAATTAAACAATATATAAAACTTATTAACTCTATGTTAAAAAAGTTTCACTTTTAAGTAAAGGGTTTGTATGTTATATATTTTTGTTATATAAATTTATATATTATCAATTAATTATATGATGTTATTAAATTAATAATTAAACATAAAATTTTAAAAATAGATAGGAGTTGCTCTATACTGGGATTAGAATTGTGATATATCTTTTAAGATATAGTAAAAAACTAAAAAAAAAATGATAATATTTTAATTTTATTTGTTAAGTTAAAAATTTTAATTATCAATGTATCAAAAAAGAAACCAAAATAATATATATAATTTACTAACGTAATAATTTATACACAAACGGGATATATAATTATAAATTCGTTACGTAAAACTTATTAATTATCAAAGGGAATGAAATGCGGCAGATTTTCCTGTCATATACGGTTTTAGTTTGCAACCTATTCATGTATTGTTGGAGGAGGATCTTACGAAACTGTTTATTAAATCAAATCCAATCCCTTCTTTATCGAAACTTGTTTATATTGATCATATTTGTAAGATTTAATGCAAAATTGTTTACACTGTGATACTTGTAAGATGGCCTTCATTGAAATGGTCGGCATTAACTATTCATATATATAGGATTAAACTCACTTAAGGTGGTTGTGAAACATTAGGGGAAAAATATGTTTTAAGGTGTAAGAATTTAATTAAACTGTAGGACACAAATTTGCCATGAACATTGCACAAACTGCATTATGATTGGATTACACTACTGTTCATTGATTGGCCCTGGTGGAGGTTCTTGTAAACCTGAACACCATAAAGTCCCCTCGAAGACCTGATGAGCTCAGCAACCTTATTTAAGAGCTTGGCAACTTGCCACTTCGCACTTGTCAGTATCTAAACTCTTTGCTTTCCTTTCCTCCCCTCTCTGTTCTCTACTTCTGTTCCACTTTTCAACGCTAAAGGCTAGCATCAAACATGTACAATCCAAGTGGAAGAAGATCGAAGACCTTATTTGTTCTTCTACCCATTTCAGCAGTTGTCTTAGTCCTGCTTGCGTCGGTCGGTGTTCTAAAAAAGAGCCCCAAAGCCACACAAATCCAGCATTTTCATGTTTACAATCATCTCCAAAGTGCTAACTCAGCATGTGAAGGTACCTTCTATCCCGAGCTTTGCGTCTCCACCATCTCCGTTCTCCCAGATCTTGAGTCCAAGTCACTCCTGGAGCTCATCTCTGCAATCTTGAACCAAACCATGCACGAGGTCAGACTCTCCTATGCAAACTGCACCAGCATTGAAAAGGGACTCAAAAGTAACAACACGTTGGAATGGATGGCTATAAACGATTGCCTGGAGCTTTTTGATGACACTCTGGCGGAGCTGATAGTGGCCCTCGCTGATCTTACCCTGGATAGATTAGTACTCTCCAAGAACTACCACGATTTGCGGACATTTTTAAGCGCAGCGATGACAAACCAGTACACGTGTCTTGATGGGTTCGCTGGTAGCAAAGGAAATATTAAGAACATTATCGAAAAAGGTCTGAGCAACATATCTCATCACGTCAGCAACTCTCTTGTCATGCTTAACAAAGCCCCTGGTGTCAACAAATCCAGATCCGAGGTTTTCCCTGAGTACGGACGCAAGAAAAAGGGGTTCCCAGCATGGCTATCTAGGAAAGATCGAAAACTTCTACAGGCTTCAGTTAAAGAAACCAAGTTCGATCTGATAGTTGCCAAGGATGGCAGTGGAAACTTCACTACGATCACCGACGCCGTTGCCGCAGCTCCAAACAACATTGACACAAGGTTAATGTAGTTGACAAATTAATTTATCCTGCTTTTGCTATGAAAAGTTAAATCCATAACTTCAATTAAGAGCCTAATCATGAACTTATGAAAGATGATGATTTGATGGGATAGGTTTGTGATATATATAAAAGCCGGAGCTTATTTTGAAAATGTAGAGGTGGCAAGGAAGAAGAAAATGCTGATGTTTGTGGGAGATGGGATCGGGAAGACAGTGGTGAAGGCCAGCAGAAATTTCGCGGATGGCTACACGACTTTCCGGTCTGCAACAGTCGGTGAGTTGGAAAAACTTCAAATTTAGTAATAAATTGTGTTATTTCATCTTTGCATAATGTAAAAAGAAAAATGTCAGCTGTGTGGTAATTTGTTATGAACAGAATAAAAATTCAAGGGATCGACTTATACTTTAAATAGATATAAAATATAATAATTTATATTAAAATAATTTTCACTTAATATATTATTCTATTAAAATAAAAAAATCATAATAAAATTATAATTTAATTAATTTTTTTATAATGATTATTGCTTTTGTAGTCAAGAAAAATAAGAGGGTGATTTTTTTTAAAATATTTTTTATTTACATAGAATTCAGGTTTAAGATAAATAATTTATAAAAACACTCATTTAAACATTATTTTTTAAAAATTTGGGAGAAAAATTGACGTTCCTTACATTCTAGATATATATATATATATGTATATATATACGCACCCTTATTTCATAGGCCAATCACTTCCAAATTTAAGTAAATTAATAAGTCTAGAGGGCAGTAATATTGTGCTAATTTCTAAGACCTTGTCTTCCTTTATAAAAAGGAAAAAAACTATTCATTTAAAAAGTACTTAAATGCTTTATAGAAATTCTTTTAATTGCATAATTTTAAATTAAAATTATTTAAAAAATATTGAATTTCCTATAAAGATTTTTTAAAACTAGTATTGCGAGATGTTAGGGATTATAACAGTAACATTGATTATATATACATATATATATATATATTTTCCTTGTGATGTTCCTGAAAATAATATCGGCGAAAGTCAATACTTCCCATAAAAATGCTCTCCCATTAAATTCTAAAAAGCAGAAGCAAATATAATAGCAATTTGTTAATCAGTGCCTAATAATATTGATTAATTTGATATTTATAAGAAAATTTAATATATTATTTTTTATTTCAATAAAATAATATATAAAATGTAAAAAGAATTCTTAGATGATAATTAAATAACACTTAACGAAGCCAATATTAAAACTTTGATAGAAAGACTTTGCAACAAAATTCAACTAACTCCAAAGTTGCCAATATTGCTAAAATGGGTCGTGCTCATTGATTTGTTAATCTTCTTTCTTGAATCCCTCTTTTAATTTGCTTTAATCGTTGAGAAGATTCTCCAAGTAATTAAAAGTCAACTCCGTTT
The DNA here is from genome assembly GCA_038382065.1 of Adansonia grandidieri. NCBI lineage: Eukaryota > Viridiplantae > Streptophyta > Magnoliopsida > Malvales > Malvaceae > Adansonia > Adansonia grandidieri. The sequence continues at coordinate 8,732,604 of JBBYHK010000006.1, read as the reverse complement.
TCATGTCTTAATTTGCTTTCGATTTCGAATTCAGCTGTTGTGGGGGACGGGTTCATAGCCAAGGCCATGACCTTCGAGAACTCGGCAGGGCCGAGCAAACACCAAGCCGTGGCTTTAAGGAGCGGGTCAGACCTCTCCGCATTCTATAAGTGCAGCTTCGTTGCCTACCAGGACACTGTCTACGTTCATTCCCTCAGGCAATTCTACCGTGAATGCGACATATATGGGACAGTCGACTTCATCTTCGGCAACGCAGCTGTGGTTTTCCAAGGCTGCAATTTATATGCTCGTAAACCGAATCCAAAACAGACGAACGTTTTCACAGCTCAAGGACGAGAGGACCCTAACCAGAACACTGGGATTTCTATTTTGGACTGTAAGATCGGTGCTGCTTCTGATTTAATTCCGGTGAAATCATCGTTCAAGACGTATTTGGGGCGTCCCTGGAAAGAGTATTCCAGGACAGTTATTATGCGGTCATACATTGATGATTTGGTAGATCCTGCCGGATGGTTAGAATGGAATGGGACGTTTGCTCTGAGTACCCTTTACTATGGGGAGTATTCGAACAGAGGGCCCGGGTCGGAAACGAGTGCGAGAGTAACTTGGCCTGGTTATAGGGTCATCAACAGCTCCAACGAGGTAAGTAAGTTCACTGTTGGGTCATTTATACAAGGAAACGAGTGGTTAAATTCTACTGATATTCCATTCTTTCTCGGCTTGAGTTGAAACTTGAAAAGATGAATGTCACATACTACCTCCTTTTCTTCCGTAAAGCATTGTGATTAACTACCTTTACATGCATGTCAATTTGCTTTTCTAATATAATTAATAAAAACAAAGCTTCATTATTTACTAAGATTTTTTTATTTGCTTATAAATTGTTTATAATTCAATTAGGAGTTACTGTTATTTACCTATTGTTTTTTCTTTTTTTGGAGCAACATTTTTTACCTCAAAAGTCACAGACTAAAGAGATGTTTGGGTGGGGATGGCCATCATCGAGGGTTTTGCAGGGATTTCTAGTTCTAGTTGTGTGTTTCAAAGGTGTAAGATTCCCGACGTACAGCCCAGCCCAGCATTCAACTTTAGTGGGCCTAACAGTACTAGACCTATTAGGCTAGTGTTCTTGATATTATCAAGATGGATATCTAAGAATGGCCCATGTGATTTAACTCCCGTGCCCACTGTCGTGAATGATAGTAGCGTCCAGCCCAACTTCTCTCTCAGTACGAAAGTTAACAAAGGTTTTTAATTAACAGTTTTTGATAACTACGGTGGCTCTCTTAAAATTTAGATCGATATACTAATTTGAAATTAAAAAAATGATAATAAATGTAGTGACTAGGTTTTTAGGAACGCTTTCCATTGAAATAATATCGGATTTACTTTTATTATCATTATTATTATAATATTCTCTTTCACTTAATGTCATGTCACTTGGTAGATCATTTCGTTTATAATTAATTAATCTTTGATTAAGACAATATAATTTTATAATTTTTTTTGAGAAATATTATTAACTATACAATGCATTTAAACTTATAAGAGTAGAAGACTTTGAACATGAAATCCTCTTATGTCTCGACTTGTCCCAAAGTTTATATGAATATGTTTGAAGAGAGTAATTATTGCCTTATTTTTCATTAACTTGGCAACTCCGAGGACTGAGTTATGGCATGGTATGGTATTGTTTCAAGAACACAAAGAGGATTAGACTCCGTGACTTTAGAGGTTAGGTATGATATAATTATATAATATGATATAAAAAATAATATAAATATAATATAAATAAAAAAATTAAAATTTATATAACATACATTATTACCATATAAAAATATCTTTACTACTATAAAATTTTGATTAAGTTTAGTGTTAGGAGTTAGGTGATACTAATTCAATTGAAGAAGTTAGAAAAAAAAATTAAATATAATCTTTAGAATAAATAAAAAGTTAAGGGGATTTTTTGATATTTCATTTGAAATAATATTTTATATTCTTTTTTTATTTTAAAAAATTGAGTTTTACTAAAAACCCACTTTCACATGGAAACAAAATTCGCAACTTCAATGTGCATGCTTCTTTACTTGTGGTACATTTTAAGTGCGCATAACTGAGTCCTTCTTCAATGGGAGAATGGAGATAAAAAAGAAAAATTATGATAAAATGAAACATTAATTCGTTTACAATAAGTTTAGTTTACTAAAATAAAAATGTTCTTGCAGTTATATTTGAGCGTATTATAGTAATACGACTGTTTAGTTCATTAAAATAACTATTTTGCAGAATAGTCTGTTACGATCTTATTTTGAGAAATTACTAAATAGCCATTTCAAACTCTTTCACTAAATGATTATTTTAATCTTAAGTAAAATAAAAAATTACTTTAGGATTTAAATCATATATTATTTTATTTTATTAAATCAAACTATTATATACAGTTATTTCATTTCATTCTTACTTTATTTTAATTTTTATAAAATAATTATTTTATTATAATTTTTATTAGATTCCAATGAATCAAATATCTATGATACTTTTTATCTTCAATTTGAATAGAATATTTTGCACAACATGATTTCCAATGTTTTCTACTTTCAACAATCCTAAGCGGCCTTGCAGTTGTATTGTAGGTGTACAAAAAATGTTCCTGACATCGCTTACATGTCATAACACTATTGGACAGTTTTGCTAGAACAGTACTCTTCTTCCAAGTGTGAAAGTAGCGGGTATTAGTTTTCTCGGAGACATGATTAACTTTTGAGTCTATCAAACCTTTTGAGAAGATTGCAGCAGTCACCAATAATTGGATTCAAGAATATGTTTTTTGATATGTCGTTTCATAATCAAGGTTTTTTGACAGCCGCTGCGTTCAAGTTCCAATTCCAAAGGTGTAACTCTTGTTCAAGATTAATGATCGAATTGGGCCAAATCCAATCCAATTATCTTTCCAAATTGTGCATTATTAACACCGTAGTGGACAACCCATTAATTTTAAGCCTTTGTTCACAATGTACAAGTTAGCAGTCACTACTCATTTTCCTCTCAAAATGCGTGTCCTTATTTCCGGGCAAGTGAACATTGAATTGAAACGGTATCTATATTTCAATAAAGTAATCCTGATGAAACATTGTGAAAACGAGTAGAATTTATGAGACAAAGCCAAGCACCTGTTAGAGAATATGGACTTTCTAAATAAAAATTTGTAAGTTATTAAGCTGTAACCTGTTAAAAAATTAAAAGGAAAATAATGTAGTGGTACCAAGCTGGGAGGTAAGAGTGGCAGCTTTTCACTATATAAACAAAGAAGAGAGGCATTCTGCCCTCAGCTCAGCTACGGCTTTCAGATTGGTTGGTTGGCTGGGGTTGAAAAACTTTGGGGCAGCCTGAAAAATGGGTCTCTCTCTTTTCCCGTTGGCTCTGATAGTCCTGCTTGCTTGTTTCAGTGGTTTTGTCCTTCAATGCAATTATTTTCCTTTCCATCACAACCACCCTCGCTTTAACAAGCACAACTACAGAGACCCACTTGCCAAATCAATCATCTTTTTTGAAGGCCAGAGGTCAGGGAGGCTTCCGTCTAACCAGAGGATTATTTGGAGGAAAGACTCCGGCCTCTCGGATGGTGCAGCTATGCATCTAAATATACAAAAACCATGCTCTTATTTCTCTTTTCCTTTTTGCATAGTCTGTTTCTTTCACGTTTTTTTCTCGGTTTCTCCTATACATTGGGTATTCATGTGTGCTCATTTGAAAAATGCAGGTTGACTTGGTTGGAGGATACTATGATGCTGGGGACAATGTTTTAAGTTTGGATTCCCCCTGGCCTTCACCACCACCATGCTCTCAAGGAGTATAATTGAATTTGGTGGGTTGCTGAAAGGAGAGTTACAAAATGCCCAACAAGCCATCCGTTGGGCTACTGATTACTTGCTCAAAGCAACGACACATCCAGACACCATTTATGTTCAGGTATTATTGCATTCTTTTCCCTGAACTCCAAAATTTGTGTTTCATTTTGCAAGGAATGTGCATTCTTTTTTTGTCGTTTAGCGGGGCTCTAGGTTGTTTCGTGTAGGTTAGTGATGCAAACAAGGACCATTCTTGCTGGGAATGACCAGAAGACATGGGCATTCCATGGAGTGTTTTTAAAATAGGCAAAAGCTCTCCTGGTTCTGATGTAGCAGGGGGAACTTCTGTTGCTCTTGCAACTGCCTCTTTGGTCTTCAGAAGAAGTGAACCCACTTACTCCAAGCTTTTGGTTAGGAGGGCTATCAAGGTAAAAAAAGAAAAAATTCTTATTCGTGGAAGATAAATTTGTAATTATGTCTGTTCTGCTCAAAATTTCCTTAGGAAAATTCAAAATTTTTGTTGTTTCTGTGTAACAGATGTTTGAGTTTGCTGACAAGCAAGAGGATCCTACAGCAATGGATTGAAGAAAGTCGTGCACCCATTCTATTGCTCTTATTCTGGTTATCAGGTGCATTAATAATGTTTTTTTTTTTTTTTTTTTTTTTTTTTTCAGAAATAGAGGCTATCATGAGTATCAGGACTGAGCTAAGTCTATTGAATAACCCCCTAGCCCCAACCCGAACCCGAACCCGAACCCCCTCCCCCCCCCACCAATATGGTTGCAACTAGTTAGATGGTGGGAACTAAAAGTCTAAAACATAAAGATATTCCCAATGAAAAAAAAAAAGAAGGAAAAAGTTAGTTTGGTTAGCAAGGAAAATATTTCCTTACCAAATTGACATGGTTGATGCAAAAGCGTTGTACATACTGACATGCACTTTGACAAACAGTGCTAACATAACCCTTCCTAACCTCAAAGTACTGCGCCCTCAGACAGCTTCAATACCCGATGGGATTCATATAAAGCGGTTCCAAACTTCCTGTTTTGTTAGTATATCTAACAGCAAATTGGAACCGATGATGACTGCATTTCCATCCGACAAAGGACCTCGAACTGATCCGTCTCCAATGTCTGTCCAGGACATGGCATTAGACAATTTTTATTCTTATATATTACCATATTGTATTTTATTTCTGAAATTCTGGAAGTTGTTTCTTTTTCAGTTTCTAGTTTGCAATAGTATTGGTAGCCTAGGCAAAGTACAAAGAAAGGAAGGACGTAAATGGGACTGCTGTTACAAACTGCACGCTAACACTGACGCACCTAGTGGCTAATTGAGCTAGAGAGACCCAAACAAAGTCCACCTGCCAAACGGGCAGGCCCGCAAAATAAGTTTTAAGTGCGTAGTGTATAAAAGCAATGAAGCGAAAGCTTTAAAATTGATTATAATAAAAATTTTATTATAAGCATATTTAATATATTATAATAATATAATTATTTAATTTATAAATTAATTATTTTATGAAATAATTTATTATAATTTTATTATTATTGAATAATTATTTGATATTTTTTATTGAATAATTATTTTTATTTTAAGCAAAAAAAAATTTATTATAAAGATTCAAATCTTATACTATTTTATTTTACAAAATTAAATTAATGCATAAACTATTTCACCCTATTTCATAGCAATTCTGTAGAGTTGTATTTCATTTAAGTAATATAAAACTAACGTTGGTTGAAACCTGTTATTCTCTTAACTGTTATTCTCTTGATGTGTTTTAGGGAAAGCTTTAGTTGAAACCTGGAACTTCTCGGTGAAGAGTTAGCTTTGGTACTATGTACAGTAGTATTGGATTAAAATGAACGAAAAAGCTTTCGATATTTTAAATCCAGCAGCGGGTAAATGTATTCACTACGATCAGGTTTTACTTTCTAACAATATTTACAAACATCGAAACAAAAATCCATAAAATTCTTATTGTTTTATGTTTTTCTTTTGAAAGCTGGATGAGATTTATAATCTATTCTGAAAGTGTTAATGGGTCGGGGTAAGCAATCGGCGTAAACTCTAAACAAATCTTAAGAGGCATCTCTCGGACTCTCACTGCAACGAAAGTCGGTCGACTGTTTGGCTTCGTGCACCATGTTTCCCCGAAAGCTGAGGGATACTGGAATTTCTGAGTCATCTAAGTTACGCCTAGTTTCATCCTCCTTCCCACTTTTCAATGTTTCAACATCACCCAGGAGATGTCCATGCTACAAAATCCATGCTAGAACTATTTGGAGAAAAGAGAACAAGGAATGGCCGCATAGAAAATATATGATATCATTTAACGTCTTCGAGAAGTTCAAAATTTCAAATGCCATATTTGTCAAGCATTCCATTTTCATGTTGAAGTCTGGACAAATTTGTGATGAGGCGAATGGTACAGCCAAAAGACAACAAAGTTTTCTGATATTTTCCAAGTGATTGGCGCGTTCAGCCGTTAACAACGATGATACAAGGAACAAGAATAACTGTGTAGATATATATAGTAGAAGGCTGCCATCAGGACAACTAGTCAAACAAGGAGAACATCAATTATTAATATTTACGAAGTAGGGTAATTCCGAAAGCTGTATAACAATGACGACTAGAAAAAGGGGGGAGAATGCGGAGAGAGTGATTGTTGTTTTAGAAGGAGAAAAACTTGCCACCGAGAAGACCGGCATTGCGCCACTAATGAGGGCCTCAAAATATGTGAGTAATAATACGGTGGATGAAATTTTAGCTCTCACCCTTCTCAATGTTGATGGGTCGGGACCATCTTCCGGTAGAGTTTTTCTTGGAGATCATCAATGCAATCAGACATGTGAAGAAGATCCTTGTATCAGGTTCCTGAGACAACAGGTCAGCCAAAAGAAGGAGGATTACAGGCGAATTTTCAGACCTTTTTATGAAAGATTCAGAAGCAACGGAGTAAGCCTCCTAGCTAGCTGTTCCTATGATTGCAAGCAGTGATGACAGACTTTGACTTGGCTTCGGCTTTGTTTTTTCATTTTTTTTTTTTTTTAACCTTCTGAGCCACATTGGCGCTGACTATTTCGGAATCGGGATGGACTCCAAATGAGAGAAAAGCTTTTCCTACGCTTATTTTTTTAATTTACAAGACTCAAAACAGATACCACTAAGCAAGTAAATTTCAGGGAACAATAAATGGTTTAAAAAGCAGTTATTTTTCAATTCTCTTGACATTTTCAGTTTATCTCACAGAATAACATGAACAGAAACTTGATTTTGAAACAGTCATTGTCAGTGCTTATCGCTTTAGAGTCCCTTTCTGTGGAGAAATAAACTTCAAAGGAAAGCATAGAGGCTTTAAGGCTAAATTTGTATAATTTTAACTTATCACTAACTGGGTTGTCAGCATGTTCAAACTTAGCTTTACTCTGTGCCTTGGAAATACTTTAATTTTAATTGTATAAACCAACTTAATTTCTCTATTACAGGTGAAGTTTCTGGTAAAGATTGCTGCAGGGTTCCAACCAAAGGATATCATAACCGAAGTGGCAAACAATGTTGGGGCCACTTGGATTATTTTAGATAGGTTATTTCCTCATTTCTTTATTCTTCCCTTCTCCAGTTTCTCCATTTGCTGACAGGTACTACAAATTTAACAATGGCTGTGTCTACATATATTAGCTAACTTGAAGGATCTGAAGTTTCATAGTTTCTTCGTCCATATTTACTTATCCTAAGGAAGTCAAAGATGCTATAAATCTACAATTGTTTGATGTTGGCGAGAGAGCAAGGATTTCTTTGTCCCATTGTTAATCCACACTAGATGTTAACTTTTGTTTATTCTTGTAGTTCCTTTGCAAGGCACTTGACTTTCCGGTTGAGTGGCATTGAATGCAATGTATCATTGGTAAGTGATGTGGAAGGGGACACTGTTCACGATCAGTTGATTACAGAGGATGATGAGTCACACAGCTCAATGCTCATGAAAGTAACCCATAATCCCAAATCTCTGAAGCTGATGAAGGGATCAACATCAAGAGACGAGCCGGACACTAGGTGCAGGCCAAGCACCAGTGAAGAAATTCAACAAGAAACGAAGTGTGAGCCACTTAAAGAAAATGAAACTCCAAAACACGATGAGCCAACTGGAACAGGTAATAATCTTCCATATAGTAACTTCAGCGCAAGAGTTTCCAGGGCCGATTTTATGGTAGACAGGCCACGGCAGTTAAGCTGGGAAGTGATTATGCAAATAACAAAAAGATTTTCGTCAAGGGCTTTGAATGACCAGGACGAGAACTATAGCACCTATATTGGATATTTTGACCATCACTCTGTATTTGTAAAGAGATTTGCGGCAAACACTGGAAGCATTCTTGAAGCTGAAATGAGAGCGGCCATGTCTATGAACCATAAGTACATAACGGTTCTTACAGGTTACCATCAGAGCGAAAACGGAACAATTTTAATCTTTCCTCTCCTACAAGGAATGACATTAGATAGATATATTTGGGGTGAGTGAGTAATCCTATAGTCCTTCCGTTTAAATGTTCATTAATGAACAACTAATTTGCAAAAGGCTTCGTTTCTTGTTGCAGGCTCGGAAAGAAGGGAGTTGAAATTTGAGGCTAGACTGAAGATTGCCATAGCAATAGCGCAAGCTGTTCGATACATGCATGAAGAATGTCCGCAAGGGCCCATTGTGCACGGTGAATTGCAGCCCTGCAACATTTTTCTAAGGCGTGATTTGAAGCCCATGGTGAAAATATCTTAAACCAAATTCTCTTGTGTGGGCATATCATCCTCGTATTCTCTAATCATGCCGTTGTTTTTCTCTTAATTCTGTTAGATTTCTGGCTTTGGAAAGGCTACATGGCTTCATTATGAGCAAATATCATTAAACTCCAAGAACAGGTACGTATCTACTTTCTATCAAAGGAAGTCAGGTAGCCCAAAATTCCAAAAGATTGAGGGCAACTTACTTCATATTTTCTTGAGAAAATAACTAAAATTAAGCAAATTTTGTTGATAAAGGTACCTCAAGGATCCTTTAGGCCATGAATCAACGAAATTAGTGAAAAGCGATGTCCTATCATTTGGAGTTCTGCTATTGAGACTGTTTTGCCGAACATCAGCTCCTGAGGATGACAGAAGTTTAATCGAATGGGTTAGTGCTTCAGCTTAGAAATTCTTTATTTCTTCTCTTTCAGCCTTATCCAGACTATAAACATGTGGTATTTTGACAGGCCCGGCCTTTGATGCTGAAAAGAAAATTCTATGAGCTATTGGAGGAAGACTCGGAGTTATGGGACATGCATGGAATTTACAGAGTCATGGCTGCTGCAACTGCATGTACAAGGATTAAGCCAACTTCTCGACCCTATATGACTCAGGTATTTATGCTACCCCCCACAGCGCCTCCTTATTGCTTCAAAATCCTTCCCTGATTTAAAACGATATAGCCTTTATATCAGTGATCCCTTGCTTTATTGAAACCCCAATCTCAACAGGTAATTTGCCTTCTTAAAGGAGAGCTTTTTTGTAACATGCAAACGTCCCCATCAGACAGCAGTATCAGTATGTAAAAGTGGAACCAGAAATTCTACCTTCCAAGGTCACCATCTCTAAAGGAAAAGGCTCAATTGGCTGGCAATAATTTTTTTTTCTTTTTCCTGTTCATCATTGACAAAAGGAAGAATGAGAGAACTTAGCAATTTTTGGTCCCCTTGGCGTTTTTCCCCATGTATTTTTGTTTCCAGTAATGTCTAAAAACTGGTAGAAAGTAAAATTAATTACACTTTTTATTTTCAATTCAACTGATCAGAGAAGTCAATTTATTACAATTAAATTTTAAATAATTCAAAAATAATTTTAATACGAAATAAATATTAGATGTAATAACTAATTCATTATAAAATATATATTTGATTTAATGATATAATTTTAACATAAACTAAAAAGTTAAATATTCAAAATTTATCAATTACATAAAAATTTTGAAAAAAATAATAAAAATATACATGAAATTAATTTTGTACCAATTTTTCTGATTTTTTAACGATTTTTACTTATTTCTTATCATGATCCAGCGATTCAAATGGATGCTCCAGCCCGGGTTTTTAATCAATTCTAGCCTTTTCAACCCGTGAGTTGCATTCAATTCTATTATTGATCAAGGATATTTGAATGAGCGTTTACATCATTATTTATCATCTTCGTTTAAACTACTACTTTGTTCAGATAGTACAGGGAAAAAAAAAAAAGGCAAAAATTTTCCAATAAGTTCTCGTCAAATTAAATACGTAACTGCATTGATTACAACGATACACACATTCACCATCTTCCTGTTCTTTGAAAGCAAGCAAATTAAATTAAGGAAATGCCAGCATAGAATTGTGAAATATGCCCAACCAACGTTGATAAAACTGACTGGAAGCTTTCATATTCACTTGTTCTTTCTATTGATCGTTCAAATTAATGAGACAAATTTTGATGGGAGACATAAATTTAATCGGATATATCAACGTTAATATTCTACATAAAATTATCAACTTCAAAAATATAAGTGGAAAACATTAAAATGTTAAATACTCCCTTCAAAAAACTATTCATACATTTATATATTTTATTTAGATTCTGTTTATTCCATCCATAGAATGTATATGACATTATCTAAGTAAATTGTATTAATTTATTCTAACAACTCATATAAACCGCTAATCCTATGAGGTAAATAAAATGAAGACACGAGGGGTTATTTTATATTTGTAAAAGGATTCCCAACAATCTATCGAAGGAAATCTTGAAAATTCATACTATTATCTATTGAAATGAAACACGAGGGCGTGAGCAACGTGATAGGAACCAGTTTCTTTCCATTAGTATTTGGCTGTATAAATTTAACTCCCGCGCTTTACTCAAAATCACTCTTTTACTTGGTAACTTCTTTCAACCTAACCTTGAAAGAGACGTAGTCAATGACTTCTCATCTTCCCATCATCATCCAATGTCAAATCCAAAAGCGTTTAGAAGCTTGTTTACTTCTAGGGCTTTATATATATATGTATATATATTAGATAATTTTACATATGAAAATATGACAGAAATATGATTTAATAAATAAAAATTAATATTATAAATTTAAAATGACAAATTTAAATAAAAATAAAATATAAATTTAACATACATATAATATTTATGTATAAAATTTTGACTTATTTAATAATTTTTATTATATTTATATTTAAAAAATAATTTAAAAATATAGAACATAACATGCATAGTCGTATGCCAAATATAAAATTAGCCATCTGTTTGTTTTTTTTTGGGGCCAAACATTAGCCATGTGATTACATTCTCACTTTCAGGCCGAATTCCACGGTATCAATCCAGAGCACCTTGATATTTATAAATCCAACTGACTTTCTTTTTTTAGATCAACGAATTGCCTGTCGTTTCTTTTCTTTGAGGCAATAAAATAAAACAGTGTTGTACCCTGGGATTTTCTAAAATTCTGAATTAAAAAAAAAAAAAAAAACTATTGAACGCAGTTGGCAGCAAAGCATCTGACAGAGGCGTAGAGCGACGAAAAATGCCAAAACCTTACTAATTTGATACCGCGGCAGAGCCTTTCTTAGACAAAGTTACCATATGCGACGTCAATTCTTGGCATCTATCCTAAAGTCGAGAAAAGAAAATTTCTCTTTGGGACATTATGTTGTTCAATCACACTTAATTATTGGAGGAATGAAATACTATATTTTAACTAAGAAAGCTGTCTCAACTCTCAACCGCGCTTCGGGATGCTTTCCCCAAAGTTATTTCTGGCCTTGGTTTGATTGACGGACAACTAAGAATTAAATAAAATTTAATAATTTTAAATATGATATACAATATGATTAATAAATATAATATAATATATTTAAATATAATTAATACTATATATTTAAATCACGTTTATAATTTATGTTTAAAATTTTAATCTATTTAACTTGTGTCCTATTTACACTAACAAAATAAATATAAAAAAAACTCAATGCACTACATTTTTATACGGATTATAAATATATAATTAATGTGCAAAGAGAATCAAATTATGAATAATTCATCCTTTTTCTCTAGGTCTGCGAAACTGAATTTTAGTGATGATCGTGGCATACAAATCGTTAACATTTGGTTCCGTCACGACTCGTTCGGTTCCCCAACATTGGCACATGGGGTGAAATCACAGACTGCTTTGCAAATGGATAAACGACACAGCTCCTTTTCTATTCAAAATTTTCAGTCGAAATGGAAATATAAATACCATCTTTCGGCCAAAAAGTACAAGCCAAAGATAAGCATGAAAATATTTATTCGCTTATTCATACCATTAAAAAAAAAAAGGTTAATGAGCTCTATTAATTTTAGCTACTATAATTCTTTGTTCTTTGCAATAATACACACGCCGTTATTCAAAATCAATTAAAAAAATCAATGAATAAATATTCAAAGTTTTTCCTTAAATATTTGAAATAAAAGGAACAAATTAAGCAATATTTAGCAATAATAAATATATAATTAATTGGTTTCTACTTTATTTGAACGAACAATAATAAAAAATGTTTACGACATCGAAATGTTGGCTCGTGATGATGTGATATCAATTCCTTATAAATTCCCTCGACAATTTTATCCCTACCTGTTAAGGATATCGGATAGTAAAGTTTTCCAATAAAGGTTATGAAAACAATAATTTTAATAAAAATACAATAAAAATTTAAAATATAATATAATATAAAAAAATACAAATAAAATATTAATATTGAAATATATTCAAAATTATATAAAATAATTTATCAATAAATTAAAATTTTTATAAATATATAAAACTTTAAATATGATTTAGATATAATAATATCAATAATTATATATATATATATATATA
>JBBYHK010000006.1:8700759-8719721 GCA_038382065.1 Adansonia grandidieri | reverse complement strand
AATTTTTATAAATATATAAAACTTTAAATATGATTTAGATATAATAATATCAATAATTATATATATATATATATATATATATATAAAATTACAAGAGGCAGACATGTGTTTCGACTTCCCACTCTCCACTTACAACGTTGTTATCGTGCAAAGAAATTTTGATTATTAGTCAAGAAGGTTGAATATTGTTTCCGCCGATTTATATCTTCCAAAGTCCAAATTCCAATATTCCAACCAATTCTTATAAATTACGTCCAAAGTTTTAATGAATCTACTGTTACTAAAACTTATACAGACCACACGAGTTTTGAAATTGATAAGCCTCTTTTAATAAGAGTGTTCAATCAGTTGACCAATAAATATTTAAGCATAATATATATATATATATATATATATATTCAAAATTTTTAGAGTAATATACTAATAAATATATTTTTAGAGCAAATATTTCAAAAAAGAGATTTATCAAATACATCTTTTTTTTTTTAATTCTTTTAACAGAGTATGTTATGCGTATTATTCCTGACGATTGATGATTACTATGAGTTAATTATTATTTTTTAATTTTAATGTCTCCAATAATAATATACATATAAGTTTTTTTGGTCAAACTTGAATAATGATATTTAATAAAAGTAATTATGAGCTTAGTCGACGGTTAAGAAAATCTTTAAATGTTGAGATTGGCAACAAAATAATAATTATTTGTAAAAAATTTAAACCCATACCACCATTATTATTAACTTTTATTAAATATAAATTTAAATCAGTTGACAGTCTTAGTTCAAATTAATTGGGATCGTCACAGTCGGAAAACTTTGAATTAGAAAGATATTTGGTACGACAGACCTCTAATATCAGGTACGATAAAAAATTAATTAAATTATGATATAAAGTATATAAATATTTAAATTTTTATATAATAGAAATTATTAAAAAATTAAAATTTATATAAAACTTAAAATATAATATAAACGAATTTTAATGTTAATACAATCAGAAATCTTTGGGAGGCGAATATTGCTCCTGTTACTAGAGAGGGCATTAACGTCAATCAAAATGCATAGACCGTGGCTTTTCGATTAATTTATGGACGTGTCCAACCTTCGATGACGTAAATAATCAATAAAATCAAGAAAATTCCACTTAGAAATTTAGCAAACCCCCCCAAAAAAAAAAAATTCAGTCATTCATATTTCGTTCAAAAAAAAAAAAAAAAAGGGAAATATCTAACGGGAAGTGTGGTCTTTTATTGTGTGGCTTCAATATTATCTCTCTCATTTCGCTCACAGGATTATCTCTTCACCATCCTTCGCTTCAAAATCCATCGCTTGTTGGTCCAAATTTCCATCTCTTCGCTTCTCTCAAACCTAAATTAAACCCAATAAATAAATAAATAAGGAAAGAAAGAAAGAAAAACAAATAACGTAACGCTTTCTCGAATTCGAAACCTGAAGGAGACAACCCTCGGATTTATTTTTTTCTTTTTCTATTAGCTCCGCAAAAAAGCTCTCCCTCTTTTTCTCTATCTTTTTTGATGTGTTTGATGGTTGAGTTATTGTTCAATGCTTAGTTCGATTCAATGAAATGACTCCGCTATTGTAAAAATGGCCTCTGCTGCTTCCTTATCCGGTGGGTTACACTTTTTTTTTTAATTTATTTAATTTTCTGTTCTCTCCGATCAACTATGTTTCTTGTTTGGTTAGTAATGAGGAATGTTGGGAAAAAAATGACTGAATTTCTGTCCTCCGGTGCTCGTTTCTTCACTAAATTTCGACTTAGTTTTGATTTTAAGTAGCCAAAAGAGTGTGAAGAAATTAATTCTATGTTTTCTTTTTTTTTTTCTACTCCAATTTTATTCATTTATTTGGTTTTCGGTTCATTTGATTGCAGTTTCTTTGGAATGCGTTAATATATGTAAGTTAACGAAAGGGGAAGGAAGTGGAAGGTATGACTGTAGCGTGCTTTCTTGTGCTTGGAAAGCTCCGAGAGTCCTGACTGGATCCCTTGCCAGCACTGCCAGTCCTTCTCATTCTTCCTCCTTTGCCAACGCCCGCCACGGAAGAAGAAATCGGATCAAATCAGTAAGTTTTTATTTATTTATTATTTTTAAAATTTTTCCATCTTAGTGTTTTGTCAAATTCTTAGAATTTCAAAGTTCGTTAAAATGTATATTCATTGGAGGTGATTTTAGATTGAATCTACTGTGTTTATATATTTTTCGTTGATTTGAATTATGATTGATGTTACGGTATGATGATAGGACCTTGAATCTTGTAATAGGCCGTCCAATAAGATTTGAAACTGGTACATAGGAGGGGTTGTTAATCTTAGGTTGACAAATATGAAACGTTTTAGTGAGCTCAGAATGTGAGTTTGTGTGTCTTTAGTGCGTATAAACATCCAAAATTTACTTGGTGAATGAATTAAATAAAAAAAATAGTAATTGGAGTGTGTTACGTTAAGGTATAGAACATTTGGAAAGAAAAATATTAATTATTAGGGAACTAAAACATGCACATTTTAAGCCATTTAGATGGAATATTTATTTATTTTCCCAAATATTGGTGCTATGTGTCTGACTTTTGTAAAAATTGCATGCATGGTTGCTAATGTTTTTGTTGATTCAATCTTGTGTTTTTTCCAGGCTCTTAATGAAGGAGGATGGCATTCAACGGATGTATCTGGGTTTGTACTGCTTGAAAAACTCTTGAGATCAAGCTTGCTTCATGTTGGTCGTAAAAGATGGCAGTTGTATTGTTCTTTATCTTTCTCTTCAGATGCCTCTAACGAGGTTTCACCTGAAAGGTTGTGGGAGGTACAATTGAATTTTTTTGAACTCTTATCCTTAAAAATGTTTATATTCTGTTAAGCAAGGCTGTTACTGTGAATTGTTCTAACTTATAGTGATTATTGTTATAATTGCATTAGGATCTGAAGCCTACCATATCATACCTTTCGCCTAAAGAGTTGGAATTGGTCTGCAATGCTCTCAAGGTATGTTCTTGGCTTTGCAAAAAATTTTTGCCATGCACTTTCTGAAAAATATCTCTTAACATTATGGTTAAACCATAATTTTTTTTTTTTTTGTTTGGTACAGCTAGCTTTTGAAGCACATGATGGTCAAAAGAGAAGGAGCGGGGAGCCATTCATCATTCATCCAGTTGAAGTTGCACGCATTCTTGGAGAACTTGTGAGTTAATAGAAGTATGCTCTGATTGGAAAATGTACTCTGCATTGTGATATGAAGTCTAACTTGCCTTAACTATTATTCTAGGAGTTAGATTGGGAGTCTATTGCAGCTGGATTGCTACATGACACTGTGGAAGATACAAATTTTGTTACATTTGAAAGAATAGAGGAGGAGTTTGGTCCTACCGTACGACGCATTGTAGAAGGAGAGACTAAGGTGCTTTATTTATACTTCTATAAATACTATTAATATACTCGTCTGTTCTAGCTTCAATGTCATGTCAGACAAAACTCTAGATAGTTTTGGCTTATTTTGATTTCTTTTATCTTGTTTAATAATCAGGTGTCCAAGTTGGGAAAATTGAAGTATAAGAACGAAAATGATTCAGTACAAGATGTGAAAGCTGATGACCTGCGGCAGATGTTTCTAGCCATGACAGAGGAGGTTATTATTTTTTCTTTCTTTTTCTTTTTTTTCCCCCCTTATGCTTTTATGGAAAGTAATGTGCTAACCAAATGTTTTCCTTTCTAGGTTCGTGTCATCATTGTCAAATTAGCTGACAGATTGCATAATATGCGGACTTTGTCTCACATGCCTCCGCATAAACAGGTTGGTGGTATGAGTTTAACCTTACCTAGTAATTGATCATTTACGTATTCTTGTTAACATTGCTGTTTTATTCAGTCCAGCATTGCAATGGAGACATTGCAGGTCTTTGCCCCTTTGGCAAAATTGTTGGGGATGTATCAAATCAAGGTATATCCGTATGCTTTTTGAAAATGCAATTTCCATTTTATGCTCATGAATTCAAGATAATATTTGGTGTTAACACAACCTGATTGTACTTTGTAGTCTGAACTTGAAAATTTATCCTTCATGTACACAAATCCTGAAGATTATGCCAAAGTGAAGAGAAGAGTTGTTGACCTATATAAAGAACATGAAAAAGAGCTTGTGGAGGTAAAAATTGTCCTCTTGTACTCAAAAGTATCAAGGTAGATGTCTACAAATATTATATATATGGTAACTGACATAGTAGTTCAATGTTGAAAGTGTACTATACGGGAGTGTCAAGATTGGAGGTTCTTGAACTAATATCATATCTACTTAGTTATAATTTTCTTTTCTTTTCTTTTCTTTTCGTTTTTTTGGGTACTAGGCAAACAAAATTTTGATGAAAAGGATTGAGAATGATGAATTCCTGGACCTTATGACTCTTAAAACTGAAATTCGTGCAGTGTGCAAGGAACCTTACAGGTGAAGCCTTGAATATTTTTTCCCGCCTATTTGTTCGTTATTTATTCAGTTTTCTTCCTCGTGATACTCATTGCTAGAAGTTTTGGGGATTATTTCAACCTGCATTTTCTGTATACGATCTATGACTGAGTAGATTTATTGGGATTGTCCTTGAACAAAGAAGAATAAGATGCAAATTTCATGCTGTAATTTCACATATATTTGCCTTCCCTGATTAAGTGGGATATGAGTAATTTGGTGTATATTTGAAATGACCAACCACATGGTTCTAAGTCAGTTTTGTGGGAATGGGGCTGGGAGACTGGGACCCATGATTCTTTCTTCACCTAATTCTCAAAGGGGAGCAGAGATGCCATTTGACCCTGAGACAGTTGGATTGAGTGAGATGTAAGATATCATTTTGAATATCTATATTCAATATGGTGTTACTTTAAATTCCTGTAGCTAATTTTCCGTTCCGTGTTACCTTATTTACCTCTTGTTATGATGGTGTTTGAAGGCTTTTTTGGCAGGCTTTTGAGTGATAATTTCCTTACGTGTAAATTTTGTTATTGGCTCGCAGTATTTACAAATCTGTGCTCAAGTCCAACAGTTCAATCAGTGAGGTTAACCAAATTGCCCAGGTCTGTTCTATATGTCCTTGAACCATCTGGATGTGTAAAATGAATTATGAAACTTTTCTCATGGTTTATTATATATTAACACATTCATTCCTGTTGGTTATAAAACAGCTTCGTATAATCATAAAACCAAAGCCATCAGCTGGAGTTGGGCCTTTGTGTAGTCCACAGCAGGTGAATTATTCTGCCTATGCAAAATTAGTTAGTAGTCATAGAATGCATCTGTACTTGGGTAACAATTGCTTTTTCTTTTTGCAGATTTGCTACCATGTTCTTGGATTGGTCCATAGCATCTGGACTCCTGTTCCTAGAGCTGTATGTATCCTTTTTTTCTCCTCATTTGATGTGTCTTTTTTTATATTAGTTTATTGATATTTAGTAAAAATTGCCTATCTTTTGAACAGATGAAAGACTACATAGCAACACCAAAGCCTAATGGCTATCAAAGTCTTCATACAACAGTAATTCCATTTTTGTATGAAAGCATGTTTCGCCTGGAAGTTCAGGTTCTTAAATTCTCAATGATCCTCTCAGCTATTTCTTAAAACAACATTTGCTAGGTTAAATTATTTTAAATAAAATTTTTAATGTGAGCATATCCGTAACTTCATTCCAAACAATTTTGAATCTTCTGATTATTACCAAAGTAATAATTATTGACTCATTTATGTTATAATGTATCAAAAGATGAATGTACATGTGATGCTCATTGTAATTTGCAACATATTTGATTAAATACTGTTGGTTTCTTGCAGATTAGAACTGAAGAGATGGATTTGATCGCTGAGAGAGGCATTGCTTCTCATTATAGTGGGAGAGTCCTTGTTACTGGTCTAGTTGGGCATGCTGTGCCAAATGGTAGAAGTTCAAGAGGAAAGGCAGTTTCCCTTAACAATGCCAACATAGCACTCAGGGTATACCTATTTTCCTTGAGTAATTGTCATTAAGAGTCATCCTTAAATGAGATTTCTTGACACCTTTTAAAAGTCCCCTAACAAAAATGCAAAGTTATTGATGAAGTCCTTTCTTTTATCCAGGTTGGTTGGCTCAATGCAATTAGAGAATGGCAAGAGGAGTTCGTTGGCAACATGAGTTCTAGAGAATTTGTTGATACCATCACCAGAGATCTCTTAGGTAGTCGTGTCTTTGTGTTTACCCCAAGGGGAGAGGTAATTCACATAACAAATTTGTGCATGTATTTCTGCTAAAATATTAACAAAAATCTGTGAGGACTAGTATCTTGATAAATATTTTGTGTGATGGACAGATTAAAAATTTGCCTAGAGGTGCTACTGTCGTTGACTATGCATACATGATTCACACTGACGTTGGAAACAGAATGGTAGCTGCGAAGGTACTTTTGTTGTCTTTTATGGCACAGTTTTTCCAATTCCAGTTTCAGCCTAAACAAAAGCCCCAGTTTAATGCTTGACCTTCTATTGCAGGTCAATGGTAATCTTGTTTCTCCCATGCATGTACTTGCCAATGCAGAAGTTGTGGAGATTATCACCTATAGTGTTAGTATATATTGACCATTGTCTAATACTTCTCCGTTTCACTGTGCTTATAATCAAACATGTTTCCTTGATAATGTTTAAATTGTGGGATTACACATAGTTCCTATGCATGGGAAAAATATATAATTTTTTCTTTTCTTTTTCTATCAACTTCTGAGTATTGTTGCATGATTTAGGTGATTGGACCTATTATTGAAGAGATTTACATCTATTTACTATTTTGTCAATTGTGAAAGAACAGAAGAGACATAGGTTGCGGTTAAAGTACTTGTAAAGATCTGGTTATTGCTGCTGAATAAGCTTATATGTGTTCTCATTTTCCCACTATCCTAAATTACCTGGTTCCATATTGATATTATAGGTTATTTTTGCACAAGCTTAACCCCATTTTTACAACTTTGCCTCTTGTTCCAGGCGCTTTCAAGCAAATCAGCCTTTCAAAGGCATAAACAGTGGTTGCAACATGCTAGAACACGTAGTGCCAGGCACAAAATTATGAAAGTAGGTTGAATCGCATGGAGTATGAATTATCAATTCTTTTATTTCTTTTATTCTCTTAATTTTCAATGCTCTGATTATCTAAATTGCTACTTGTAATTAGTTCTTGAGGGAGCAAGCTGCACTATCTGCTGCGGAAATAACTAAAGATAGAGTAAATAACTTCATTGCTGACTCCGAAGAGGAGAGTGAATCAGAAGAGCTCTTACATATTTCCAGACAGAGCAAACCTCAATGGGAGAAGATCCTGGGGAATGTTGTGGACTTTTCATCCCCAGGAAGAAGTTCTGAAGATGCCTTGACTGCGAAAAATGGAAGTATTTGGGCTCCTAAGGTCAATGGGAAGCAAAACAAACATGTACAGCATGTGAGTTTGAAGACTAATGGGAAGTTTTTATCACTGGGCAATGGTGCTGCAAAAATGATACCTGCAAATATTCAACCACAGATGGTCTTGCCTGGTTTGGAAAGTTGGCAAGCCAGTAAAATTGCCTTGTGGCACAATCTTGAAGGACATTCCGTTCTGTGGTTTTCTGTTGTTTGTGTAGACAGAAGAGGTAAACCATTCGGTACTTATGGTTACAATTAATTTTCTCTTTCTTTTCCATAGAAGGTCTTTTTTAATAGTAAGTGGTATACAAATCCAACATTCGGAGAAAGTAAGCACTTTAGGTTTTGTGGGAAGATTAGGGAGGGATCCAATGAGACTAGTAAAATAGAGTCCTACGGTTGACTTGCTTCTTTTTCCACTGACTGTCAAAGGAACTGTGGATCATCCTACCTAGCTATTCCTATAGGCATTAATAAAGTCTTGGAACCTTGTCGGGCGGATTCTACTCAGAGCATTTAGATAATTAGATTTAGTATGTCATATTTTTGCAGACTTTTAGATAACATCAGCTTTTTTCTTTTTGGCTAAATGGTTTAATTTGCAAACTTGATTTTAGGGATAATGGCTGAGGTCACAACAACATTGGCAGCTGTAGGCATCACTGTATGTTCCTGTGTGGTGAGTGATTTAAATTCATCTGTCATGTTTTTTTTTGCTTCTCACAGTTAAAGTGTTTGCTAGTTCTATGACATTTTTTTTTCGCTTTCTTTTTTTAGGCTGAGACTGATAAAGGAAGGGGAATGGCTGTTATGTTATTTCATGTTGAAGCCAACCTTGAAATTTTGGTACTGTGTTAAGTTCTACTTTTATCTTGCATCTTATATTGCTTTTACCTTGTTCATTTTCAATTTAGGAGCAAGAGTTTATGCATTTTTGAAAAGATCATGAGATGAAGATTTACAGACTGATATGATGAACCACTCGGTTCTTTCTCAGATTAATGCTTGTTCGAGGGTTGATTTAATCCTGGGTGTTCTGGGATGGTCAATCGGTTGCAGCTGGCCAAGCTCAACAGAAAATAACCAACTATTCCTGGAGTGCTAATTCAAATAATGGACCCAACAAATCCAACTAGTTGACACCCAGCGGCGGCAAGCTTGGGTATGAAGTTTTGTCCCTCATACCGTTTCTTATAGTAAATTTTGCTTCGCTAGTCCATTAATCTTTTATCCATTTGTTAAACGGTCATAAACAAATAAACCGGGAGGCCAGTAAGGTCTGGATCAGGGCTCTGTCTGTAGTAAGAAAAAGAGAAGGTTAGAGTCGAATATACACTTGGTAAAGATGATACACGTATGAGAAGGATAGGTGAACACTTTATACAAGTTTCTTAACTATTTCATATAAATACAGTGTGTTCCCCCTTTTCTTTTGTAGAAATTAATAAATTATTTTCTCAATTTTCTTAAGTACTCCTTTTTTGGGAATTCTATGCGATCATTGAGAACTTAGGTTAAATAATGAATATTGCCACCGAATAACAATATTATAATTATGAAATGCGAGTAGCTTTTTTACAAAATGGGGTGGAAATAAAACATTAAACATTAGTCTGCAAAAAAATAAAAGCATATTCAGAAATTATTGACAGAGCAAATTGAGCTCTTTACATCATTAGCCCGCCAACGAAATCATGGTTGAGCAACACAAAAAAATCAATTAAAGAGAAATTTAATAAACCCCACTCGCCTTCTTCAATACCATAAAGGACAGACAAAAAATTTTTGAAATTAAAAGGAAAAAAGAGAAGAGTTAAGCTGTTTTGTAGCCATTAGGAACTGAATTAGGTTCAGAGGTGAAGAAGAAAGGTCCCACGCTGTAAAGCTTGATCTTCTTTTGATTGAGAACACGGAAATCAGAAAGAGCAGCGCCACTAATGCCTTTGTTGACGTCCACCGGAACATTACAGGTCTCCAATGGAGAGCTTTCAAGAAATGCCTTGCAGTCCGTGAGCTTGCTCAAATGATCGTCAACGTTATCGACGCCTGAAGGAGACAATCTTGCAAAGAAGTAACCCTTTGCGTCAGTTTCTCCACTGCAAACCGAGTGAGGTTTCTCGTGCCCGTTCTCGTCAACAGCTAGACATGTTATCCTTGCCAACGCTCCTGCGCCCATTGAAGGAAATTTGAGCAAAAACATGACTTGAATTAGATATAGTCTTAAAATCAATGTAAGAATATAACGACACTATTTAAAAAAAGAACAACAACAACAGGGCCTAAATCATAAATATGAAATGCTTAAGTAGTAAGTGTATGTTGTCAAATAAATTACCTTGAATTGGATAATACTTAGGACCTGATTTACATAAAACAAGCCCTTGAACACCAATAGGGAGAACTTGGGACTCTGGCTTTTCGAATTCTTCTGGCTGTGGTTTATAGAAGTTGTTTTCGGTGCTATAATCAGGCTTTTCTTCCTTTTCTGGCTGTGGTTGGTAGACAGGTTTTGTGCTATAACCAGGCTTTTCTGTCTCTTCTGGCATTGACTTTTCCTTGTCTTCTGGCTGTTGTTTATACAAGTTTGGCTTAGTGCCATAATCAGGCTTCTCTTCCTTTTCTGACACTGGTTTTTCTGGCCGTGGTTGGTTCGCTGGTGGTTTTGTGACATAAGCAGTCTGTGGTTGGTACAAGTCTGGCTTTGTGCCATACTGAGGCTTTTCTTCACCTTTTGGCGAGGGTTTTGTTTCATAATTATTCTTCTCTTCTCCTTCGGGTTTTGTACCATAACGATATGCTTGGTTTTTGGATGAGTCATCATAACTGTAGTCATTGGCAGAAGCAACGACAAGCCGTGAACATAGAAGCAAGGAGGTAGCCAACAAGGGACAGGAGGAGAAAGCCATAATTCCAACTATAACTACTCAAGTACAAAGAGAAGAAATTTGATTGCATGAAGTACAGAGGGCTACCTTCGCTGTCTTTTATATGTAGGTTTAGGGAGGTTGGTGTAATGAGCCAATGACTATGTAATAAAAAAAAAAAATAGTCTTTAGGATGATTTGGCTGCACGATGGCACGAAGATCTGCAAACTTGGTTAGCACTAACTATTATTACAGCAATTTGTTCATGGACAACCATTTTTTTAATGCCACATGGACAATATTTTTTATAATACATATGGATTTTGTTAAGAAAGTGCCTTAAATATATTATTTAAGGTTATTATTTATATTAATATCTTGATCCAATGCTTTGAAAATAATAAATAAGGTTGTCAAATATTGCATTTAATATAATATTCTTACTATAAATAACATATTAACTAACCTTAAATATGTCATCAGCTCACTCGTTGCTAAAACACTTAACCTAATTTATAACTTGAAAATTACTTATATGATATAATATTATTACAATAAATAACATATTAACTAACCTTAAAAGATATCCGAATGTCATTTGTTAGTAAAACTTTTAGCCTATTCTATAAGTTTGAAAATGAACTATATGAAGTACAATGAATGTCATATTCATTTCTTTTTTAAATCGACATCCAATCATATATTTTGAACAACAATTTTAAACCTAAATAAAAATATAAAGGCTCATATAACTTATTAAACTCAAATCTAAACTCCAAAACATAACTACAAATCTCAAACTAAGGTTCCTATATATATATATATATATATATATATAAATACACACACACACACACATGTATAAAACAGAACCTAAGGCTGAGGAACGAGAGGTGTGTATTTATACTAAAAAAATGAATAAGTGATTAGTAAGTTAAAACTTTTAAATTTTTTTAGTCAAAACTTGATATTTGGTTACATATTTCAAACTTATAATGAGAATTGTTATACAATGGATTAATTTCCGGTTATTTTGGACAATTAGGATCGGGAAACCACGAAGACTAAACTAAAGCCTTTTTTGTTTACATGGCCCGTGAAAAAATAATTTGGGCTATCATGGCCCATAAATATAATAACCAAAGGACACGCGTACTAACCAGTCACCTCCAAATGTTAAAAACCCTGATCCAAAAGCAAAAGCGGCAGCCCCTCCCAAACCCTAGGGTTAACGCGGTCATCTATATAAGCCGCTATCACTTCTCTTTTATCCTTCTTCGCTTTAAAGCAGTTAGCGTAGCTGCATACCGAAGGGTGGGAGAGATGGTTTCGCTTAAGCTCCAGAAACGGCTCTCAGCGAGCGTTCTAAAGTGTGGAAAAGGAAAGGTTTGGCTCGATCCAAATGAAGTCAACGAGATCTCCATGGCCAACTCCCGTGCGTTTTCCTCTTCTCTATCTTTTACCGTTTTCGTAATCATCAGTTTGAAGTTTAGTGATAATTTGGACTTGATTTAGCATCGTTCGTTGCCAAATAAAGTGCTGGAAATGAAGCTAGAAAAATGAAAGCTGAGACGCTAAAGTTTCAAATTTTTTAGGATTTGAATCTATAAGAGCTGCTTTATTTCACTTTAATGCTCTGTTTTCTTCATTGATTCTTTTTAGTAATTTATAATAGTAAAGTTCTATATAGTTTGCGGAGATGAGCCTTAGCATATTTACAATTCAATTTGTGAGTATGCTATTACAAAGAAAGATAAAATTTTTAACTAAAACGTATGGTGATTGCTACATCAATTTACTTTGAGATTTCCTTCACGAGAAAATCAAAATTTCACATTAGTAATAGTGTGCAGCTGGAGCTGTCTAAATCTTATCATTTTGTTGAATGAATAATTTACTTTAAGTAAACACAAGGTTAATTCCTTGTTTGCTCCATTGATATACATATATATATGTATGTAGATATATAGATATATATAAAGCTTTTTTCATATTTTCTTAGCTGTAAATTATTAACAAATAATAGCAAGTTCAAGTTGATGTAATCTGTTACTCATTAAGAGATTGGATATTCTATAGACTCAATTGTTATTAGGTTTTTTAGCTTGGCGCAAAATATGTTTTATTGTTTGATTATGATCATGCTAATATTCGAATTGGGAATTGCAGGCCAGAATATAAGGAAGCTGATTAAAGATGGTTTTATCATCAGGAAGCCAACCAAGATTCACTCTCGATCACGTGCACGGCGCATGAAGGAAGCTAAGAGAAAGGGGCGCCACTCTGGGTATGGTATGTTTTTTTAACGTTCTTTATGATTGTGAGATTTACTGGTCTGGGTGTTTTTATAGATGCAGAGTAGGTAGGTTTAATAACTTTCTGTGTAGTTCACAGATTTGAGTATCATATTGAAGTCAGATTATGTTTTACTCATCATGTTTTTGAAGTTAGGATGTCCAAAATCATACTATAAAAGATGAAATTAAGTATTATGGAGATTCTTTATCCTGTGAGGAATCATTTGTTAGGCATCAGAAATTGTGTTGCATATTGTGAAAAATATTAAATATTTATGTATTGAATAGATAGATCTTAACTTTCATGCTGATTTTAGGTAAGCGCAAGGGTACAAGGGAGGCGAGGTTGCCCACGAAGGTCTTGTGGATGAGGAGGATGCGTGTTCTGAGACGCTTGCTTCGCAAGTATAGGGAATCAAAGAAGATTGACAAGCACATGTATCATGACATGTACATGAAAGTCAAGGGTAATGTTTTTAAGAACAAGAGAGTTCTTATGGAGAGCATCCACAAATCCAAGGCTGAGAAGGCCAGAGAGAAGACATTGTCTGACCAGTTCGAAGCTAAGAGGGCTAAGAATAAGGCAAGCAGGGAAAGAAAATTTGCTAGGAGAGAGGAGCGTTTAGCCCAGGTAAGAACTTTTGTATCATGTTGTTTCTGGTGTGCACTGAGCTTAAAGACTTATTTGCCCTTTTTTTCTTGTCAAAATTTTTTTATTGGAAACTGTAGATGTTCTCTGGCTTGCAATACTGTGATCTTTTTGTATAATTCTTGTCATTTTTGTAATGATTATTTGCCTATATGTAATTATCAATGACATTGAATGGATTAGTTTATATTATTTACGGCTAAATTTTTTCTTCTTAAGTTATGACGTGGGTTTTGTGTTTTTTTTCCTTAATCACCTTAGGGTCCTGGAGGAGATAAGCCGGCTGCACCACCAGCTGCGGCTGCTGCTCAACCAGCTGTGTAAGTACATACTTTGAAATCGAATTTCTTTTGCCAAGGGATTAGGGTTTAAGTGATATAATATGATTCTCTTTTGCCCTTTTTTAATCTATTCAGGGTTTCCAAGAAGTCCAAGAAGTAAGAAAGTAAGCTTCCCTACTGAAGATTACTGATCAACCGTGACTTTAGATATTAGTATTTCCAAGTGATCTTGTCGAGCCAGTATGCTGTTTTTGGTTAATATGAAGTTTGTTCTTTTAGATGGATTAAGCTTTTATGTTTTGTTCTCTGTTTACTGGTTTTGTCTTTTGTTTTAATTATATTATTATATAATATTGTGTCGAATTTATATTCCTAGTGGATCCAGATTTCCCATTTATTTCAAAATCACTTGATTTAATTATCACAAGTCGATATTCAGTTGGTAGCCGTGGTCATGGCAGAACTCTTGGATCATGATACAATGCGCTAGCCATAGGGTTTAGATAATGGTCTCAACTGGAGTATGTTTATTATTATAAAATCTCTAATTGAGTTTGGAGTAACGAGTTAAGTGATATCAATTTAATTAAAAAATTATGTAAAAAAAATCTAATTAGAATCTTTAAAATAAATATAAAATTGAAGGTTTTTTTTTTTCATTTCATTTGAAAAATATTTAAATAATTAATTTTTACTTGAAAAAATTGGGTTTTACTAGAAGACTCACTTTTTACCTGAAATAACTTCTCACTTTGAAAAAATGGTGAAATTTTTTAATTAATTTTTTATTTTAAAAATTAAATTAGAAGTAAATTTTCACCTATTTTTGTGGGTGTATTAAAATTTTAGTATAATTTAAACTTCTGAATTCTATTTCTATTTATGTATATGCAACGAAAGAAGAAGAACGCACGCATTTTTATGAAGGAAAATGCTGCTTCTAAATCCTATCCCGCTAAGTCGCTAGCCTTTCATTCTTCAACTCTTATTAAAAAGAGATTATATTCAAGCTTCAGTTTTAAACGGTACTTCTCACCTTTATCTTCGAACATCAAGAAAATGGAAAATTATAACACTAATTTACTACTATATGTTGCCTTGCCTTGCTTTGCTTTCTTTCATTGCAGCATTTGCTCCCACCAACTCATCTAAAGACTTCTTTGGTATCGTGCATTGGATGAAGCACCAAGATTGTTATCTCTAAATATTGGTTTTTGTGCAGTCAGATCTGCACTTCCATGATAAGCTCTAACGTGGGATGAAACTTGATGAATAGGTGGATCATTCGGGTTGTTACAGATCCCCAGTTTAACGATGAATGTCGCTGTGCTACCTTTATTATGGCCCTCGCTCTCCATCCATATGTGGCCTCCCATCAGATTTACGAACCTGATTCAACATTCCAGCAACGTATGCAGTAGCTAAAGTTAATAAGTTGGCAACATTATTTTGATTGCCACTTTGAATTCTCCGATTATAAGGATAAACACCAACTACTTTATGTGCAAAGGGTATTCGGAATTTTCTACTTTTTACCTTTTACAAATGGCAAGTCCAAGTCCAGCACCTCCACTATTTCGACTGGATCCACTACGTGGCTGTGCAAATTTCGTAAAAAGAATCGGTATATCTTGTGGTGGAACACCACAACCAGAATCCTTAACCTGCCAGAATAGATGATAGGGAAATCAACAAGAGCATCATGTGATAGCTAGTAAAGCACCAGATAATCTCCAATAACGAGAAAGCACGGACGTTAATTCATTGGATTGTACATCATAAACAAACACTAAGGGATGCATTCATATTGGAAATCCTATATGGCATAATTTGAATTCGAAAATTATAGCATTAGATAGCAATAAACAATCCGGAGATGCCTTCAAGATCATATTGCAAAACTTAAATTAGAAAGTAAACCAAAATGAAATGAAAAATGATACAGTCAAGAACCTGCACTCTTAGGTAGAAGTGGCCTTGACTTGACACTGGGTAAAATTCTGGAGGTCGCCAGTCTCTTAAAGACTCTGGTTTTGCAACAGAAGCTATAATTGAAACATATCCCTCCTTTGTGAACTTCACAGCATTACCCACGATATTTAAAATCGTTTGCATAAGCCGTTTCTCATCACCAACAGCATACATTGGCAAATCAGGTGCCAGGATCATAGTCATAGAGAGCTTCTTTATAGATGCAATGGGCTTTATCAGATTAATGACCTAAATACATCAACATTACTACCAAAATTAAACTGCAAAGGCTAAATTGTTTCCATTTCCATGCTAAAAAAAAGTACAAAATCACATTTAATTACCTCTTTGAAGATTCCATGAAGATTCAACATTCCAAAGTCTAATTCTAGGCTGCCATCTTCAAGTCTTGAAAGATCCAGGACATCATTGATTAGTGTTGCCAAAAGGTTGCTACTCCTTAGCACTGTCTCAATCATAACTCTTTGCTCTGGAGTTAGCTCAGTTTCTAAAAGAAGAGTGCACAATGCAATAATTGCATGCATTGGTGTGCGCATCTCATGATTCATTACAGCAAGGAAATCGTTCCGTGCATGAATTGCCTTCTCAGCCTCTCGACGAGCCAAGTCTAAAGCAATATTTTGATCCATGAGCTGATCACGGGCCCGCATGGATTCCTCCAGAATAGCAGCATGCGAAAGAGCAACAGCGACCTGTACAAATATTACCATGAGTTCAGGGCTGGCATCATGTTAAGGATCAAAGCCTCTTAATAAGTAAATAATATTTTCCAACTATAGAATAAAGAGGAAGAAGATCAAGTCCAGTCATTGAAGCTTTTTGAAAGTAAATTCATAAACTTACAGCCAAGTACATAACTAAAACTGAAGGTGAGCATATCATTAAGAAGTGACATCATAGAAGCAGCCAATGAAAGAAAGCACATAAATCATAAGATGACCTGGTCTGCCACAACTTCGACAAGTTCCAATTCATGGTCTCGCCATTTTCTGGCACTGTCTGTGGGGAGGATAAGAACCATGATTGCATAGCTTTTTGCAGAAAGATCAGGCCAGTCATTAATTTGGAAATTTGAGAGATGTAAAAGAGGCACCCTAACAGCAACAACCTCTGGGGGCACATATCTTCCCACTAGAGGTCTGATCCTGGCTAGAGGGCAGGTATGGGGTATACGCACTGCTCGAGGACTATTGAAGATTTCATTGACTATAGGAAGATTTATCGGAACAGTCGATCCAACCTGTATTTGGTAGTTTAGAGTATGTGAAAGTTGCAGACCTATACCAGTCCTTGATGGCATCCACAGGGCACATTCCTCCAGGCCCAAGGTCCTACCCAATTCAACAAGGGTAGTCTTCAATATCGTATGCCTGTCGAGCGTGCTTCTGATTTCATGAGTTAGCATCCTTACGTGCCTTCCAGTTTCTTCCTGAGTGAGAATAAGGCCCATTTCCCTGTCAAGCTCTTCGGCTTTATTCCTCAGAAACAATTCCCGTGTTTTAACACTCAACAGATCAGGAATAATGTGTACAAGCATCAAAGCAGTTGCACACGATACAATAGCACATGCAACCTTCGCAACGGTCATCACCACAGCAACGGCCTTAGAATGCATAGTGAATGTCCACAAGTTTATGAAGTGTGTTGCCCCACAAAGAATGATAAAAGCACCAAATTGCATAAGCACCCATCGGTACGGGAAGAATGCAGACTTCTGAACAAAATAAATAAGCTCTAGGGGAATTGAGAAATAAGCAAGGGCGATTAAAACATCCGATATATACTGATATTTAACCAGCAAATCTTCAGCCGGCCACTGCGAGTCAATACAATCACAACTCTCCATTACGCTATAACAACCGTGCTAAATCTGACAAAAATCAAGACAAGAAGGTCTTAACTTCCAATTCAATGGAGTAAAATGTGAAACTTCTTCGGGACAGAGATTGGTGATACATACTCTTGTCTTGTTAAGATATTTGGCTAAGATCTTACACATCCATATTCAACCGAATTGCGCCACATTAGTGGGGGAAAAAAAATCAAGAGCATGTTCCATTAGAACTTCTTCTATTTTTAGGACAAAAACATTGGTATAAGATTCCATTACAACTTTTTTTTTTTGTTGGCTAAATATTCTCCGACATCTTCTTCATCTTTATACATGAAAAAGGAAAGAGAAAAATATAAAAGCCAGGGAGCAGTAGAACATTTAGCTCCTTCGAATAGAATTTGTTCTTAAAAGTCTTTCTAAAAGGTGACATAGCTAATCAGTAATCACATCACTAAATTAGTGATAAGAAATGAAACTTAACTTTCTCGAGAAAGTAAATATTTTTGGATGAAAATATTTTCCCTGGAACCAAGCACAGCTCAAGAAAAAAGAACAAGAAAAATTAAATTATAAAAAAAAAAAGCATAAAACTATCTAGCATGGAACTCATTAACCACGATTTATTATAATCAAAACATTATTTATCTTGAATAAAAAATTTTTTTTAAAAAAAGTTAATCTATAGAGATATAATAGTTAATAAAAAAAGAAAGAAAGATAATGGAAATATAACTTGATTACCAATGCTAATGAATACAGAAGAGAAGGATGGACGGCCAGAGACTAGTTGCAGAGGTCAGGCGGGTGATCCAGCAGTCCATTTTACGAGAGAGCGAACTCCCTTTTCCTTTGAAGCTTCTTTGTTTGATGTTGTTAAAAGTTGCAACTCAGAAAGAAGAAGAAGAAGAAGAAGAAGAAGAAAAAGAAGAAACAGTAAAAAAAAAAATGAGTAAAGGACAAGGCCTCACGGACGAGAGAAGGTGACGAACGAATTCAAAGGGAGGTTTTACACGTGCGGAAACTGACTTGGATTTTCTTTTTGAGTATTTTATTTTATATGTTTGGGGATCTAGCTCGCACATGTGAATTCATTTTGGTGATGAGATTGAGATGTCCATATTGGATTGGATCTTGAAAGGGCTAAGTCTCTCTATTTAAGATAAGTTGGGTTGAGAGGTGATTGGTTGTAACTTGCAACGGTTATGCCCAGTAAATAGATTTGACACGACGTACGATTATACAGAAGAAGATAATCATACGAGTAAAAAAATTAAAACCATTAGGAGTATTGTAATTCAAATTTGCAATTGAGATGATTTTATAAATTTAATAATTTTAAACATAAATATAATATATTTTAATAAATAAAAATAATTTAATAAGTATGAATATATTTATCATTATATTATATTATTGTTTTAAATTTTAATATATTTAATAATTTTTATTATATTTAATTGATATCCATCCTTTATACTTCGAATTTAGAACTTAATCCTAAAATAAAAATAAAATATGAAAAAATTCCTAGCTTTGATGTTAAGCTATTATGTTTATATCAAATTATACTTTTTTTTTAACTTTTTATATAAGGATTTCAACGAAATTATCAACGTCAAGATGTCGTGT
>JBBYHK010000006.1:8655691-8677275 GCA_038382065.1 Adansonia grandidieri | reverse complement strand
ACTTTATGACGTGAAAGTACATGTAAATGCTTTACTCTAGTGGATTTAATAGTGGGCTAATGCTTCTGTAATGGAAATTCTTTGAAAAAAAAATTCAGCAAAATGTATCTAATTGAGGAAATTTTGTCTAAAGAGTATTGGACATTTTTGAAACTAAACCTCAATACCTCACATACAGAACTATTTGTCCTCCCAACAAGTTGACTGACAAAATTATTATGCACTAAATTCTCTAGTTGCAAAGGCATTATCTTCTTGAGAACGGTAGATAAATGTATCTCATGGTTTTCGGGGCAGTGGTGGTGGGGGTTGAGTTGCAGAAAATGGAGGAATTGCATAGAAGATGGTGTTCTTGTCAATCCCCGGAGTAGTACTTCCATCCAACAGAGCCACAAGTGCTGCAACCAAACCTGCATTTCCAGCAATTGTTGGTTCCGTGAAATTGTAATTGGAGCGATTTTCTTGGAAACCATCACGCCCATCAGGTCCTGCGACCATGGCTCCGACAATTATATTTGGGTTTGGCTTTTTACTCCGCTTCCATTTTAATCCTTCTTGACAGCTTTGATGCTTGATGTAGCTGGGAATTGATGCACCTTTGTGGTACACATGCTGCGGGAAATGATCGGTAAAGCCTACAACATAACTCATATTTCTTGGATTTCTCCCCAGGATGTAATTGATCTGTGTCTTTGCGAAATCTCGAAATGCTTCTTTCGGATAAAATTTAGTTCCGCACTGCCATCCTGATATGAATGTAGCTTCAAGGTAATCGGTGTAGAGGGCAGCCAGGAAAGCTGCATTCACAACGTATTGAAGAGGTTTAGGCCGCCCATGGTTTAGTTCTATTAGGCCTCCTCTCGTCCTCTTGAACTTGGGGAACTCTGGAAGGTATGAGCACATAATTTCACTTATCTGCTCGTGATAGGTCTTTAGCATTTCTTCATATGGATAGCCGTAATCTAAGAACATTCTCATGCGGCTCAGAAGCAACTGAGCTCCCGCATGCTTGTTGTCCCAGCTGAGTACTCCACGATCCGGGCCTCCCCAGAAAGCATCAGCATGTTTTGCAAGAGCAGGGTTGGTAACAAGGTCAATATAGGAAGAATTTCCAGTTGCACAATACATCCAAGCTCCTCCCCAAACAAACTCGTCCCAGAAGCCGGAAGAGTTGTAAAAACGTGAAGGGGGATCCGAACCGCTCGCATAGTTTTCACCTTCCTCTTTTGTGGCAAACTTAAAGAGTATATCAGCTCCATGGACTAATTTCTTCGAGTATTCTTCCTCATCTTTGAAAACAATGGATGCAGCAGCTAAGGCAGCAGCCATTTCTGCAGCTAAAGCGGGGCAGGTAGAACAAGGGATCACAGGCCTCCGGTATTTTATGCTCTCGGGACGTATCCAACAGTTCCCATCGTCATCTTTCTCCTCCGAAGAATTATTTGCTTCTCCAACTTGTGAAGCAACCTTATCGATCGTATCTGCAGAGGAGTTGAATGTCTTTAGTAGGTAATCCGTGCCCCATTTGACGATGTCTTTGACATGGTTGAGCTCTCCAGCAGCTTCATATTTTGCACTGTACTCTAACACGCTCCAACTCAAGATGGTCATGGCAAAAGATGCGGGGAAACTATACTTGATCGCATCTCCACCATCATAGTAGCCACCCTCTAGCCCATTCAAATAGCCTTTTCCATCAGCCAAACACGAGTCACCCCGCCATGAAACATTGTTATTTGCTGGGAGTTTTCCAGCTATAGGAAAAAAAAAAAAAAGCCATGGCACAAATCAGAATTCAAGAAAAGTTAAAAAAACCTAACCTTAATGCTTTAGACATGAATTCGTTGATGATCAACAATAATTGGTTTAAGTTAAGATATTTGACGAAATTCCGTTGAAAAAAATGTTGGCAATTGATAAACTGGATAGAAATTAGGTAGTAAGGAAAGGAAGAACAAGAAGAATGTATTAATCCCTCATTGTTGTTGGATATTTTATTGGGCCCATTATCGTGAAGAACAAAAAGAATGCGTTAAAATCTTAAACTTCTAGTCTGGTTCAATGCACTAGGACAAAGAATAAAGTAAACCCTTGCAAGGTAAAAGTAGAATTCGAGCCAGCAATAATTAGTGTTTGTTTGCAAATAATTAGAAGAGAAACAAAGAGATCACATACATCTTTGAGCATTAAAGAACATAAGCGCCCGTTGAAGAGCAATGGTGTAGTTCTCCTTGACAGGGACGGGTCGGTGGCGGCGGCCCCGTGTCACTAGAATAGAGACAAGGGCTACAACTCCGACCAATACGGCAACCACCACCAGAGTTCTGATCAACGTCGTAGGATCAATATTCACGCAACGTTTCCTCTTCCTCCTCTTCTTTTCCATCTCCATGGCCGGTCTTAATAACCAGCCTTGCTTCACTTCTTCCGACGGTGGTTGATAAGCTGCTCTGTCATAGTAGCAGCCCTTGTCGATGCCTTGATCTTCCTCTTCCATGATTATATCAAACGTACCACCCCATAGGTTTGTTCTTTCCGGCATTTTTTTTTTCTTTTGGGTGTGGGGTACTGAACTTGAACTCCTTTGGTTAAAAAAAGAAAAATGCATAGAATTTATGATTCTTTAGAAGCATGTTTTGAGTCTTGGCTGGCATTATTAATTTACTTCGGTGGAAAAAAGGAAAGATTTGCAAGATTAATGCATTGAATTTGAATCACAAGATCATAGGCAAGCAAGTGGGAAGACATATTCATTTTTATTGTTAATGATTTTCACTAATTAATGTTTTCCTCCTAAATCCCAATATTTAATTTCTGTTTAAGTTTTATTTTTAATTACAATATAAATGACGTCATTATTATCTATAATATTAATTTAAGCAAATATTGATCTAATTTAAATTTTAAAGTATTATTTTTTCTTTGAAAAAAAAGTGTAAAGCCATATTTGGATTGAGAGGATGAAAGAGAAAGCGAATAAAAATACAGTAAAAAATATTTTTTTTATTTGGTTTTATCGTTTTAAATTAAAATAAATGAAAGTAAGGGAAGTAAACACTCTTCCCTTTCTTTTAAAGAACCTCTTTTTTTTTTTTAATTACCCTATATTTGGGTAAATAAAAAGGAAAAAAATAGTAAAAGTTTTTAAATGTAAAATGACTTTTATACTTTTATTATTGAGTTATTTTTCAAACTTTTTTAAAGTTCAAATTTAACCATTGACACAGTGTTTAAATCTTATTTTCTTATTACTTCACCAATTATATATATATATATATATATAAGTAGAAAAAGAGCGTAACTTGACATATATAATTATTCAGATAAAAAACCACATACAATAATAAGAAAATGTTAATACTTATACAAGTTTATGGTTAATTTTATCTTAATAATAAATTTTTATGTTCCTGAATTTCTAATTAATTAATAAGAAATATATTTTTATATAAAACTAATTTCAAATATACAATTTTTATGGATTACTTACAAAAAATTTAATTAAAAATATTTTCTTTAACTTTAAAAATTATTAAATAATTATTTTCAAAATTATTCATATGATAAGTAAAACATTTTACCTTGGAAAAGATATTATCATTTTCTTTTTCAATACTTAATAGAAGGAAAGTTGAAAATAAGGGAATAATACATTTTTTTTCTTTACCTTCCTTTTAAATGCTTTCTCTTTTTTTTTTTCTGATTTTCTTTTACTAATTTCAGTACAAATATAGATAAATGAATAATCGAAATTCAATATAACAATTGGATGACAAAAATCTCGGACCGAATACTTGCGTTACATGAACATTGCAATAGTAACTAGAACTGCCGTTAAGGATTTTGAAAGAAAATAATTGAAAATTAAAGCCAAATGCTAAAAATGCCGTTAGGCAGCTCGGCGCTACGCGTCCAAGCCCGTGTCTCGGTGGTTTTCACTATCGCGAACCGCGAAACAAAAGGGTAAAGTCAGCGCGGGAGAAATGTCTACCTTAATCGCGGTCGGAGAAGAACAACGACGACAACCTCTTCTCCACAGTACTCACACCGATGGAAACGAAGAAGCGATCGTCGCTTCCTCATTATCCAACGAGCTAGATGCCCTTAAACCTACTCTAATAGATTCTAATCAACGGCTCCTTTCTCTCGACGTATTCCGAGGCCTCACCGTCGCGGTATGGTCCTTCCATAAAAAAAAAAAAAAACTTGTTATTTGATTTTAGCCTTATTCATATTTGGTATGCCAGTTGTTCTTAGGAGTTCTTTTCTCTTTCTTTTTTTTGGTTACGGTAATATAGGAAATCAACGTGGTAAATTAGCCTGGCAGCAGTTAGGGTAGGAAAACGACGAATATTATTTCTATTATTTACAGGGAGAGCGTTGAGTAATAATTGAAGCGAAGGCATAAATGGAAACTTTTAGCATCTGAAAAATTGTTGAATGAGCTTTCTGAACATGACTGAGAGTAGCTGATAGTTTACTAATTTTAATAAGTTTATTTCAATGCATGTTTAGACGATTTTCCCCCTTTTTGGCCGATTGTAGTATCTGCTTATGTTATTGTTATGGTTGATTAAGCAACCGAGCATACAATCGCGTGGGCTTTTTATCTTTATTATGTGAAAATTTAGTTTTGAACTCAATTTGTAAGTAACTGCCCTTTCATAGTTGATGATTTTGGTTGATGATGCTGGAGGGACTTTTCCATCAATCAATCATGCTCCATGGTTCGGTGTGACTATAGCCGATTTTGTGATGCCGTTTTTCCTTTTTAGTGTCGGGATCTCTATTAGCCTTGTCTTTAAGGTATGCAAAGTTCTTTAGCACAGATTTGAATCTTATGGGGTTAATGTTGTTTGATGAAGTTCTAGGCGAGCAGTTGAGCATGATATTTTACTGTTTATTTGATACTTCTCTATATATATATATCGAAAGTATTAGTATGAACTCCTCTTTGTTGGCCCAGCATTCTGCATAAGGCTTTATAGCTACTCTAAATTTATGCGTAGCACATATGAACTTTTAAACTTGTAGCTAGTGTGGGAATTCATCTTACTTTACTGTCACTCCTCCACAATTAACATTTTTGTTTTTTTTTTTTTTTTTCATTGAATAAAAGGAAACTTTACTTTTCTTTCATGCCCATTTAACAGCAAAAATACATACAGTCAGGAATGTTGCATTTTGTAGATACTGCATACAAGCATGTATGTATCTCAATAATATAAAGAACCAACCTGGACCAGTAAACTTGATTACATATATGCAGAAAGCTTCTAGCAAACAATTGGCCACAAAGAACGTCATATTGAGGACGATCAAGCTCTTTCTGCTGGGCGTGTTTCTACAAGGTTGCCACTTTCGCCTATTGTATTCTTGACAAGTCACTGTTTTATTAACTTCTGACAAGTCTAGAGTCTAGACTGGAGTGACCCACAAATCGTGTAATTTTGGGATGTATTGAACGGAGAACTTTTAGTCTATTTTGTGATGATTCTTCTTTTATCTTGGATTACCTCAATGAAGCAGGTTTTGGTTGTTAAAGTTAATCCAAGCTCTTAGTAATTTTGTCATTTATGCGTAGTTCAAACTTCAAATATCCATTTTGTTGCCTACTTGATAATTTTGAGGGCTAAAGAGGTTAAATTGCAATTTTTTTGTGTCTAACTAATAGTGCTTGGAGCTATGGTTTTTAGTCTTCTGAAATATGCTCATAGTTGGGTATTTGCATGGGCGTAATGATTTAACTTATGGAGTCGATTTGGTCAATATACGATGGCTAGGTGTACTGCAGGTAATACATTTTCATGTAAATTATCTTGATGTTCCTTGTTTTCTTTTTTTATTGATTTTATGTACCGAAGGTCTCACCAAATTATTCTTGTGAATTGTGCTTTTGCTATGTGCCTGATAAACATTAAAGTCTAAACTGGAGCTAGATATATTATTTATAGAAAAGAAGACCTTATAGAACTAAATCCGGAAATACTGCAAATTTGTTGCCTTTATAATTTTAAGGGAAGCTATTTGAAACATGTTTCAAGTCATATGCATGAATACAACAACTTAAGGGATGCAATGTCCTTACCTTTGTCTAAGCCCATGCTCATTGCCTAACTAAGAATTGTAGTTACTGATTTATTTCATCAATTAAATTGTTGATCAAATATGAGACGCCTAGGCCTCCATTAATCATTTCTTCAATTGTTTTTGACAAATCCATTATTGCCACAGTTTGCAATCTGCTGCAGGTACTAAATATATGGATGTTGACTCTTCATGGATTTATCAAGCTAATTTGTATCATTTTTGTGGTTTGTTGTCTACAGAGGATATCAATTGGATATCTGCTGGCTTCAATAACGGAAATCTGGCTTGTTAAAAATGTCATGATCGACTCTTCAACAGCATTTTTTAGGAAATACTATGTTCAATGGTTAGGAACTACCATGCTTATTGAAATCTTTGTAGAGATTTGCAAGTTTTGTTATTTATTTTATGTTTAGGATCTACTTTTATATTTCTAGTTGAAAGCCATTAGATGGCAAAACTTTTACCTTCATTTTTTGTGCAGGATTGTTGCTACCCTGCTGTTATCAGTTTACATGTGCTTGCTCTATGGCCTTTATGTTCCAAACTGGGAATTTCAAGCTCCGAGCCTGACTCTGTCCGCTAATTGGTCCCATGCTCAAATTGTGAGTTATGCATCTTTGGCACTTGCAAGGTTCTGTATGTCTGCACTATGAAGTGCTTGTAACGCAGTGAGATTTATAAAATCAAATATCTGTATGTTGTTTGATATGATTACTTGCATTTTGATTGGTGAATGGTTGTTGTTAGATTAAGCAATGTCGTGGATGTTTGATCTGTAGATGTTGCTTTCTTTGAAGTGACCACCTCCTTCTATGCTGTCATAGTGCCACGTACTTTTTAAATAATTGCATACAGGCCTTCTATTTTATTCTTGTTTCAGGGGCTAGAGATTTAAGCTACTAATTGAACTTAATTTTTACAGGAAATGTTATGACCATCTCTGGTTGACATGTCGTACAAACCTGGTAGCCAAAGGCTGCTGGGTTGCTTCAATTGGCTTGCCTTTTATAGAGAAAAAAATGACAAATTACTTCATGAGAAAATAAATATATGATTTGAGAATTTTAATCTTGAAACTACAGGTTTTGGTATAAGAAAATGACTAATTTTGGATGCATTTTGTTGTAGTTTTGTCAATATTTCTATCCGAAGCAAATGTTCTGTTAGATTGAGTTCTAGTTTGTTCTCATGCCTGCATGGAGCTTGATGATCATCATTTTCAATAGGTGCATTGTGGTGTAAGGGGGAGTCTTGAACCTCCATGCAATGCAGTTGGCTATATTGATAGGTATTTTCTGGGTGAACAACATCTATATCGACATCCAGTGTACAGAAGAACAAAGGTTATTCAATTATTTTCTTTTATGTTGTAAAGCTGGTGCTGCGTTCTGGAACACTTTCCTTTAAAATTTTAATAGGACACACACACTTTTTCATTCACAGGAATGCAGTGTAAATTCTCCTGGCTATGGGCCTTTGCCACCACATTCACCTGAGTGGTGCCTTGCTCCATTTGACCCTGAGGGTATCTTAAGGTTAGAGGATCACCTTCTTCTTTCATCTTATTTCTATCTTTTCACTATAGCTGTTAATTATGTTCATTAAAGTTGTAAAGACAACTTACTATGATATTTACTCGCACTTTTACGCGCACAACTGAAGATCTTTAAATTCCAATATGCCATTCTTATTTTATTGTAATATACTTGGTATTCTTATTTTTTCCCTCGAGGAATTTCTGCAGTTCATTAATGGCTGTCCTTACTTGTTTTGTGGGATTGCATTTTGGACATATACTTCTGCATTATAAGGTATCGTTCTTCTTGTTATTACGTAGGATCTCTGCATCTATGGGCTAATCTAATTATTAACTTTCCTTGCCAAAAAGAAAAAAGGGTTATGCTAAGGTATTGCCTGCACATGTTGGTGAATGTGCTTTAAATATATTTTCTGCAGGGCCAAATGCATAGAGTGCTTTTGTGGTCCATGTCGTCCTTTCCGTTACTAATTTCTGGATTTGGTTTAGAAGTGCTAGGTAAGTTGTCTCACATAAAATCTGCTAATTTTTTTTCAGATTAAAATACAGTTGGCATAAGATTTTCTTGAAGTTTTTGTTTCTTTTTGTCTAATTGATGAGTGGTTGGTGTAACAGGCATTCCTTTCTCCAAACCACTGTACACATTGAGCTATATGTGCATCACTGCAGGAGCATCAGGCTTGTTATTGACCATTATCTTTTACATAGTACGTTCATCCTCTGTGATTGGCCTGTCATCCTCATGTTTAATATTACAAAATCCCACGTAATGTTTTTGAAAGATGTATTCTACCTGATTCATGAAGTGGTTGTTCTTATCAAGTTGTAGTACGTTTCAATCCAGTCAGTATTAACAATCTGTCACTATTTCTTTCCAAAATGCTATTCCCGGGACTGAAGGAAATCTTGAGAGAAGCATAGATACATCCATCTTGGATTCCTTTGAGTTCTGAATTTAAATCTGCAGTAGCACAGAAGTCCAAGTGTAGTTGGCATTATAGCAGGTTCTCAATTTTATTTGATTGGAAAACTTAATTGATGCGAGAATAGGTAATGTCTGATTACAAATGGTAAATTGGTACTAGTGGAAGGCTGTTGTGAGCAACTTTCCATCTCTAGTAAATCAAGATGTTCGCTTAGCCATTGTATATCTTTGGAACCTCTTAAAGGCTTTCCTACTTGAAACCTAATAATGCGATATGGAGATTGATTTTCTTGGATCCCCTTTATATTCCTCTTGGAAGTTCATGAATGTATGTATATAGCCAAAGTAATTCTAGTCCTTTTTTGTTTATTTGATTTTGTGGGCTTTTGAGCTCTATATAAAGGTATGTTAGAAGTGCAAAAGAAATCTTAGTATGGGTAAACTCTATTTCATGCTAATTAATGATGTACATGATGCATTGCTTGGCCTAATGTCTTCTGTAAAATGAGATTATATTTCTAAAAGAAATGAGGAACACTACTAAGCACAGTTTTATTTGATGCAGGTCGATGTGAAACATTTTAGAAAGCCTGTGGTGTTATTTCAGTGGATGGGAATGAATGCACTCATAATATATTGTCTGGCTGCTTGCAACATATTCCCAGCGGTTGTGCAAGGTTTCTATTGGCATTCACCGGAAAATAACTTGGTACCTTTCTGTCTTCTCTTCGGGGTTTGTAGTTTTCTTATCCTTGCTTTCATATCAATAATTTACTTAAGCATGTGTGGAAAACCGTAAGCTTGATAGAGCTTTATTTAGATTGCTGAACAGCTGCATCATTATCATCAATCTCTTGGTTTTGTAGAGGAAATCATGCTGTAATTTGAAAGAATTTCTAATGCTAGTGTTCTTTTTCTTTCTTGTGAAAGTTGTCATCTATCTTGACACTGGATAGATGTAGAAGTTACTGCATGAAAATGCTGCTTGCACGTTACATGCTCTTTCTAAAGTTGATTTTTCAAGTGTCAAACATAATCAGTGCAACGGTTGCTATCAGCTTATCTGTTTGATGGACTTATGTTCATAAGTATCATAATGAAATGGTGCAGGTTGATGGCACGGAATCATTGTTACAGGCCATGCTTCGTTCAAGCAAGTGGGGTACCCTTGTATTTGTATTGCTGGAGATCGTATTTTGGTGCCTTGCTGGCGGTTTTCTCCACATGAATGGCATATATATAAAACTGTAGAAGAAAAATAGAACAAAAACTTTTGAATGTTAGATACCTATATATATTTTGCATCACGTGTGAATGGGATACACTACTACTACTGGTCAACATTGTACATATTTCAAGCATAAGTTTTTGTTTTGGCATTGTAAAAATTTTCAGCAGCTATTCTGAAGTTAGATGGAGGGATTTTTTTTCTTTTTTTTTTTTTTGGGGGGGGGGGAGGGTTTGGATGTTGCAAGTTGATCGCCAACAATATGGGATTTGATTTGAGCCTTAAGGGGGTTGTAAAAGTAAAAAGTGTAATGAAACCCGCTAATATGCTGCAAAAGATGAAAGGTGCTTGGCGGTGATGGCGTTTTGGAACACCATTATGGTAAAGACATTTGAGGGTTAAAAAGTTTTGAGATAGAGATGGGCAGATGGCAACAAATTTTGTCAATGATTGATCGTATCTTCGTTTGCTTTTCAATAGGGAAAAGAGAAGGGTGAGAAGCCATCATCAAGCAAAAGCAAAAGCGCTATGCTCGCGGGTTGCGGCTTCCTCCTATTCATATTTTGATTCTGTGACTAAAATTTGTCACTAAAAGGAAGAGAGAACAGGACTGACTTAATGCTTCATTTGGTGCTGTTTCATGACTAAATTTACCCCAATGGAGCCGTAGTCGAGGAACACTGGTTGGTTTGATGTTCACTGTAATAGCCATGGGCTAGACGAAGATATATCTAAAGTTTCCTATACCCCAATGACTGATATGACATTGATCGTAGCATCGGACCATTAGTTGAATTTCGTGGGACCCCTTGTTTTCCCTTCGTGAAAT
Organism: Adansonia grandidieri; assembly: GCA_038382065.1. Taxonomy (NCBI): domain Eukaryota; kingdom Viridiplantae; phylum Streptophyta; class Magnoliopsida; order Malvales; family Malvaceae; genus Adansonia; species Adansonia grandidieri. The sequence goes on along the minus strand of JBBYHK010000006.1, from coordinate 8,666,663 downwards.
ACTAGATAATAGTGCAACAAAAATAAAATTTTACACAATAATTAATGCATGAATTAAACCTAACTCATGTAGAAATGAACAAATGTTAGTTGAAACTACTTTAAATATAAAAGGGAAAATTAACAAAAGTATAACACATGAATTGCGGCCTCACTTGTCTACACCTGTAAGTAACTATAAAGCGAGGCATTTCCCTCTTTGAGTTAAATGTGGTAATTAATGTTAGAAAAACACATTATACCTCTTTTGCTGATTGCCTGGTTGATGAAACTGTTCAGTCAAATTTCTAGTCTTCAGTGAAATTAAGACCGAGCAAAGCAATCAGCAAAAACTGTGGAAGCTACTTGTAGATATTAAAGGGTTTTTCTTTTCCCCTGCTATGTTATAATTAGTTTCTTCCCCTCTAAGACATTCACTTCTTAGTTTGTAATCTGATTTCCGCTCTCTTTCGGCAAATGAAAAAAAAAAAAAATAAAGTATGCTTCAATCAATCACCTCTTTCCCAGAGCCTCAGATTCCACCACCATCATCAGGGGTAAGCTCAAAAAGACAGATGCGCTCTTTTCTTTAATCAAATTTTCTTCTTAGTCTATAAAAACCAGATACTTTCCCTGTTTCCCATGCATCTTCCAGCTGCCTAAACCTTTCTTTTCCTCTCCAATACTCCTTCCAATTATTGAGAAAGGATTAGGAAGACCATAAAAATGGCTACTGAGAAAGCCAATGCTGATCAGACCCAGACTTACAGCACTGAAGATAATTTCACTGAGCGATCAGCATCAAGCCAGGAGGAATCAGCTAAGTTCCACTTTAGTAAAGCACTTGCACATAGAGCAGTTTATGGTTCAAGCAGCCGCCGCGGCTCAGGAAGCAGAAAGGTCAGAAGCAATGACGCTAGAACATTACCTAGTAGGCTAAGCAAGGTTTCATTGGCTAGTGATGATTCTGAGAACTAGCTAGTTTATAACACAATGTTCTATGTTCAATCAATGTTGAATGTTAGATGTACCCCAGCTCTAATTTAGATCAAACGCTTCATTCTGTTCCATGAAAATGCTGATGAGCTTTTGACATTTTGTTTGTTTGTTTGTTTTGTGAAGCTACTGCAGTATCTCCCAATTCCAATTATTGGTGAAAAGCTTATGCTTTAACGGAATTCACAGACCCCATTCTCGCTGTCTCTGTGTCAGCAGAAGCTTACTAATTCTAAACCCAAGTGTCGTGTGTGGCATTGCTATTGGTCATGGTGGCATTTTCTGTTTTTCCTTGAGATAAAAGATTAGCATATATTGAAAAGTTTGAAACTTGCATTAATAAGAACATCCATATTAAAATTACAAAGTAACAACAATAATCTGCAGAAAGAAAAAGGAAGGAAAAAGGGGGAAAACTGAGGCTTGACAGTCCCAACAACATCAGGTCTGCAATCACCCAAACTTACTCCGACCATCTTCTCCTTCAACCAAACCTTAAGAAGACGACAACACCAAACATTGCGTAGTGACTTCCAGCCATTGTTACAGTTTTATTAGTTATAAGAATAATAATAATAATCTGAGGGGAAGGATTAGAAAGCAAGATTAGGATTTTGATTTCATTGATTTATGGGCCAAAGACTAATGTATTTGACACCCCTCAGTTCAGCTCATCTGTTGTTCCCGTGGGTCTCAAATAGCAAGTTTCTCAACCCAAAGGACAAGCTTCATGGGATACATACATATATAAAACAGGCCAGAACATAAAAAAAAAAACACTGGACCTAAACCCACCAATCTGATTGGGCTCCTTTTAATGATTTTACTTCTGTTTCTGGTTATAATAATAATATAATATAAAGAGATAAATTATACCTCTTAGAATTTCACCGCTAATTGGTTATTTTCATAAGTAGAGTTAGTCAGATACTATATATCTTTTAAAATATAAAAATAAATTAAAAATAAAATATGTGCTAAATTTTTAATTTTATTTTTGAAATTATTGAAAAAAAAAGTTCGAGAAATATTAGCGACTGATTATATCATAGAAAATAAATAAAAGATATATATATTTTGATATTATATATATGTATAAATTATTTACTACTATTTAAAATTCTAATCTAAAAATATCTAATTCGTAAGTCATATTTTGTTGTTATAGTTAACAAACATTTTTGAGAAAATAAAAACCATTCATTGCAATTGTAATCCATGTAAAAGTCTTCAGCCTATTTTTAAAATGGGTATCTCAAGTTCTAATTCTTATTTCTTTAGAACAATAAAACCTGTTTTTATCCTTTAATGCTTCATTTAAAAAAAAAATACCATTTTATGATTGAATCTTCAAATTGAATATGAACATGCAGGTGAAAATTTTCAAGAAAAAAAAAATTATCTTTTCCTTTTCTACTAAAAACAGGTAGTAGTAAATAATTTAAACAAAAGCATTTGGTGATTCCATGTACATGGCGAATAACTTACAATCACGTCCGGATCCATGTTCCTACTTTATACTTTTTTTCTTAGGTTGTTGAACAACTTGCATATCTTGGGATGAAGCAAAGCAATGGCGAGCGTATTTGACCTATGCCGTATGGGCAAGCTCAATCAAATCCATAGCCATTTTGGAACACTTGGTGCTGCCTGCTGCGTCGTAAACAACTGCACAAACGCAGGCTTTAGTCCCTTCAGAAAAGAACTAGGGTTAGCTTGGTGGGTCAACTCCCGGGATTCCGAAATCTGTAGAATTTGTCTTCTAGCAAAGTTCATTGAATCATCGTGTCTTATCCAACGAGCAAGGTTCGCTTCATAGCATCTTTTTAGCTTACCAACTTAATCTCCCTTCCTCAAATTTATTATTGGAATTAGTTTTACCGATTGTACTTTCTTTTCGAGCTGTTGGTCCTATTGAGTTTTACCGCTTTTTCGCATACCAACTTAATCATAGTCACCTTTGGCAGAAAAGAAGAATTGTTGTCAAGGCCAAAAATAACAAAAGAAGAGATTAAAAGTCATCCTATATTGTGCCCATCTAAGTCATATGTTGGTTCATAAAGATTAAAAACAGGGTACCCTTTTGAATCCTAGGCAAATTCTTAGCCATTATGCTAGACATACTACAGGATTTTGCCAGCTTAACAACAATCACCAGGCTTTCATGCGTTCAGGCAGGGTAATGTCGTATTAAAGCAAATGAAATCTAGATGTCGAGATTGGTATATCTACTCTACTGGACCGACTTCCTGACTAGACCATATTTTCGCGTGCTACGGTTACTTGACAGAAAGTAACAAAATTAAAGCTCATCTGAGCAACCTAGCTAGTTAACAAGCTCAATATATGCCCTTCTGTTTCTCCCTGCAGAAAGGGAAAATCAAAAAAGAAAAATAACATTTATGTTTTAGCCAGTGACCTCTGATTGATGGCCATTTGATTCCAGTTTTTTTTTTTTTTTTTCGCACACCTAGATGGCACCTGCAATAGTTACTTTTCTGGAGGCAGACGCCAGTACTTAGCGGAGGAATGTCTGCATTATTTCATGAAACAGAGATGATATGAAGGATGAATAAACAATAAATGTCTTTAAAAGCCTAAAAGGATGCAGATTCATCAAGTTAGCAAAGAATAAAATGTTGAGTTAGTTAACATCTCTTAATCAGGGTGCTGTTAAAAGGAAATACCTACATGTATACTCCAAGATATCACAATTGGTTAGTCCAAAGTGAATAAAAAAAAAAAAAAAGAAGCAAATTAAAAGAATTAAATTTGATAAGTAAGAATATCAGGAACAAGAATGGTGCTCTCAAGTTTCAAACTCTTAAGAATTTCTTTTCTCACGGGGCCATTCTTACAGGGGCGCACTAATGAAGAACTGCATTTGCACCCTCCATCGAAGCTAGAATTCAAAAGAAAAAAAAAAAAGACGATGACGACGAAGGAGAAGAAAAAGCACCGTACAAGTCTGTCCCTCCAACGCGATTCTTTTCAACAGTTGAAGCTCTTTGAATCTTTTTCAAAAGCAGAATAAAAAACTAAAGAAAAACCCCAAGTGGGCCAGTACCTGTACGTTGCTGTCCCAAATCCTAAGTGTTTTTTGGGTACAGAACATATCTTATCAAGCATTATATGGAGACCTCAAATGTTTTAATTGTAATATTTTATAACATTATTACGTAATTTCCTTTTATCTAACAGAGTGTAAGTTTTTTTTATAAAACATAATTACGAAATAAAATATATCCTTCGGAAATATTTTTAAAAAGGTCCCTTAGTTAATGACAGCACAAGATTCTCGTACTTGATCATTGAAAGAGATGTGGGTCATGTCGTGTCTCACGTTTAAAGGTGGAAAAGATTGCGTTACCACTAGGGCAAGAATTTTAAGGGAAAAAAAGTAAATAATAAATCTTCAAAAATTTAAAAACACCAAGATCAAGCAAGGCATCTTATCTGATCTGATCATCACGCTTTTGGCCTGAACTTGATTGTTTAATTTAATTAAATTTAATTGTTTATTAAATATTAAAATTTCCAAAGTAGGAGGGCTGAAACATTTTCCAAAGTAATGTAATAATCAGAGGAAGGGAGTCGACGACCATGCCAAAGAAGGTTTTCAAGCCAACCAATGTTCGGCAAAACCGAGGTTGCATCACATCTCCAAACAACGCATTTCTTTAATTTTCAGCTTAAACCCTAATTTGTGGGGTTCTTTTTTTTTGACGATTTTCAGAAAAAGAATCATCCCGTACAGAAACCACGTCATAATTGAACTCAGGAAATAAAAAAGGTAAGAAGAAAATGTTAGAAAAGTGTATTCATTTATTTTTTTTTCGCCGAATCAGCTTGAGTTGCTCAAACCCTGACCTCACTCATTTTCCATTTCAAGCTAAAAAAATTTTCCTTTCTCTTGTTATCTCGATGGAGAGTTACGGATCGGGTCAAAGGCCGTACGGGGTGGATCGGAGGATGGAGATAGTTAGTGGGAAGAGTACGAGCTTTGGAACCAATCAGATCTTCTCCAGTCGTTCCCGCTCCCCCGATTTACCACCCGTTCAGACCCGGACGGCGCGGCCGAGTCAAGGGTCGTCGAAGCCCTGGGGTTTCACGGATCCGGAGGTGAAGAGGAAGAAGAGGATAGCGAAATACAAGGTTTATACCGTGGAAGGAAAAGTAAAGGCTTCTTTGAGGAAAGGGCTCCGTTGGATCAAGAACAAGTGCTCGCAGATCGTCAATGGATACTAAAAGGGAAGAAGGTTTAACGGCTCAGATTGTGTACACGTCGGATGGACAGTGGGACCCTGGTGGTGCGGTGGCACGGTCTTGTCTTGATGAAATCGATTGTTTTGACATTTTTGGGCTGAAAAAAAAAATGAGGTAAGTAAGACTAATTCTTTTTTTTTTAAGAAAAAAGATTTATTGTTTTTTTTTTGCCTTTTACTTTATTTCATTCTTTCTAAAACATTGGAAAATAGGGTTTCATTTATGAAATGGGGTAGCGGTTAGAAAATTTTAAATGTTTGATGACTTTTTTATTTTAATGTCTGGAATATTATGTTTTTGTAACTTCATTATTTCGATTAATGATATGAAACTCCTTCAGAAAGTTGCAATTGCGTGAAGAATATCGTCAATAGTGCTAAGGCTTTTTTGCCTTGTCGCTTGGGAGTATATGGGTTGGTTCAAGATTTTAAGGTCGTTGACCTCTGCATTTCTTGAAGATTGAAATTTCTGTTCTGGTTCACCATTATTCACCGGCACTAACATGTAAGGATGGTGATGAAGTTGGTACTGGGTAGTGCAGAACGAAAGGGATTTAAATTAAGGTCATGACGCTTTCCTCACTTTACCACGGTTAAGAATCTAACAAATCGTGGTATCACGATGACGACTATCTTGATTGCGTTACCATCATTATTTAAATTGTATGAGTAAAATTGCATTAGATGACTGAGATTAAGATGTATGCAAGAGGAACATCGATTTTTTGACTAAGAAGAAAAGAAGAAAACAATTGATACTAATACTAATAAAAGAAGGAATAGGTGGCTAAGCATATGAGGGCTAGCTGTTGAGATGAGCCAAATTTGGATCTTCGGAGGTTGTGTTGATGCATGAACTAAACAAGAATTTGTGGAAATTAACTTCGGCAATGTCGAAGGTCTTCGCTTTAGCCAAATGTTTTCAGGCCTGGCCTATCTGTAACCTGAACATGTTAGGTCCAAGTCCGATCCTCTTGAGATCTTCGTTGATTAGGAGTCAGGACTTAGGACTGTCGTCCATAGTCATTTTCTGTACTTTCAAACAAAAATAAAAGAGGAAATAAACTGTCGGAAATGTTTGGTAATGAAGCGGCTAAAACATAATCACCTTTTTCGTGTAGGAAAAGGAAGGAGAAGACTGAAACATAATCAACGTTTGGATAGGTCAAACCTAGGAATTGTCAAAGTGTTCGAGATTGTAAAAGATTTTGGTTTTGAGACAAACGACAAAACAAAAAAAAAAAAAAGAAAAAAACTTTTCTTATGATGCTAATCTGTATTTATTACAACTCCTGACATTTCGACAATATGAAGTCTTGAGTATAAAATAAAATGAAATTTCATTTTAATTTGATCCCACTAACAGAAAACATGTATCAAACGTAATATCCTAATTTCAATGATGAGCGAATTAAATTCAGAATGCCTAATATATGTGTTAGCTAGGAAAATAAAACTAAGACCTTTAAATTTCTCTCATAAAACATAGTATCCAAAGAATGCAATTAATACTTGATTTGAAACAAATTTACACCTAAAAAGTAAAAACCCCCCATCCCCACTTCTATATATAAAACGATAGTCCTTTTTTTTATTTACTTCTGTTCATCTCGTATCTGTATGTTTCCCCATGACCCGACTCTTCCTGTGGTACCCCAGAGATCAAATCTCAAAAAAAAAAAAAAAAAAAACAAAATGAAGTAAATACAGAAAAGAGAAAACAAATGCAGCCCTAACAATAAAACGTGTAAGCATGCGAATTAATGCCGTCCATACGTTATTGATCACTGTTCTTCCCCAATTTCTTTTTTTTTCTTTCTTGGTACATCCGTAATTGGTAACGATTCATCAATTCGAGTTTTGAAGCCTCATTTGCTCGTAGAATTGCGCTATGAATTCTTCAGCCTTGGCGTCAATCATCTCGTCTCCGCCGTCATCGTCGTACACACATTTCTCTTTGGTGATGATCTCTTCACAAGGTGAATCGTATTGGCTCAAGTCACTGACGGAGTCGTAAGATGAAATGGAGTATGCATATGGAGATGGGGGCGGAGAAAATGCTTCCTTCGTTTCATAACCCCCAGGTCTAAACTCGGGCTCAGGCATGGTTCCAGGTCTGCCCATTATAGCCGGGGTTGGGGATTTGTTGCTTTGCAAATGCATCGGTCGCATTGACCCTACAATCCCCTTCCACCCTAACTTGGCATCCACATCAACTTGAATGTATTTCGATTTGGATTTACCCGATTTCATACGTAACATGCAAAGAGCCACCTTGAACAGTCGCATTGCGGCGGAGCGTTTTCTTCTCTTAAGCAAAGGCACGCCATGCTGATCATCAGGTGCCTTCTTTTTGTCCCTGAAGATGGAAATGCATGAGATTGATGTCTTCGAATCTTCTTCCATAAAAAAAATCAGAGCCAAAAAGAAAAAGCCCCTGATTACTAGAGGAAGCAACCCCTGCGCCAATAGCACAGGGATAAGCGAAATGAGGCTTGCCGAATGCGAGAAAGAAACAATGAATGTATATATAAAAAGTTTGAAAGAGTCGTATCCCCCCTCTCCCTCTTTAAACGATCGTGTGCATATGTGTTAATTTTCTAGAAAAATTATGGTTAAACTACTGAAAAGGAACGGAATATTCTTGAAATGACAAAAATAGTATTGCAACTAAAATAGTGCTAATTTAGTTACTAAATGTAACTTCTTGCATCAAGGAACAGCCGAACAGCAAGCAAAACCAGTACGTTTAAACCATTAGTATGTTAGCAAATATAACAAATGTCTTACATTCCATTCTGTCAAATTTTATTTAATGATTGGTACTTAATTCAAAATCAATTAATTATATGAGCATGGGTGATGAAATTTCGATCATGTATATGAGAACAATTTAAAAATCGGATTATTTGCTAGATTCAATAAGTTCTCTTTGAATTGAAACAAGCTTGAGTTAGAACTTTCAAATCGAATTGATTTAATATGGACTACTATTTAATTAATAAAAATATTTTATTTAAATTTAATTATAAAACGTATAAATATTCATATAAACATAGTTTTAATATTTTATCATCATTATTTTTTAAATAGTAATATAGATATTTTGAGTTCGAACCAAACTTTAGATAAACAAATATTTTTGCTATCTAAACCTTGCTTGTATCACCTCCAATGTCTACATACACTCTAATTAACACATGATCTATTAATTTGCTATTGTGCGCCTTAACATTCTTTCCTTCTAGTTACTTGTAAGAAACGACAAATAATTACGTTGTATGGAAAGATAGCCAATTATTATTATGTACTATCTTCCCATGTCTAGAGGTATACAATTTGCTATAATGTCAAAGCTTTTATAATATACAATTTAAAAATTAATTGACCATAACAAAAATTAAGTCTATTTCAGTTTCTTACATCCAAATATGATGTCCAAAACCTAATCAATATTTTTTTTTTTTTACCAATGAGTACATTCAATTTTTTGAGGTTTCCATAAATGAAATTAATTTTATTATCAACTAATAATGTAGTTCAATTACTGGATACCTATAAACATCACTTAAAAATATTTAATTAGGAAAAATTTTACGGGAAGAAATGCAATTAATGCAGTTTTTATTTTTTTTTTATTTTTTTGAAAATGATGAAAGTAGAGTATTAAATGCAAAAATTTTCTTAAAATATTAATTAAATAATATCTCTATATTCTATATGCATATAATACATTAATTACACTTTTTTTTAAAAAAAAAATTATCTTAACCAGAGCCACAAGACAACACTAACATTCCCTTATTAATGTATAACAATCAAATACCTATCCATTATTATCTTTTCTTTGGAAAAAAAAAAAAAGTTTAGATCTAATATTGTTCTAAGATATTATAAGTATATATATAATTCCTCTATACAACTCTCAAATTTACCAAATATACTTCTCCTACGTAATATTTATCAAACTTGATGAAACTCGAACTCGTTTTAAATATTTTGAAGAAGCAGAGACCGGATTGGCATTCCAGGACAATTAATTTACATTATATATATATATATATATATTTTTAAATTAGGGTAAGATATTTATAGTTAATATAACCAACAACTAACAGTACTTGCTCTGGACGCAATATTGCTGGATATTATATATATGCATATATGAAGAAGCACATAGTTATACGACCATATTCAGAAGAGTAGAAAGGAAAATGTGAGAGCGTTGTTTGAGGCATAGGAATCGGTATTGCTTATTGTTTCTTGCAGCAGAAATTAATCCGACGGCTAAGATTCATTTGTTTGATAATTGTGCCAACTAAGGATTTAAATTCTAATTGCAAAAATATTTTTTAATTTTATTATATTTATTATGATTGTACGTAATAAATATTATTATGAATAATTATGATAAATATTAACTGCGATTATCAATAAAAAAAATTAAACTAATAACAAATAATATTGCGTTACGATTATTTGATTTGATTCCCAACTTCTGAATAATTTGCTTGAATCCGGGCTTCGCTCAGTCTCTTTCTCAACGCACAGCTTGCAATGTATCATTAGGGGGAAAAAAAATCAAACCAAACCCGAATCATTCTTAAATCAATGGAGAATGAACCTTAAAACATGCGTCCATGAATTCAGCATTACTCAATCCTCCATGATACACAAAATCGTCCATCAATTCAAATTGCAATTTCCCCATAATTTCTAAGCGATCCCACAGTGATGTCTTATGATTAGTTTACTTACAAAATAATTAAATCATCTAATCATTGATTATTCTTCACAGAATTGCATATCCGTACGTGTTTATGACGCCTGCTTAATTAATTGTTTCAAACGCAATTGTGCCTTAATTAATTTCCCTTCATTTCCGTGGGAAAAGGACTGGATTTTTTTAAAAAAAAAAAATAGGTTCAACAAAATGATATCAAATTAATTAATAATTATAATTAGTAGTACTTATTGATGTCTTTTAAGCAAAGGAGGTGAGCTGAACTTGATAAGTATTAAAAAATAAATCAGAAGAGCATCGTAATTGGAGCAAAGAGTTTTTGAAAGAGGCAGAAAAAATTGTAAAAGAGATTGTAGTTGATTTTGAAAAAACTTACTTGAATTAGGGTTTACCTATCCGAAGAAAATCTTTACCAAAACATAATTTTCTCATCATTATAATAAATTAAATAAGAATTTGATGATTGAATATAATATTTAACAAATATTTGTTGTGTTAAGCACTACACATATATTGGTATATTACATTTTCATCATTATTATTAATTAAAACTCCCAATTAGTCCAATAACTAGCAGCGATTGATGATGGATGATGTCTATGCAATTGGGTCAATGTTGCCAATAATTGAAAGAAGCTTCCCTTGCTACCGCTCGACATCTTATGGCATTTTCATCCTCAATTCCTTATTATTTTTCAATTTTCAACCATATCTCACCTTCTCATTTTCAATAATAAGGTATAGGGACATCATTTACATGCCCACAACCTCCCTAACCTTAAGCTAAAAAAAAAAATTGATTTATTGTTTTTTTATTTGAAAAAAAAGATCAAATTTTTATTTTTTTTAATAAATAAATCATATATCAATCATTAAGCAAATACTAACTTATCGTTTAATTTTACATTTTAGGCTAAATTCCTAGTCAATGACTCTATTAATTATCAAGTTAAGACTTAGGTAGAGCTTTATAATTTGAGTTTGTGAAG
>JBBYHK010000006.1:8614095-8655591 GCA_038382065.1 Adansonia grandidieri | reverse complement strand
GGAGCTAAGCTGGTTACTTAAAAAGTCAAATTGATGCGTTAATATATTCAAATTAGCTCAGCTGTAGTACTTAATTTCGCACTCCGAATCCAATGTCCGAATGAAGACAAAAAGGCTGCAACTTATGTTTTGAGCTTGAAATATCATCAGAAACTTTCTTTCTTCAAATCAGTGCACTTCCTGGCAATTCGACGGTTTTGATATTTGACAAAGTTGTAAAGTGGGCCCCGACAATTTGAAACAGGTTGCATTGCAGTTTAACAAGTTAAGTTACCTTTTCTTCGCTTTAAAAGCCAAAACAAAAATGCCGTGGCCATTTATTTGCCATAAAAGAAAACTACAACTTGTTTTTCCGGGCAATGACAATTTTGAGCTTCGTTAGATCCTAGTGTGATTCAAACTTCACTTCCAAGAAACAACAAAACTTACAACATTTTAACAATAAATCACATAACGATTGTATTTAATCGCTAGAGGGTGATTTAAGTTCCGATCGATAATTGATTTTTTCCTTTTAATAATTACAATGTCAAATTAAGAAGATAGCAAAGACATCAACGATTTAACCTGTGCAAGTCCAGTCGATCTCTTGAAGTTAAGTGGGTTGAAACCAAAGACAAAATACCAAATTTTGAAAACAAAGGATCGTGAATCTGGGTGGCATCTAATTACACTTAATTTACCACGACATCAATGGGTTCTTTGACCCCAGTTGCTCAACGTTTCACGTTCCCGAAATAGTTTGATTTTATTTCGAGAGAAGAGTCGTCGTAATTTTCAAGTATATTATAGGAAGATTCCCACAGTTTGATTTTGTAAATATAAAATACCATATATTAATATGGAATTAATCATATGATCAGTGTACAGCTTCCCCTTCCTTGAACATGCAACTTCAAAAAGCTTGAAATTTCCTTTTTAAATTGTGTTTATTTCAAATATGTTAAGATATGTCTTTCTCGCAGTGGTTGAGCTTAGGATTCTCCAATTTCTTTATTTGGAAGCTACTATTAAACAATACGGTAAGCGTTTACCACTTTACCTTGCGAAAGTTCCTTAATATTTTCTCAAGGATCTTGTTTCTTTTCTTAATAATAAACCAAAAGCTGAACATAAATAAATAAAATGAAAGGTATTCAATAGGTGCTTAGTTGTATTTTTGAATATATATTTTTAGAAAGATAAGTGTATTTAATTTAATTTTTTTTTTGAAAATTCAATAAAACTCATTTATTAAATATATATATTTTTAATAATTAAATGATTTCTAACTGATATCCATAAATAACGAAACTCTTTAGACACAACCAAAAGCCTGTCCTGCTAACAACACCCAAAAGAAGGGCCTACTCTTCAATCATTTGCTCGACTCTCTGTTATTTTTTTTTTTTAAATTGACCGAAAAAAAATGATTTATTATTTCCGTTTGACTATAATAGCCTTTCACATTGTAGTAATTGCTAGTAGTAATATTTATTTCAGCCATAATGTTAATACCAATTGCTAATATTATATTTTTTTACCCTTTTTTATATAAATCCAAAATTAGAAATTGCAAATAGGAAAACTAATATATAAATAGAAATTTTATATTTTATTTTAGTAAAAAATAGATTTTCGTTTAATCAAACGGAATGGTTTAATTGCAAGTTGAAATAAATTAAAAGGGCCACAAATCTATTTAACTTTATTTTGGTTGAAAATTAAAGTAAAAAAAGCCCTCGAAAAACATTTTCTGCTGCTTCTAATTGGAGTAATAAACAAAAAGAGACAGGGTTAGATTTGGAAATAAAATGGCGACAGCTAGATATTGGTCGCGTACAACCGTGTTTTCCACGAGGGTTCCACCGCACATTGGTTCGCATTTCTCACTAAACCAAACCCAACCCAACCCAACCCAACCAAGACCTGTTTTCACACTCTCTTTCCGCGTATCAAATTCAAGCGCTCGAATTACGTATAAATAGCCAACCTTCACTTACCTTCCCCCAGCAACCTCGTCAATGTGTCAAAACCTCAACTGGAAAAAGCTATTAGAATTAAACAAAATCTTAGTATTTCTGTACCCAACAAAGCTTTCCCAGAGTTTTATCGTACCAAGTTTTATATCTGCCAAGTACTTTCTACTTAAACAATATACATATAATTTCTGCAAATGAAGCTGAAGAAGAATAGTGATGTTGCTCGAAGAGCATGGAATCTCTTGCGACTAGCATTGTTATGGACAAGAAAAGGTGTGGTGTTCAAAAGGCGGCTCATGATGGAGCTACGATTGGTGCCTAAGTTTCTCAGGGGCCTTGGACATACAAATGCTCCTCGTGAAGACCAACTCCATTATAAGGAACGCGAGCTTTCTTTCGATGAGACACCCATTATCCCCATCAAGGTGCACCGTTCTGCTTCTATGCGATTCCTTCTTCCTTGCATCAGCGCCGAGGAAGTAGATTTTGATTACGATGTCGGCATGGAAGAATACGATCACGGAGTTTACAGCTGCGATAGTGGAAGGGAGAGTTACTCAACGGGCACTGATGAAGAGGAAGAACAAGGAGAAGAGACAGAGTTTGGGTATGAAGGTTGCGATGAGAAAAGTCCATGTCCATATTCATATCCATTAGAGGAAGAAGGGATTGATTCAAAGGCGGAGAAGTTCATAGCAAAGTTTTATGAGCAAATGAAGATACAAAGACGAACTTCCCATTTGGAAAATGCTAATTAACAGAGTGGCAAAGTTAATTAGTTCAATCAAGTGCTCTTCACCCTTGAGCAATCTTCAATCCTTTCTAGTTCATAATATTCTACACCTTTTTCCTTGCAGCTTTTACTCAAACCCTTTTTTTTTTTTCTTGCAAGAGTTCCAACACTGGGGCTTTTTGTTATTTTTGTAAATGACGAGGATTCGAGTGTATCAATATGAAATAAATAATCTTCCTACTTTGATTGCAAAAAATTACATCTAAAAATACATCATGCATCAAAATTTATATATAATAACAAAAAGTGGATGCACTAATTATTAATCCTAGAAAAGTGGAAGAAAATTAAATAAAGACAATGTCAAAGGCACAATGCAGAAAATAAAAAATTAAAAAAGAATTAAAAAATTAAAAAAAATTTTGAGGAAATGATTTACTATAGACTATATCGCTATTTTAAGTGACGTTTGTAAGCCATATTGTTTATAGGAAGATTTTTCATTGTTATTGAAATTAAAGTGGATGAGAGAGAAATTATTTTGATAATTTTCATCATTATTCCCAACTCGTGAAGTGAAAGGCAGGTTTTTGGCAAAAACGTAAAAACAAAAATAAAAAATAAAAAATAAAATCATTGTTTATCGTGTACAAATTATTGCAAAATATAAAAAAATTAAGAAAATTAATAATTATATTTTAAAAAATAAAAAATCATTCATAAAAATTATTTTCAAAAATTATGTCGTGAAATATTTTATATATAATATTTATTTCAACATTATAAAATTAAAAATGATAATTATTTTTAATACCATTAAAATTAAAATAAAAAAATATTTTTTATGTTCATTCTTAAAAATTTTTTATTTTATAACGAATCCATAAAGCATTCGTGATCGTCGGTTTAAAAATCAAACAATGATAATCGCGAGAAAAACAGAATGGCAGATACAACTATGATACAAACATCCCTTTCAGTACAGTGTTCTGATTTTTAAAAACATAACATTATTATACACAAATCACATGAACTACATGTCAGTTTGAAAGAGATGGCTTTTCCTCAACCCTAAGGTCTAGCCCCATGAGTTCCATCTCATTAAAAAGATGCAGAATAAAAGGGAAACCAGTCAAGAACATTGAAACTTTCGCGAATTGCTATGACTTTCAGGAGCCAACTCTAAATTGCTCTGTGAATATCGAGTCAAACACGCTGCAACAACTCAATTATCCCTAATTCACATGCAAGACAAGAACGACTGAGTTGGGTAAGAGCTGGGTAAGGGCTGAATCAGCTCAACCCCAAATTGTATTTCAAATAACGATCCACCTGTAAAACCTTCTTGCGCGTGTATATCTGTATCATTAAAATCTTCAAATCTTCGAATCTATCAATTTCCCCGTACATTCAGGTACGGAGTCAGTTTACAGAAGAAAGAAAAATAATTCAAAGTTGTACTTAATCGTAATACCCAACATTAACATAGCCATTAGATGAGAGGGAGATGGTAGGAAGATAAAACAAGTCTGGCTCTGTGGTTTCATGGGCTCATAGATGATGTAGACAAAGAGTAAGTCGAAGACGAAGCAGCAGCAGCTGGAGGGCAAACCAGGGAAAGTAGAATAGGAACTTGGCAAGTACATTGAGTGGTAGATAATTTCTTTCTTCTTGTTTGTCGATGCGCTTGTCAATGTATTAGGTAATTTCCTTCTTCTTGCTTGTCTATGTAAAACCACGTATCATGCAAAAATTCCTCAAATCCTGAAATATAATTGCTTGGGCCTTTTAAGTTTCTAGTATCATACTTAGAATGCTCACAGCTGATATAAATCAAGGAAAGCAATTCAACCTCTATGTAGATTCAAGAACACGCCACGAGAATACTTTCTACCTGTCGTACCCATTTGAACAAAGGCGGCATTTCCCAAGAATCCTTATAGATGACAGCACCAAGGCCTTTTGGAAACACTAGTGGTATATTGTCTCTAAAACCACCACCTGTGATGTGTTCTATTCCCTTCACTTCTCCCTTGCTAATTAAATCTAGCACCTGCTGACAGGAAACGGATTTAGCTTGCCAAATCCGCACGTCAAGATGAGACCAAACTCATAATGTCAAACAAAGGTTGACTATAACCTTCTTAACATATATAATAGTTGGTACCATCAATGCTTCCCCTAATGCCACTGCTGCTCCAGGAAGTTGATCCTTTGAAGAAAGGCCACTTCGATCCAAAACCTTGCAGGAGATTATAAGTACATCAACAGGATTTCATATATCAGCAAGGATGTCTTTTTTGTTTGAAAAAAAAAAAGGAACGAGAGAGTCAAGCTACTGTATGAAAGAAGCACATAGACTCAACCATATCTCTCACATACCACTGAAGATAATTACGAATAGGGCATCCTTTACAAAAGTTACTAACCTCCTAACAAGAGAAACAGTTTGAATGGACTCCACTAGAAGGTAGGCCAATCAGGACATCTCCAGCCACAACATTTTTCCCATCAATAACTGAATCCTTTTTAACAAAGCCTATTGCAAAGCCACTAAGATCAGACTCACCGTTTGCATAAAAATCTGGAATCTCTGCAGTCTGAAAGGCATGTAAAATCCATTGAGTTTGGGCTAGGAAATTAAAAACTTCATAGCATTTTTAACCATATATAAAACTGGAAAAAGCTCCAACACTGCACAACGAAATGCGTTCTGCCAATACAATCTTCAACACAAGGCGCATTATTTAATAAAATAAGATATGCAGGGTTAAGAAAATCAGCCATTCGTGGTTTAAGTCATTTTCATAAAATACTATTCACACCAGTTTCAACTTCGTATTCAGTAAGGGCTTTATCTGATAAGCAAAATGGTTCTTAATTGTGGCCAGCCCTGGGATCAAACAGTTAGTAACAGTTGTTCATATCAATATTCCTCAATTATATCATTCCAGGAACTTATAAATTCCCAATTCAACAGGAAATCATCCATCCCTCTCAGTAGATGTTGATACATCTGAATTAAAGATTAAAGTATGCACCTCTGCACCCAAAAGAGTGCAGTCAGATTGTTGATAACCATCCACAATGCGTTTATAACCTGAAGAAAACAGAAAAGGAACATTAGTAGTAACAGTTAGCCACTGAGATTTTATCCATACTCAATGTAACTGAAGTACAATTTAAACCTTTTCGGCAAGGTCAACATCGAGGTGACTTGTTGCAAAATAATCAAGGAAGAATAATGGCTTCGCTCAGAAGTAACAATGTCATTGACGCTATGTATAAGTTTATTAGGATGACAATATTAACATATAGAGAAAATGCATATAACAAGATTCATTCAAAAGTTTACAAGATCAATCCCAATAGTTTCGTGGATTCTAGTCTCAAATGCTAGCTTGAGGTTCCCACACCATTCAGTACCAGCAACAAGGCAAGAATCACCTATCCGTCCGACCAGAAGTTCATCAATACTTTGAACAAACCAAAAAGCTAGATCTTCTAAAAGGAACACGAGATGCAGATAGGTTTTATAAGCATTTAATAGTAGCGGTACTTACAATTTGCAATTTCTATATAATGAGAAAAACTAACAAAAGTGAATTATACGAAGAGATCCTCAATAGAACTCTGGCAAAGAGAACAGACTTTGGAAAAAATACCAATTCCAGGTGCCATCTTGGCTGTTCTTCTAACAAGCTCGGAGCCAGCATCTATGGCAACACCAGCATTCTTATAAGTCAGCTCACCTGACCCATCAGAGTCTTTCGACATCGAAAGTACGTGGCCAATTGAAATGCAATGTCTTCCTAGCGGGGATAAAGAAAGCAAAGTAGTGGTGGGTTTATCAAAACTAAGTCTGAAAGAAGCCGCAAGGCAACGAGATAGTTCGAGGTTTGCCGCTGCGAAAGTGTTGGTCATGGCAATTGGGTAGAAGAGAATCGAAGCAGCGCACTAGGGAAGCAGCAGTAATTTACAAGGTAGCGGTAATCGAGTAAGCCATGGTTTAGCATAGTTGTTAATACAGTTTTTGAGTTTAATAATTATTTTTCATCGTAAATATAATATTAAAAAAGTTAAAAATTTTAATTTTTATATTTAAAATTATAATTTAATAATTTAAAATTTTTATGATTTGAAAATTAAATTAAAAAAAAAATTATTATTCTCACGTTTTTTAATTTTTATTACTTTAAATATATATTTTTTATATTTTAAATCTTTGAAGTATTTTTTCACGATAATATTAAACACTTAAAATTTTTAAATTATATTTTTTATTATAATTTTAAATATTTTTTTAACTCAAATATTTTTAATTTAATTTTTTTTAATAATAATACTAAACTAAGCTTAATTATGTGTATTTTGTGAACTCAAAACTGGGAACTGGGAAGAGGAAGGCGGCCCAATATTTTATTAATAAGAAGTTCGAAAGTGGTTACCCAAATTTTAGGAGAACCCTCCTATTCAATCAAACAAAACTTTTTCATAGTCTTCCTATATGGACTCCCAAGCCCAAGCCAACGGTGAATCGCCTAGCTTGGTTTGGCTTTGAATTGCCAAGCCTAGTCAAGTACAATAGAGATGCAAAGCCAGACTCAACACTGAACTCAAAGAGTCAAAGACTAGACGGTGAGAAAGAAGCGGAACTGTTAAAATAATAGATTTTACTATTGGAATTAAAAAAAAAAAAGGGAAACCAGGGTATGGGGAATGGGATTGGCACCCGCCGCCACGTTTCCACTGAAGGAAGGAGCATTGTTTGAGGAGTCTCTCTCTCTCTCTCTCTCTCTCTCTCTCGTCACTCATGACATCACGCGTTATTACTCAGAGAACTTTGATTAAACTACCGTTGATTTTGAAGTAAATTATTAAAATATTATTATTTTATTTATTTAAATATTTTAATCAGTCCACATCAAGAGCATAAACATTTTTACGAAGCAATAATTTTAAATTTTTTGAGAATAAAATATATTTATCAGAATCAGAAACAAAGAAAAAATGGAGTAATAATTTTAAAAGAAAAAATAAAAACCCAAAAGTGTCGTGCTTGTTACGCTTTTGACATGGATGGGTCAAAGTACAACGTCAGTAATAATTTTAAAATAACATTAATTTAATAATTTATTTTAAAATCAATGATATTTTGATCGAAGCGTCTCTCTAGTTAAGCCAAAATTTAATTTATGTTTGTATATATACGTAATGAAAGAAAAAAATTGAGAAAAATAATTAATTTTGGACTGAAGTTCGTAAAATTTAAATATTTTAAGGAAATATAATTTATTTAAAAATTAATTGAATAAACGAATAATTCATAAAAATAAAGTTTTTTATCCAGTTTCATATATTCTATAATTTTTTATCGCATTAATTATCAATTATTAATTATTGGTATTCATGGGCAATAAAGATTAATATTTAGGGATAGATATTAGCTTTCTTTTTCTCCTTTTCAAATAAATTGAAATGATTGAAGTTTTTTTATTTGAAATCGTCTTAGGTCAATTCCTATTACTTTGGTTGGATTATTCGTAATCGCATATTCACAATATAAACGTGGTGACCAATTGGATCTTTGAGTAATTAACATTTTTTTTTATTGACTCCTTAAATTTAATAATTTAATCTAAAGTGGTCAAACTCGAATTGCTTTTCAATTTTTTCAGAGAGTTATTTAATTTATAAAAAAAAATTTATTCAAATATAATTTTTTTTTGTTTTACTGTACTTTCTCTTCTTTTACAGTAACAATCCAAACATAAGATAAGTTTGAATCAACCAAGTTTTATTTTTAAAATTCATATTTAATTTAAAAAATTAAATTATTTAAATTCACTAAACTATATTTATTCACTTGACAATAATGAACTTGATTTTCGTACTAGAATTCAAACTCAAATACTTGATTATTTGTCTTTAGTTTAATTTCAAATTTAATTATAAAATAAAATTTTTTAATGTTAATTAAAAAATATATATTAAAAAATTAATTAAATTAACAAATTATTAATATCAAATAAAATTTACTCCGTTAATAACTAAAATTACTCAAACTCAATTTAATAATAAACTATTCAAATTTAAAATTTTTAGCTAAATTATAATAAATAACGACCGCAAATGTCTCGTTTACACTATGTCACCAACTCTCCCTTTCACTCTTTCTCCAAACCTATTTGATAATATATAAAATACAAAAGAAAACGGAAAGTACACCTGATTCCCCTCCCATCACCAGAGCGCCGGCTTTCACTGCCTTCTGCTTTGTTCTGCCCCTCTTATTGTATGGATGCATAATAACAATAATAATTATATATACATCAATAACATATTATATGCATTTCTACTCGCTCCGCGCGGTCTCTCTCTGCTCCATCATTACGTACCCTGCAGCAAGCGACTCTACCAAATCTCTCCCACTTTTTTTCTCCTTTTCTCACACTATGGTTTTAGTTCGAAACCTTAATAGCAGTATTAGTGAAACTGAAACTGCAACTGCAACTCAACCCTCTTCTTCTTCATCCTACGATGCCGACGCCAACGAAACGCCGCGTTTTAGTGAAGACTTTGATTCCACATGCTCCACTCCCTACGTTAGTGCACCTTCCAGCCCCGGTCGTGGCCCAACCGCCGGCTACTTCTTCAGCGCACCGGCTAGTCCCATGCATTTCGTCCTTTCTTCTGCTCCTTCTGCCGCCCCTCATCTTTCATCCGACTCCTCCTCGTTAATCTCGGCCCAATCAGACAGCTCGTCTTTCGAGTTCGAGTTCTCGTCTCGCTTCTCCTGTACTGGTTCTGTGCTTGATGGATCTATGAGTTCGGCTGACGAGTTGTTCTTGAATGGCCAGATCAGGCCCATGAAGCTTTCATCTCACTTGCAAAAACCTCAGATCCTAGCTCCTTTATTAGATCTAGACGTCGAAGAGGACGACGGTTTAAACAACCCCGAGGCTTCACGGGGAAGAGGTCTCAAACTTCGAAGCAGATCTCTTCACCGAAAGGCGAGATCTTTATCACCGCTCCGAAACGCAGATTTTCAATGGGAAGAAGAAGAAGACTGTAGCAGAGAACAAGGAACAGAAGTTAGCCAACGCATTTTGGGGGATTTGAAAGAAACCATCACTTCAAATGAAACAACACCGTCCAGTTCTGCCTCGTCATCAAGATCATCATCTACCGGTAGAAACTCAAAAAAATGGATATTCTTAAAAGATCTTTTGTATCGAAGCAAAAGTGAAGGGAGAGGAAATGGGAAGGAAAAGTTTTGGAATTCCATTTCTTTCTCTCCATCAAAAGAAAAGAAGATTCAAACTCAAGATCATGAAAACATAGCTCCTCTGAAACATAAACAAAAGGAAAACAAAAAAGGAGTGGGTAAGAAAGTGAGTTCTGGGAAGCCAGCAAATGGTGTAGCAAAACGACGTGTGCCTCCGTCGCCGCACGAGTTACACTACACGACAAACAGAGCCCAGGCTGAGGAAATGAAGAAGAGGACTTACTTGCCTTACAGACAAGGATTATTTGGGTGCTTAAGCTTCAGTTCCAAAGGTTACGGTGCTCTAAACGGACTCGCCAGGAGTTTGAATCCAGTCTCATCCAGGTAATTAATGGAGGACGGATTAAAAAGAATGGGTCTTTCATTTTGGGTTTTTAGGATATTTAAGTTATATAATTAAATATTGATATAAATACAGTTTACTGTATGTTTAAGGTTGCCTAATTACCAGTACCTGGAAGTAATTTTTCGTACATTCGAAAGAAGCTATATTTATGTTTTAATCAACACTGTTGAAGCTTCTTCAACTGCCATGTACTCTGAATTCCGAGAGCTTGTTAATTGCAATATTTATGATCATTTCATGGCCTGACAACATCCTATTTGATGTGTAATTAGTGAAATTTTAAGCTTAATCACTGTTGTAATAATAAAAAAAAAAAACTCGTTTGAGTGGGGAAATTGCCTTTTATTGATGTTATCATTTAGCACTTTTTCTGGGTTCCCCTGCCTTTCTCGTTTCCAAAAGCTTTGATTTTTCAGGTTGTTCTGTGAAAGGAAACGTTGGGGATTATGTGGGGGCGGCGGCCAATATCTGCACGTTTGCGAGATTACAAATCTTAAAATAGCAAATCCCATCATCATCCCATCGTTTCAAAGCCCACCCAAGCAGTTTAATTTGCTGCTTGAAATTAGCTTGACCCACAAGGGGTTTGTTCTTATTTGTTAGGTGAGCTGTAAGCACCTTTGTTAATTATCCATGTCAATGAGGGATTGGGTCTTTTTTAGACAAACCTAATTAGACCCACATGGGGTGACCTTGGATTCAGTTAGTTGCTAAAGATACTGACCCACATCTGCCTTTGAATGGCTTTGGAACTTTTTGGGCGTTTCTCATCTACCCCCGGATTGAAACTTACTTTGGATTAAACCTTTTATCTTCTTCATATCAAAACGTGATGTTTCGAAATTTCTCGAATAAAGAAATATTTTAAACATATAAAGAGTTTATACACGTTGGGGATTATTGAAAGTGTCATAGATAATATGCACGCGACAAGATAATGTTGTCTTTTTAACTTACATTTATAGGAAGCCCTCGCGCCCCAGTCCCTCTCACTTGATTGTTGAAAGGATTAGAAAACTATTTAAGCAGCAGTGAAAATAATTAAACTAATGAACCATGGACAACGCTTTCAATGGATCACTAACTAACAATGCAGATTAAATCCAAAGGAATATTTTAATAGAATCAAATCTCAGAAGCTCAAATTAATCTGATACTAAATAAAGGAGAGAACAAGGGATTGTCTACAGCCATTCCCGTTTCAGGGAAATTTGGGTTTTTGGCCCCTGAAGCATGGAATATGGTTATAATTTTTCAGGTTGAGAGTTGGGAGTTTGGCTAACGTTCTTCTGGACCCGTCTTAAGAGAAAAAAGATGTTGCCGGCCTGCCGGCCTGCCCGATATGCCTGTGCAGTGTACTGTGCATCACATATACTTTTCGCCAGTTGCACCTAATGTAGAAGCGTGGATCACACTCCATAGGTTCCTGCATGTCATTGTAAACATCAATTTTCATTTTTACTTTTTCTATTCCCCATGTCCATGAAGTATATGTATATTTTATACTTCGTATCATGCTATTTTTGATTCATTTCTGAGGACTTGGGAGGGCGGGAAGATAGTGGCCTCCCAAAAATTTTAAAATTTATATATATATATTTATACGTATTCATATGTTGAATATAATTATGTTAGTCAATTTATGATTTTTTTAAAAAATTTTTAAATTTTTTTAATATATATATTTATACATATTTTTATATAAAATTAAATTATATTGATCATCGAAAAATTTTAAAAATTCCTTGAATATATATGTTTACATATATCTATATATTAAATATAATTAAATTAATTTAAAAAATTTAGATTTAATAATTCATATAACTATATTATATTTTATGTTATAATTGTATTTAAAATTTTTATATTTTTATAAATTTTTGAATCGTTAAAGTTTAGTATCATATAAATATTAATATATCTATATATTTATAATTATTTTATTTTTTATAAATATTTTAATTTTTTTCATAACATATTAATATGAGATATTAAAATCATCGGGTTTACATTTTTTATGAAAATAATTTCAAGAACATTTATAAAATTATTAAAATCGACAACAGAAATGTCGCTCATGATGTTATCGCTAGATAAAAGTTTAACATTTTCTTACATTCTATTATAAAAGCTAAAGACAAAAGTTCAGACGAGAAAAGGGGAAATGACTGAAATTCTCCATCGTTGTTAACACGCGTCAAGAGCTGAAACATATGATATAATCTCTATCGTACACCCGCGAAGCAGGTTACCATATCTCTTCGATCTCCCTCTTCTGTCTCAATCTCCCAGCCCAAATTGCATCAGTTTCACTTTATTCTCTTTCTTGGCTTAAAGGCAAAAAATAGTTAAACCGCTTCTATCTAAATTCGATTTTAATCCAAAACGAAACGAAAACTCAGAGCATAAAAGAAACAATGGGCCCTGAATCGAGCTCAGCAACAACAACAACAACAACAACATCGTCATCACCGACGCCATCCCCAAGTGGGAAACGAAGCAGAGATCCAGAAGATGAGATTTATCTTGACAATCTCCACTCTCACAAGCGTTATCTCAGTGAGGTTTCTTCTTTCTTCTTTGTTTTGTTTTCCTTCTTTTTTTAAATGCCCAAAGTGTCAATTTTTCAACTTTTAATCTTTGTTTAGTTGTATACTATTAGATATTCCCAAGCACTGAAAGTGCTATTTCTATTTTTTTTCTAGGTTAATTTAGCTGGGTAGTTGTTATCTCCACGAAGGATTTGTTTGTTTCGTTTCGTTATATATTTTTTTAGTTATTTGCATTAAAGGGCTTCGAATATTGGAAAATTAGAATCTTTGTTTGCAGATAATGGCGTCTAGTTTGAATGGATTAACTGTAGGGGACCCACTTCCTGAAAATCTCATGGAATCTCCGGCTAGGTCTGAAAGCATGTTCTATCCCAGGTTAGTTGTCTCAAGCTTAATCAACTTTTTTTTTCCTAGTTTCTATTGTATTTGAGCATTCTATTCTAGTTCCTTTAAGGTGGCATTTGGTACGGAGTAATCTCTTTCAAAAGATAACCTATGTGAGTATTAGATATGATCAGAGCTATAATCTTGAAAGTGTACTCATCAGATCAGCATGGTGATCTTAAAAGCCGACACCAAAGACCAAACGTAATCCAAGTGTATTATAACAAACCCAGAAATAGGACGGATTGGAGGGACTAATTGGTTTGTTATGACTTACTGTTGGAATTAAGCTATTATTTGATAAATGATTGCGACATGGGCTTATCTTACATACTTATCAATGTTAGCATAGCTTAATCCGGAATGCTAATTGTAAACATCATTTTACTCTGTTTGTCTACATATCACTTAGTTCAGCAGTATAATAATTGTTTCTACATTTTCAAATCAATGTGATTAAGTTTTTGTGTCTTGGAGAACTCATCCTTGTTATTTTTCCAGGGATGAAATGTCATGGCAATATTCACCGATGTCAGAAGATTCAGATGACTCGAGATATTGTGAGACACCTATGAATGCTTGCTTATCCCATTCCGACAGCTTGCCTACTAGTCCTGTTTCCCCATATAGATATCAAAGACCGCCCAACGGTTTTTGCTCTGCTCCTTCAACTATTTCATACTCTTCACACGGGAATGTCAGTGCCGTTGGTTGTTCACAGCCTCGCCAACGAGGCTCGGATACAGAGGGACGGTTCCCATCCTCACCAAGTGATATTTGTCACTCTGCTGACTTGAGGAGGGCAGCACTCTTACGGTCTGTACAGATGAGAACACAGCCCTCTGGTCCGTCATCATTTGAATCGCCATTTGGTTCAGGGCAAGATAAT
Organism: Adansonia grandidieri; assembly: GCA_038382065.1. Taxonomy (NCBI): domain Eukaryota; kingdom Viridiplantae; phylum Streptophyta; class Magnoliopsida; order Malvales; family Malvaceae; genus Adansonia; species Adansonia grandidieri. The sequence goes on along the minus strand of JBBYHK010000006.1, from coordinate 8,641,435 downwards.
GTGCCTAATGTCGAAGTGGAGGAACGGCCATGCTCGTTTATTAAGTCCTTGGTTGATGATAGAGAGTATCAGATTGAAGAGTGTTCTTCTTTGGGTATCTCAAAGTCCGAATTTAGTCAAGAGAAATCTTGCAGAGTGTCAAATATGAGTTTGAAAGGGGACTAGATGCTTTCATCACTAAGAATGGATCCCGGCAAAAATTATTTACTCTGTTTCATTGTCTTCTTTATGCTTTTCCGGAAACTGGACCAATGGCTCCAATGTATAATCAGTGTACTTTTTGTATATGTTCAACACCTGCTAAAATTCTTTGATAATTACTATTTGATTTACGTTCAAATCCAACTTCGTAGTCTCAGAATCACAGATTAATTATGAAGGAAGCTTGGCAGGATTTGTTTTAGGTATAAATAACGTTTACGAATGCCTCCAGAATGTATGTTTTTAATTTAGAAGTTTAAATATATATATATATATATATATGATAGGAAAAAAGGGCAAAAATTTGAAGAAATGCCGAATAAAATCACTGCTCCAATCAGTTATAGAGGAAAAAATTCCATTATAGAAAGTTATTCGCTAGTTACTACTTAAATCAAGGCCTAGCAATTTGCTGCTAAAAGATCCCAACAAGATTAAAATTAGAGTGAAGCACTAGATGATCCCAACACTAATTAAAGCAGTCCTCAGAAACGTAGAGGAAACTTCTCACCAGCGCTGCCGCATTAGACGAATAAAATGCAGTGATTTAAGAAGTTGATGTAAATGTTGATAGGATGTTCTTCTTGAGCGTGAATTCATCAGCTTTGGCTGGGCTTATTGACTGCACCAAGAACAAAGAACTCATGGTTTAGAGCCAGCTCAAAAAACAGATGCTTATAATGCAAAATATAGTTCCTACGATTACATTGCATTTCACAAAGTGGGCATCAGCATGAGTTCACATGACCCATCAGAATTACACAACCGCTGAATTTTAACTCACTAATATAATTTTGTTTATAATCTACTGTCAAACATCATAGTTATGGCAAAGATGACTCAGGGCACCATCCTATTAATTAACCGCCAAAACTACTAAAACATGTACTTCTATTACATGACTGAATTTTAACTGTCAATATTATAATTTTATTTATAATCCATTTTCAAAAATCATAGTTATGGCAAAGATGATTCAGGGCCCATCCTATTAATTAATTGAAGTTGTCGAACCACTAAAACATAAAGGTACTTCTATTACAACAGTAGTTCTTACCTTGTCAAGAATGCGCTGCAGCCGCTCAATTTCCTTCTTGGGATAATCAGCACCTTTCTCTAAACAGCTTTTAGCAGCCTTCAAGTATATCTTACCATACCTAACAACCAGCAGAATGAACGGTTATACATAGTCATTTGACACAAATTTTAGAATGCAAACTAGGAATTGACAAGAAGTTCTCCTTTTGGAGCTGAATATTGAGAACTCAAATGAATACCTCACAGTAGAACCCTTGAGCTTCTCAAATTCCTCTTCAATCTTAGAGAAAATTGCTTTCTTCTGATCGTCGCTAGCAACCACAAACTCCTTCACTAAAGCATCCAAACTTGACAAAATACCAGCCTATGCAAAAAAAGAAGGGGAGAACAAGTAATCCATATAGGAGTATTGATAATGAAAAACATAATGTACCAGCATACATATGAGCTACTAACCTTTGCAGTTAGCTGCCCTTTTGCATCACGACTAGCGCCACATTTCTCATTGATGAAAGTAACAAAGTCATCTAAATCCCTGCCACCATTGTAGTCTTCACCAGCTTTGTTGCCCTTTGGGAAGAATTTCAATGTTGGAAACCCACTTACTCCATACCTGCACAAAAAGCATAGGCCTTAAAATCCATTGATACAATGCCTAAAAGTTAACAAATTCTTTATAAAGGAAAATGAGCTTATTAGATAAATCTATGCTTACTTTTCAGCTAGATCCTTGTATTTATCAGCATCTAGATTAGCTATCACTATATCTTCTTCCGATTTAAACACTGTTGCTACCTTTTCATAGGTCTGTAGAGACAAAAAAAAAAAAAAAAACACGAAGGCTTAGAATGTAGATCACCACTTGGACCAAAATAATCATAGCTACCTTATTAAGCAAAGATATAGATGCTTACAGGAGCAAGATTTTTGCAATGGCCACACCTGATTGAAAACCAACCCAAAACTTGGTCAAAACAAGTTTAAATAGAAAAGATAGAAGCAGAACCAGAAAAGGGCCCTAACCTTCGTTATTCTTCCAAAAAAGTAATATTACCAACAAAACAAAACAAAAAAGCACGTACTCACCAAGGTGCATAAAACTCGACCAACACATCTTTGGTCTCATCAAGAACAATCTCATCAAAATTGGCAGCATTTAGCACTGCAACGTTGGATGGCAAAGTGGCTATCTTCACATTAGTCCCTAAAAAACAATACACGAGCTTAGCCAAATCCTAGCGAGTTTTGGCCTTTGTGGCATCAATCTACATTACACATAAGAAAGAAATAATGATAGGATCTCCTAGATTAAGTCAACCACAATAAGAAACTTCTACCTCCTTGAGTGTTCACAAACTCAGCCAGTGACTCAGCAGTGCGTGGCCCTTCATACCTAGATAAAACAATTTGATCTACTAAGAGCATGTTTTAAATAAAATGTTCATAATTTATTCATACCAATAAAAAAAATTTTAACATAAAACAAGATCAAAATTTTCCCTTGCTCTGTTTGTACATAGAAGTTAATTTATACTCACTTTTTAGGTTCCAAAGAGCCTTTAGGAAACCACTGAATGGTCGGGTAGCCTTGAACACCATATTTGCTGCATAAACTCTTATGCTCATCACAATCCACCTAAACATAGCAATAGAAAGAAAAACTTCATCATTGTAAAATTTCACAATACGAGAACAAATACAAAGGAATCAGAAATAACCCAACCAAAGATGTGTAAATAACCTGATGAATAACAATTCATATATTAACAACCAAAGCTATGTAATTATAAATCGCTAACCTTTCCAATCAAGACGGACTTAGCCCTCTTAAAACTTGCCCCAAGCTTCTCGTACTCGGGAGCTAGCTTCTTACAGTGTCCACACCTGCGGTTGGACAAAGCGATTATGTTCAGAATATAACTAGCTTGAACTTGAATTTGTTTTCCATTAAACGATTAATCTAAATCCATAGCCAGAAGTGAGATCACTGAACTGAAATGTCATGAAAAATAACATATACCAAATTCAAATTCTTAAGCAAAAAATTAAGGTCTTAAAAGGAACAGCTTCAGCAGCAATTCAGTGATCTAGAGAGTGTCATCCTAAGAAATAAATGTCAGAAACAAAGACAAAATAATCAGAGAAGACCATCGATGTTCTCATTTCAATTGCTAAAGATAGATCTAACGATCGATTAATAAGGATCTAGTCTACAACACCAAAAAAGGTATAAAATCTAATCTAATAAAGAAAAAAAAACCATGGGCGAAAAAATTATTACCAAGGAGCATAGAACTCGACGAGAGCTCCTCTATCTTGACCGACTTCCTTGTCGAAGTTTTCTTCGGTTAGTACGACAACGTCGTCAGCCAAGGCTGATGCCAATAACAAAGCCAAAGTTCCAAAGGCGAACCAGATCTGAGACTTCTCCATCATTTTTACTCTTTGTTTTCCTCTTCTGCTTCCTTTGATTTAAACTCCGTCTCTGGTTTTCGACACTATTTCCTTGTTAATTTCCTAGGCTTATTGAAGACTTTTATAAGTGCCGGCCCGATGGTTTCCTATTTCTTCTTTCCCTTTTTTTTTCTTTTTTTACTATTTATTAAAAAATATTTTTTCATTTTTTTGGGGCAAATTTGTCGAAGAATGGGGATAATATCCAGCTTACTGTTGACGTGGCATATTTTTATTTGGTGAACGCCTTAATTACTAGTATGTTAGTTGCATTATTTTTACCATGATGCGCAGCGGATATGATCCGGTTCCTAGCCGATTGGTAAAGCGTAGGCCCGGTGACGTGTTTCTGCTGACATGCCACGTTGTGATAGGTTCGGCTCTCGTGGAGGACTTAGGCTAGGAGCCGCAATTGCCCAATATTTTGTTTTTAAAATTACCGTCGTAGCCCAATTAGTTATGTGATATTGGGCTAAAACCCACCGTCTTAAGAGTATGGAAAATCAATGGGCTTCGGCCCTTGTTATGCAATAATATGATTGATCCGATGGCCTCTAAATATGGTCATAGGCGCGTAATAATAAACTCATTCCAGTAATTGCTGCTAGGAATTTATAAATCAGTCGACGTTGGAGAGTTTACGTCTGCAATAATTATATGTGATTAATTTTGTTTTACTTTCAAAAGATATACCTCCACCGATAAGAGCCCTCTTAGTGCATTATCGAGGAAAAATCTTCGAGCCTTCGATCTAGCAAAGGAATAAAAGCAGAATAAAGAGATTGTTCCAACTTGTTTGGAATGCCTTTTAAACGCATGAAGAAGTAAGTGAACAGATTAGGACCTAAAAGCACAGTAGTTCAAAGTTGGCGACATTGTGATTGTCAAACTAGCACCCAATTGCAACGTAAGTTCCTATTAGTCCTTTTCAGAGTGGGCAATGCTTCTTACAAGATTGATTCATCCAAGTGACTGAAAATGCACTTCGTATATATTTTAATGTGAGCGACTCCAAGTCCTATCATGTAGTCCTAATTCTTACAGATGCAATTACGTCGTTGTTAATCAATCAAAACAACCATCAGCACGGAACCATTTACAGAGCGACAAAGTTGAAAAAACTTTTAGCTGATACAGTAATAGGTGTCGAAAAGACCAATTCAAGAACACCTAGTCAAATGGTTGGATACGGGAGAAAGAAGAGATTAATTTGAGAGAAACCATGACGTATGCTTACAAGCCCCCGTCAAAAGATTAAATAGTTATACCCATTAGCACTAAATCAACGAAGATGTCGGCAACTTGAGTGGGGAAGATGTCATCGGCCAACTTTGTATAGGATTAATTAAGACCAGATAGTGGTACCATGGGATAGCATCATGTACTTACAAAAAGTGTCTTAATTTCAAAAGCTTTAACTGTTCATACTGGTAAAAACTCTTTCTCTTTGAAGGAAATATCAGTCGACAGATGTTGAATTGTCTCGATGGTTAAAATATACGAATTTCCATGATTGACTTATGTTAAATAGTTCATCCAAAGATCACATGGACCAGTACTTAATCGAGCCAAAGCTTAAGACACTCGGACATCGTCCTATGGTGACGGCCTTGCTGACTGTGAGGTAATAAGATTTGTTCTTTGTTGGTTAACTATAGGACTTGTCTTCCAGATAAACGACGATGGCTCCCCACTTGTCCCCAAGATAAGTGAAGTATATCATCCATAATTATTAATATAGTGTAATTAATCCATCATAATCTTATATTATGTAAACCTTAAAAAATGTTATATGAAATCTATGACTAAATAAGTACAACATTATAATTAAAAAAAAATAAAATCTGGCTGCTTGTTGTAGTAGCCCACTGAACAAAAACGTGTATCGGTAGGCAATGAATAGAGACTTAACTACCTACCTGGGTCTTTTCGTTTTAATTTTAACGAAGGGATCAAATTCTAGCACAATCCCAACTTATTAAAAAAAAGGGAGAGATAGAGAGAGAGAGAGAGAGAGAGAAACTGAAAATTGATAGCTAAAGTTTTACTTGAGACTTTGATAAGTATATCAAATTCGGCTTCAAAGTTGTAGGGCATTGGGATAATAGTGCTATTATTTTCTCTCATACTACAACCATTAAGTGGAGTAACCGTTTTTCTTATCAATTTTGTTCAGGGAAAAAAGAAGTCATCTATGATAAATGAGTTGGTACTGGTACAAAACAAAAATGTCAGCTTGTTAAATCATCTATTCTGCAAATTTTTTTCAATAAATAAAAATACTATAGAGTATAGATCCTTATCAGTTATATCATCAAATTTTTTTATTCACAATTATTATATAATACTATTTTATTTTAGTTTTATACTAAAACATTATTTTTATTTTCTTTTGTGATAAATTCATATCAATAATGGAGATTATGTGTTGTATTAATTAAGAACTTGGAGTGTTTCTTACTTATAGACCGTCATGGGTACACCTGGGTTGGAAACTGTTCTTAACATTTGAAGGATCCGTCAATTTTCTTTTCATCATTTAATTGGTTGGAGATATGTCACAGACTCACGGTCCGTCCATCGAGATAGTTCAAAAGTGTCTGACTTTTTTTTTTTTCTTTGAGTTGATTAAGTTCTTGGATTTATGGCGTGAAGGTTGATAAAGGCATGCAAAGATAGAATATCGTTAGAGGATATTGAAATTATGTTTTTGGGGCATATTCTAATTTTTAAATTAATAATTATTTAGTATATGATTATTGACCGTATTGCAAGCTTTTAATCTTGACAAATGTGAATCGAATGTACCATGAATTTAGAATTACGGAGCAATTCTCAACCTGCTGGATATTTTACATCTAAAGCTCGCCGCATAAAGTCAACTATGGCCGAACAAAAAGTAATGAGAAGGGTCCATATTCACTTAGCATTGGCCAATTTCGGCTCCGATCCAGTCACCCAGAGCCTTCCACTAGGCTGGACACGACTGTCCAAACCCTGTCAGGTCATTAAGATTGCAGTTAAGATATCGTTTGGTCAATAACGTGTGCTGCTCTTACGCCTGCTACGTGGGGTGTGTGGTTAACACATGTTGCCAATTTGCCATTGAAACAATGGCATGCGTGCTGAGAGCTACTGACACTATCGTTTCACCGGTGAAAGTCCAGCAGAAATAAAGTTGAATAATTTTTTGTCATCAATTTATTTGTCTTGAGCCCCTTGATTTCCGATCTTTAATGTTATTTATTTGCAGTCAATTCTAAAACGTGTTTAAATATAAATAATGACATTTACCAATACGTCCGGCTTCATTACTGCATTGAATTTGAAGTATTTGTTTCTTTTAATTTTTATTAAGAGATAATTGTTCATATAATGAATACTCATTCCACGTCATTTCATTTATTAATTTATATATGATTTGTTATACCTATGTATAGGTAATCACTTTGAATAACTCATCGTCATAATTCAAAGTACGTAGATGATTTATTAGTGATCGCTCTAATAAAAATCTATCATCATAACAGCACCAGATAATAATGTGACCTTCCAACAACAGCATGATTTCAGAACTGACATCTTTTAAGTGACAGCCGATTGACAGAGTCGATCACAAAGCACCATAACCTGACAACTAGCTCGATGCTAGTTACTCGCCTATCAAATCACTAGACATAATGCCCCTAGACAACACCTATAAAAAGAAGCAAACCCGAAGATAAGGATATTTTTTTCCACAATACAGATTCTCTCTTGCTCTAATACCCATATATTGACTTAATCATCGAAGAGTATCTCAGAGTATCAACTCCGACATCCTCTGACCCTTTCTGTGCTGCAGGATCATAATCAATCTTTTGTAAAAGAAGTATCAACATAATCAATATATTAAATATAAATTCTTTCATTAAATAATTTATTTAAAATAGTAAAATAAAAAAAATCTTAGTCATACGCCTTCGGTGATACAAGTAAATAATTTCACTGGCATTGGATTTCCTAGTGGCTTTATAGGAGTCTCATCACATACAACAGTCCCCATCGGATCGATAGTCTGCTGGGCCATTGCCTTTACAACCACTTTCAAGCCAATAAACCAGCTGACGTGCTTGCCAAACCAAACTGCTGCTAATCAGCCCCAATCCTGCCACACCCGAAAGCTAATCTACAGCATTGAGGTCCACGCACTCCTAACCCTAGCTAATTAGCTAAAGCTAATTGCTCTTTTAAAGTTTAAGCAAATTTATCTCTAACCTTATCTGAACTTGTTGAGGCTTTTTTTAATTAAGTCAGGTATCTTACAAAGCATAGAGTAATTGAACAGTTGCCAACTCCAGAAACTCAAATATCTAAGTGAAAAAAAATTAGTTGTATTTTCTTTCTTTTGGGTTCTTTTTGAAGACGAGGCAGAAATAAAACTAGTTATCCAAACTATACAAGGGAAAACAAAGATATGCTCGGTATAGGATAGTTTACATGGGAACATTCTAGCATGTTAATGTCGATACAGCATACATGGCCCACGTCATTGGGACTATTGGGCCAATGATGCCGACAAAATTTGGAAAACAAATCTCCACTTTCAGATAATCCACCCGTAACAGATGGTTGCAACGTATTTAGTTGTAATAAAAGTTGAGGGTTGAGAATGATAATTAAACTAATGTTTTTAACCATCAATTTTTTTTTTACAAACAAAGTGGGATAGGAAACAAATTAAAACCCCAAAAAATAAAAAACGACACAGATTTGTTTGCTACTGATTATAGCTCACTGTCGACATCTAAGTGAACAAACAAAATGATAAAGAAAAGAAAAAAGGGCGCAGCAGGAGGAGAGAGGATTAGGAGAAAAGCCAAGCAACCGTGGAATTATGCCTCTCAAAGTCCTTATCTTCAGATTTATGTCTCTCTCCTTTCCCATTGTAATCGCTCTCCCACAGCCAAGATGACATGTACTCTTTCTCATGCCAAAGCACCCAGTCCCAATCAAGATTACCAACATTACCATCATCAACGAAGCACGAAGTCATTGAAGAACAGGAAATCAAGTCCCCCCTGCAATCTCCATTAGAGTTTTGGCTCTCTATTTCCTGATCATTATTAGCTGCCCTTTTGTTAGGACTGAAATCTCCACTGCTGTTCTCTCTCTCCTCAACCTTAACAGCGACCTTGTTCTCTCCCCACTTGCTTATTGTGAAATCCCCATTTGTTTTTAGTAATTCACTGTCCATGATGTCATTAAAAAACAGCATTCCACTGCTTTCAATACTTTCAAATGTTGCCAAAATATCCGTCTCTTTCTCAACGTCATCACTAGGGCTTAGCATTGAATTCTCCATGGTTCTTTCCTCACCTGCAGAGCTAAGAACCGGGCTCTGTCTCTCCTCGCTTGACCCCAACTTTCCGTCTTCGGTGTCTTGACAAGGACTGGGTATAACAGGGATCATTCTCTCCTTATCGTCAGCATAGGGTTCCAGAGCCATGCGATCTTCTATGGCAGTAGTAGACAAGGTTTCTTTTTCTAAAATTGGAGTGGATGGCAATGGTACAACTTCATTGATAGAGACATTTTCCATGGGTTTTTTTGAAGAGCTGCCAGCATCTTTCTGGGTACTGCAGCTTTTGTTTTTCGCCACTGCCCTTTTACTTGTTCTACTACATTTTCGCTTAACAATACCGGCCTTCGTCATGTCCATGATCACAGGCAAACTTTCACTGGATGGCCTGCTAAAGCTATGGATTTTCCTACTCAAATGAGAGTTCCAGTAGTTCTTTATCTCATTGTCTGTTCTACCTGGTAAATGGCTAGCAATCAAAGACCACCTGCATGGCAACATGAGCAAAAAAGAAAAGAATTAATTTCACGACAAAAAGGGTACGGAAATCGAAAATGACAAATCGGAGCGAAAGAATCCTTGACAAACTTAACCACTTAAGCAAGGGATCTCTTAATTAATTGTGCTGCTAAATTGCACAAAAAAAAAATAATTGTGAAGCTAAAAGGCCTTATCAGAAGTTTGATGTCTTTGTTGGTGTAGTTAAGTTCTTTCCCAACCATATAAATTAGAAAGAGAGCCTAAAGCTGAGCTGATACGTGTGGAAAAGAACTGAAAGAACCATAAGTCTGACCAAAAAGTCGAAAGCTAATAATTATTACTGACAGCTAGTTATTCATCCATGAAAAATAGCGAATAAATATTTCAGTAAAAAAAAAATACCATCATTAATCAACTACAAACTAATATATGTTTATTTTAATAGGAACTTATTTATTATTTGCACACAGATAGTTTGTTTGCTTTTGGCTATGGAAAGTAAGGAGGAAATATGCAGCAATCACCTGTTTCCAAAAGTAGCATGCAAATTAATGATGATTTCTTCCTCTTCAGCAGTAATGTTTCCCCTCTTTAAGTCAGCTCTCAAGTAGTTAATCCATCTTAGTCTGCAACTCTTCCCACACCTTAGTAATCCTTCAAATGCCAGACCGTACCATGCAAAGAAAAAAAAAAAAAGGAAAGAACAATCACATACAGAGAAGCAAAACAACAACAAAAGGTAAGAACCTTTGGTTATAATATATACCTGCATTCTTGGGCAGTGATCTCCAGGAGCCTTCTCCATTAGCTTGAATATACTTGGCCAAAATTTCATCCTCTTCCGCCGTCCATCTCCCTTTCTTCAACCCAACCTTTTCACAACAAGGAGCCCTCCCCATATCTGGCACTGGGTTGCCACCACCCAGCACAGGTGGAGATGAGAGCCAAAATGTGGATAACTTTTGTAGAATCGAAAGAGAGCAAAAAATGAACAACTTAGCAGTTCGACTTGGGGAGTGCTAAGATCATCTACTGTTATTTGGAGCAATAAAAGTCGGCAAAAACATTGAAACTTGGGCTGCTTGTAGGAAGCGCAATTGGATTAATATAAAAGGAGAAATTTGTAAATATATATATATATATATATATTGACTATAAAGGAGACGCAGGGCTTGTGGTGGGGCACGCGATGTGGATTTATTTGTGGTGAAAGATGGCGCCACGTTTGCCTTGCATGAAGAGTACAGTCGTGGCGTCGCTGCCGTCGAGACGCTCGTCAGGGGCATGCATCTCCCACGTTAATAGCTTGATGCCCCTTGTTCCAGTTCTTTTCCTCTCCTCCCTTGGGGACCTCTCAAAACTGAAAAATAAATTAAAAAAAAAAAAAACCTACTGCCTCTCAGCCTTAATTATTTGTATCTACCTTACGTACCCCCTAACAATTTTTGTCCATTTTCCCTTTTCTCTTTCCTCTGGTGAAAGAAAATATATGTTTATATTGGAATATTTAACGCACGGGAAAATTTACAAAATTATTATTGACTACGTGTACCAGTGCATGGCTGACATTTTATATTTGACTTTTTCCTTTTATTTTTTAGATTTATATTTATATAAATTTTATATTATCTATGAATTAAATAATATTATATTCGTGTTGGAATTTGCTAAAAATTTTTGAGGGCCTAATTGTGCAATCAGTGTAATATCATTGTTGGTTACATCGGTCGATATAGATCGATTTTAAAGTAAAAAAATTATTAATGGTTTATTATTTTAATTTTTGTATCAGTTCATACAGATAGTATTGACTTATACAGATTGACACAAAAATTTTGATTTTTGATTTTTTTTAAATTTTTTCACTTATTTTATTTTTAAATTAATTTTTAATGCTTTCTATCTTGATATTTTTTACTTTTTCATAATTACATTTAAAAATAAAATGTATTCATTAAATTAAGTTATTGATCTTAATTAATAAAAATTTACTATATTTTAAAAATAATTTATTTATTTGATATTTAAAATTTTTAATATTAAATATTTATAATTTTAAAATTTATATTTACATATAAACACATTTATGTGCATATAATGAAGATATATTTGCATGTGTTTATGATATACATATATTTTAAAAACTTTTAATAAGATTGTATCATTTTATTTAAATAGCGAATAAATATAAACTGTTATTTAATAAATTTGTTGTCAGCGTTCATACCTATTTTTGATCCATATCAATTTTGCTGTCCATATCAATGTATTATATGTTATATAGTGAGTAGTAGTAAATATATATATATATATATATATTTGTAATATAATCTTTGAATTAGCAAATATATATAACTTGGGATTTTTTCGATGTAAAATAATAATGTTACTTTTATTCAATGGGGTCGAATATATATTTAATTATTAAAATATAAATAATAAATAGTTAAATAATTTTATTAATTTAAAATCTAACATATAATTGTATTAAAATATAAATAAAAATTATATATGGTACATTTGATCATTTTAGATATAATTAAAAAAATTAATTAAAATATAATATAAAAAAATATGAATATCACACGAATATAACTAGATGTTAAAATTTATAAAAAAAATTATAAACATGTCATCATTTATATAAAATATAAAATATATTAAATCTAAGATAAAAAATAATAAAATAATAAAAATAAATAAATTTTTTATTAAAATATCACATATAAGTATTCTTGATAAACTTCTTTATAAACAAAATCTTTAATTGAAAAAATTATAAATAATAACATATTCATTTTAATTATTTTTAAGTAATCGTATATTTCAAGCTAAGCTCATCGGACTTTTGTTTTAAGTCACGTGTATGCAATTATTAGGATTTCCCATCGCGAAAAGCAAAGAAGAAAGAAGAATATATCTGCCTTGTAAGGTACGGCCTTTTCAGTAGATTTTTGTTTCTCCACAGCCCACAGGTCAGGCCCACTTCCATGTGCAATCATGTTGATAAAAACAAAAGAGAGTTCCAGCAATGATCTACTCATTATTTTTTTTAATAATTCATAGAATTTTTCTAAAATTTTGAAAAAAAAAATTACTACTGTAAACATTGGGATTTTCATAGAGCTTGCTCTTTGATTCGAATAACAGTGATTTTTTCACTAAATTTATTTAGCTTGTATTTTATTTCAGGGAAAAAATGCAAAATAATCAACACCATGATCTAAACACATTAAAATGGTATCATACAGTTGGGACTTAAGTGCAGCTGAGATGGTAATAAACTAATAATTGACTGAAAGGCAAGGCTGCTTAGCTGTTTCGTCGTTCCGTTGCGGTGGACCGGATCAAAGCTTGGCTAGGAACAAACGAGGGTTGAAACTTTCGCCTCCTGTCGTCAAATTAAGTACAAATGATTGGTTCTCTTGTCCAATGTTTCAGAAAATTAATGGAAGGAAAAAATAAGATTTATCGACAGAAAAAAAAATATCAATGCAAAACAACAAATGAATACAAACGAAAGATGACGAGGATTAATGTAGACATGCAGGCAGCTTAGCACGAGATGTTCAATTTGGATATCTGCTTTTCCCTGCCTGTCGTGTTCTAATAAATTCGGAACCAATTATGATTTCTTTCGCACCCATTATCACAGTAATAGAATCAAAGGAGGACAACTTTAACATAATAATTTACTCTTTGACTAACGAAGTCTATGCCTTTTCCGGACAATGATTATACTAGGTTGTCAATGAACAGCAGTCAAGAAGGATAGCTGAATAAGGACTTGCTTTTTCATTCCCTGATAATTTTTGCCTTCTGTTTAACTTTTAATTTTGGTTTAGGTATATTCTTGGGGAAATTACTAAATCTATAACTTCTATTACCTCAGTAATAGTCATTTCAATAAAAGTAACTTTGATATCTTTTGGTTGTGAGTTTAGTAAGTCGGTGAAATGTCAGGTAAAGATTGAAATTTTTGAGAAAATTAAAGGAAATCGAGGTTTTGTTCTTGGGTGTGCTCATATGTACTTAAGTAATAAGTAGGTTTGAGAAGAAAGTCGATGGAAAGAGAAGGTGTTTAATTACTTATATTAATATAGATATATTCAAATTTTTAATATTTTTTATATTTAAATAATTATATAGTCGTGGTCATATTAAAATATATGTTAAATTAAATAATTTGAATAAAATAAACTACGAGAAGAAAAAAAAAAAAAAAGCTATGAAGAAACATCACCATGCTCTGTCTACTTTTCTGATCCAAAATCGTGGTGGAATCAAGCCTTAAAAGCGTGGTAAGCCTGAACTTCAGAGTCCAAAACCAATCTGGTTGGTGGATTGGGATTAATAGACACGTGTCACAAGCAACATATGTTGATATGAGCCCGTTGACAAAGAGTTTTCTAAGAGCCCATAGAAAACTTCAATTAGTTCTTTTTAATGCCCAACAAAGAAACACAACCGACGTCGTGCAAACAGCTGCTAAGAGTTGGGGCTATGATTTGTAAATTAGTTTGTGAATCACTGTTACATTTTCCAGGAAATCAGGTCTGCGACCCGGAGAAGAAGAAATCACTCCACGTGGCAAAACCTATTGGAAATAACATCTACAAGCTCACGCTCGTTAGCCAGTTTCCACAACAACATGTCCCAAAAGTTTAGTACCAAAGCCACTTCGTTGAATCGATGCCTCATTCTTCACATCTGAGCTGACGGTTCGTGCATTTGAAGTTGGAATCTCAGATTCCACAAACTCCGCAATTTTTTAGAAGAAAAGGAATTTTAAACTCTTGAGCCTGGTTTAAAAAAAGGATCCATTGAAGAAAACAGAAGGCAGAGCCAAAGCTTAAGAACCCCCTTAACTCTCTCCAAAAAAGTTGACTGTATTTCTTTGTTTTGTAATCGAAGATACAAGAAGAATTTTTAAGCTGTCGTAAGGTTTTGGAGAGATCCAGTTTCTCTCCTGATCTCAAATCCATGGCGCTTCCGAGAACGAAGCTATTTTTTCTGTTATGCGGTTTGTCTTACGCGGTCGTCGCCATTGCAGGGTATGTCCTTATCTTTTTTTTTTTTGTTTGGTCACTTTCTTCGTTCTTTAAAAAAAATGGCGTTTTTATATGCATGAAATTTTGTGGTGATATTGTATCGATGCAGGAAGAGTTGTTACGAGGTATTGCAAGTGCCGAAAGGAGCATCGGATGAGCAGATCAAAAGAGCGTATAGGAAGCTGGCATTGAAGTATCATCCTGATAAGAACCCCGGTAATGACGAAGCCAATAAGCGATTTGCTGATATTAACAATGGTAAGAAAAAATCTCTTTCTTTTTTAGTTATTTTTTTTTCTTTTCGAAAACAAAAGGTTGATCGATGGAATTAATTAGTTTTTCTTCTTGGATAATTAATCTGTTTGATGAACAATTAGCTTATGAGGTGTTGTCGGATAGCGAAAAGAGGGGGATATATGATAGGTATGGTGTGGTGGGCCTTAAGCAGCATGCTGCCAGCGGAGGCAGAGGAGGAATGGAGGTCAATATTCAGGACATTTTCAGCTCGTAATTTTTTTTTTCCCTTTTTTGCTCTTTTATTGTTGCCCTCGTTACATTTAATTATCTTGGTAGGCATCATAGGTTTGCTAATTCTACCCAACTTCTGGTTCCCTGGAGTGGAGGCTAGAAGCTTTATAGGTGATTATATTAAGTTTTAAGTATGATTATGTACGCAATCTTCAATAAAATTTTAGTTATTGGGTTCGATTTGGGGTAACATACATTGATAACTGTTCCTACAGTGGAAGTTAGAGCCTTTACTTTATTGGTAATTATAGTAAATGTTAAGAATGATCATGTATAAAATTCATCAAAAATATGTGAGTTATTGACCTCTATTTGGGATAACAAACATTAACAGTGGTTCCCTATAGCGGAAGTTAGGACCTTTACTTTATTGGTGATTATGTTAAATGTTATGGATGATTATGTAAGAAATCATCAATAACATGTTAGTTATTGACTTATTTGGGATAATAATTTTTTTTAACCTTTACAAACCCTCTACCTAATCCTACATTCAGTTAGTTTAAATGTTTGTGAGGGATTGCTCGCTTTTATGCATGTTATGCTGAATTAAACCACCTATTATTGCTCACAAGATGGAGCTTTCTTCAGGTTTTTTGGTGGAGGCCCGGCAGAAGAGGAAGAGAGAATTGTGAAGGGTGACGATTTAATTGTTGCATTGGATGCAACACTCGAAGATTTGTACATGGAAGGTACTCTCAAGGTGAGATATATGTCTTCTGGTGGGATTAATCACTTCTCCTTGCCAGCCATATTAAAGCATCTCAGAAGTGCAAAAGACAGAGCTGTTAGGGTGTCATTGGAAACCAATGATTTATAGATAACAATTTTGTATTTTGTTTGACTGTTCTGTAGTATCCTAGGAAGCTATTGGTTCAATCAATTATTCATAGATTGTCACGAAGTGATGATGATGGCCACAGGGTGTATCTTTTTCCTTCTTATCCCTAATTCAAGCCTTTCTGGGGAAAGTAGGAGCCACTAGCTAGGTGCTTGCCTGTCTGTTCCCCTTACCTCCTCCCTTATCTTTCTCCTTAATATTTTTATTTTGTAGACTAGTAACATTGATCTGGAATTCACCAGGTTTGGAGGGAGAAAAACATTTTAAAGCCAGCTCCTGGTAAACGACGCTGTAACTGCAGAAATGAGGTCTATCATAAGCAAATTGGTCCAGGGATGTTCCAACAGATGAGTGAACAGGTATGGTGGCTTTCTTGCTTTCCTTGTTGTTTGATAGTTATGTTTCGTATTGTTATTGTATTCTTTATCTTGTTTCCTGGCCTTTTTACGCTGTTAGAATTGTTATTTCTTCTGTTGCTATGATCAAGCTTTTATAATTATTCTCCAATTTTATTTTCTCAGGTTTGCGAGCAGTGCCAAAATGTCAAATATGAAAGAGAGGGGTATATTGTCACAGTTGATATTGAGAAAGGAATGCAAGATGGACAAGTAAGTTTGTTGAATTAGAATTTTTTAACTTCTATTTTTTTTTTTGGGTGATTGTAGTTTTTCTTAGAGTGCATGTTGATGATTTTGTCCATTTTTTCTTGAATGATGTTTGAATATATAGTCATGAACCTAAGGAAAGTGAAAGTGGGTAAACTGTTCTGTAATATGGTTAGTTTGTTGTATTATTTGCTGCAGAAAGAGTTGTGGATAGTACCATCCTAGTCTCATACTTTTGTGTTTCATTTTTTCGCTTAAAATCCAAATAGTTGTTTAGCATGCTCCTTTCCACTATCTGTGCACCTGCTGATCTGGGTGCTTTTTTGATCTCTTAAGAATGACAATGATAAGCAATCAGAACTAGTAGTTGACATGTATCAGGGTGTCGTTAATTGTTTTGGAATGCTTTATTTTTCAGCATTACTTCCAAAATAAAGCAGCCAGAGAACTGTATTTTAGTAAAATTCTCTCTGGGGATTCTTGATGTTATGTAAATTGAAGATATTTTTTTCATGCAGATTTGTTCATTTGACAATTTCGTCAGAATTTCTTATCCTACTACTTCTATGGGATCTTTTAATTTTCGTCATCTTATTGCTTAGAGTTGTACTTTTACACTATACTAGGAGTAGAATAGTAAGTTAGTCATTATTGTTTACTGTTCCCTGTGCATTTTACAGGAGGTGGTTTTTTATGAAGATGGTGAGCCTATAATAGATGGAGAACCTGGAGATTTGAAGGTTAGTCTCTAAACAGCGATTTGAAAAATTTCCAATCCTTCTGTATAGTCCAGTTATCGTGCTACGTCCTGCGTATTAGGCAAGGCCAACAGATTATGCAGCCTTGTAGTTAGTGTATTGGAATTTGCCCATTCTTGCTCACATAAGATAAGACTATTACATATTTTTTTCAGTTCCGCATTCGCACAGCACCTCATGACTGATTCAGGAGGGATGGCAATACCTGCACACCACCCTCACCATAATACTTGTCTCATTTTTTGAGGATATCTATAAATGTAACCTTTCCTGTTTACCTTATTTTGAAATTAAAACTATGAACCAATTTTCATTTTCCTTTACTTGCTCCAGGTTCAAGCTCTTGTTGGTTTTGAGAAGACCATTAAACACCCTGACGACCATTCAGTGGACATTGGCTTTAAGGTAAACATGACTTAGTTTAAGTTGTCTTGATAGATAAAAACTAAATGTCCAAACTTAGAAATAAACATCCATAAATTTGTATTGTCTATTCAGGGTATTACAAAGCCTAAGGAGGTGAGAAAGTTTAAAGGTGAAGGAATGCCATTGCATTTCAGCAGCAAGAAAGGTGACCTCTATGTCACCTATGAGGTTTTGTTCCCGACGTTGTTGAAAGAGGACCGGAAGGCCAAAATGAAGGCAGTTCTTGGCTAGGAATACAAGGTAAAGATCTTTTGGTTGGGTCCTAAGGTGTTCCTATAGTAACATTTGATGAGGATACATAGAAACCTAGGAAATTTGAAGAGTTTCGATTTGATAGGTTCAAGCATCCAGCAAATTGGAGAGGCTTGTTTAGTATAATATTCAATTTATGGGGCTCATACGAGATATGATATTATCTGTCTCGTTTCTTGTATTGTACTCGTGTTTTACAAAGATAGTTATCAATGAAGAGTTATTTGCCTTTCTTGTCTGTCTTCTTTTTGCAATCTCAAAGTTGTTATCCTTCATAAGAGCACATTCCGCAGAACAAAGGCAGGGGAAGTATAAATGGTCTAAGAAAAATTGAAATCCATGGATCAAAGCTTATTCCATGTTCCAAAAGTACAGGTGATCAGTTTGATCTATAGCCGGAAGGCAAACTCTTCAGGCTTTGCATGTAAAAATGAACCGCAAACTACAGATTGAGCTTACCGGCGAAGTACCATGAGCCCATGACATGAGATTTGCAGGGGAAGACAACCGATGAATCATTCCAAAATTCTTGTTCATGCCTGCAAGTTTTGGGTTAGTTTTGCAGCTTCCTCATTCTTTGACCACCTGATATTACCGCCAATTTTTCTCCTCTCTCTCTCTCTCTCAACCTTCTGCCTTTGCTTCATCATCGGCATTTTCATATTCATAGCACAGCATTTTTACGTTATGTAAGTTGTAAATGTAATTCAGCGATTTTCGTTAATTAAAAATGAAAAAGCCGATTCAGATTTCTATGATCAACAAGCAATGCAATAGATAAATTTGATGAATAATATCTTAATTAATTTTTTTAAAAATATTCTAATAAACTCATTAACAAAATATTATTATATAATTTTCATTTAATATAATAAAATAAAAAATTATAGACAAATTTACTTAATACAGTTGTTATGATTATAATTAATATATTAATTAATCTTAAAAAATAAAAGTAAAGATTTTCGTAATACTCGTTAGTCAAGCCCTCTGGTTTTCCTCTGGGCCCTGAGACAATAATGAGCAGCCCTCTAAATCGGTGATATCAACCAAGCATAAAGCCTAGGGATAACACGTGTCGAGGATTTATTCCTTCTCTGCACCACGTGGAGGCACCGTGTTTAATCTCGAATTTTCCATCTCCCGCCACCCCCCGCCCCCCAAAAAAAAAATCAAATCATAAATGTAAAAGCAAAAAAAGAGATTTTCCCTCCCCCAACCCCCCAAAGTAATCCCAGTTTCACTTCTCACTATTGCCACTTCTTCTTCCTCGACAAGCTTCGTAAACCCCAAACTCCCTTTTTATCCGTCACTTTCTTCTTCATTTCCAAACTCATTGGATTAGATTTCTGTTTTGTAGAACTATATTTACGTCGACTTATCTGTATTTTTCAGCAAATCAAAACCCCTCTTTTCTTTCAGTTATCCTAATTTGTTAATTTTGTTTAAGGTCTAAGTTTCGCTCCAATGCTGGAATCCGATACTCCCTCGAAAACGTTTCTTGGCGTTCGTTTTTGTCTTTACGGCTTCGATCCCGTCAACGAGCATAAGGTCTTTCCGTAACACCCTTCGTTTTCTATTTTATTAGTATTTTTTTTTCTTTTGTCTTCAGAGCTCTCTGATTCTTACTCATTGTTCCATGGAAGTGCTTGTTTGAGCAAAAAAAAAAAAGAAAAAATTGATGATGATAATTCGTTGTATTTATTTATTTGTTAAAAATTGTGAAGGTCCGAGTAAAGCTCATTGATGGTGGCGGCGTAGGTCTTGGTCAGTATAGCCAGAATTGCACTCATGTGATTGTTGATAAGATGGTTTATGTGAGTCTTTCTTTTAATTTAACCCAATTAAACCAATTCTTTTGTTTTGTGTTTTTTTTTTTACATTCAAAAACAAGATGCTGAAAATCCTGCTTTTAAATGTTATTTAGGATGATCCTGTATGCGTTGCTGCTCGAAATGATGGCAAAGCAGTTGTCACTGGATTATGGGTTGATCATAGTTTTGATATTGGAATGCCTGTTGACGCTACTTCGGTTAGTTTATTTTATTGTAATATTGTTTAAAGCTAACTTTCTCATTGTTTAAGGTATCTAAGCGATTTTTGAATTTCGTATCTTGTTTATTATTTGGAATTTTGGTTCATGAATTCGGTTAATGTTGCACTAACAATGATGAAATAAAAGCCAATAGTTTGATCACTCTATAGATAATTCCTCATGCAGATGTTAACAATTTTTGTGACTTAAAGATGTGCCCTTGTTTTTAGGTCAAAAAGGCTGTCATAATATATATATCTTTTCTTTACTAAAGTTGAACTTTGCTCAAATAATCTGTGTAGAATTGTCAATTTGCCATTTTTTTTGGACAGATTATGTACAAACCTC
Source organism: Adansonia grandidieri (assembly GCA_038382065.1). NCBI lineage: Eukaryota > Viridiplantae > Streptophyta > Magnoliopsida > Malvales > Malvaceae > Adansonia > Adansonia grandidieri. Next base: position 8,621,077 of record JBBYHK010000006.1, on the reverse strand, counting down.
TTAGAGATTTGAATGGAATTCCTGGTGCTAAAAGTTTAATTATATGCTTGACTGGATACCAGAGGCAAGATCGAGATGACATTATGGTATTGATCTATCTTTACTACTGTGGGCTGCTTTTATTGCTTGTAAAGCAAATAAAAAGGTTATCTAGTTTTACTTATTTGGTTGCAGACAATGGTGAGCTTGATGGGTGCTCAATTTTCTAAACCTCTGGTTGCAAGCAAAGTCACCCATTTAATATGCTATAAATTTGAAGGTGAAATTTTCTATGTTTTCCTTATTAGTTCACTGCTAAGATAAACTTTACAATGCCAATAATTTGTGCTGATCTTATTTCTCTTGTCAATCTTTTCCACATTGAATGTTATGCTGATGAGTTCCTTTTTTTTCTCTTGTCAACTCTTAATATTTTCTTTTCTCTTTTTCCCTTGACAAACATCGTGCTTATTTGTTCATCTATGGTTTCATGTTTGTATGAAATTAATTTATTTTCATATAATTATGTGCACATCTATTAGCCAGTTCCAATAATCTTTGCTGGTGGTTAAAATATTAGGGTGCTTGTTGCTTGTTTCCTGTTACTAATAGGATATTCATATGTGATGAGGTTTTTAATCTTTTACTTTTACACATAATGAGCTTCAGTTGTAATTTTTAACAAATATTGTCAATTTATGCAGGGGAGAAGTATGAGCTTGCTAAGAAAATCAAGAAGATAAAGCTTATCAATCACCGCTGGTTGGAAGATTGGTATCGTTGTAGAAAAATGAAGTTTTTAGTCATGAAGTTCAACACATTTAAAAGCTTTTGGAACATATTTGACTAGTTGTTGTTGTCATATTTTTTTTTGGGGGGGAGGTGTGGGAGCAAACTAGAATTCACATACAACTTTTTTTTCCTGCTGTCTAATCTTGTGTTCTTTCTATGCAGTTTAAGGGAATGGAAACTTGTTTCAGAAGCTAATTATAGCAAGAGGTAAGGGTCTTTCAGAGAATGTTATTTATGCTTCTTTGTAACGCACCAACTGTGCACATGCTACGGCATCTTGATTCTTATTTAAGTTTGCTTGGCTCTTACCCAAGAATAAGTGAAAAATGAAAGTATAACTTTATACCAAGTTGTAAGCTGATCTCTTCCTCTTAACAGTGGCTATGAGTTAGAGGTGATGGAAGCTGAAGCCAAAGATTCTGAAGAAGAGGCTGAAGAAACTACCTTGAAGCAATCTGGACAAAAAAGTTCAAACAGGAGCCCCCATAATTTGAAAGCTGGAATGCTCAGTTCCAGTGAGCTGCCTTCAACAGTTGAGGTGTCAACTTTGACTATGCCCAGACATTCACCAAATACCAAGGAAGTTTTATTGACGCCTGGTAAATCTCATCAGGGCACAAGCTCTATTAATTTTAATGACCCTGAGCTATATGCTTTTCAGGACTCTGGTCTCAGGTATGCTTCATCTATTAAGTTGGCTGAACCATGCAACAGAAGCCCAAATTCTACAAATGTAGATAATAATTTGGCATCTACTTCTAAGAGCCCCCTGTTATCTGATGAGAAGTTTACTGCGATAAGTTATTCAAGGAAAACACCAAGGAAATCACCAGCGAAGTCTACACCCCCAAATTTATTGGGGGAGATATCAGGCAACGTTAGCGGCTCTCCTCAAGCTATGAAAACCAAGGATGTTTCTGACATTTCTTCCTCTAAAATGCAGCAACCAGAGGAAAGAAACAGTTTTTGTTTTGTTAAATCTCCAAGGAAAGGAGGTGATGTATGCAAAGGAGAGGACTCGGCTGGTATATTGCTGCAGAAAAAAGCATTGGATCTTTCTACCAGTAGCTCTAAGTCACAAAAGATGAGTCATATCGGAAAAGCTGTCATAAAGGGCAGTGCACTTGACACTGAACGATTGGAACCAACATCCTTGGTGGGTGATCAACTACAGATTAATGACTGCTCAGTGAATGGGACTTTCAAGTTGTCAAATGATCTTTCTTCCTTTAAAACTGTAACACCAGAGGACAGGCAGAATAATAGTGATGAGAAGTCACCCAAAACATCCTTTAGGGAGTGTAGAGAGTCCTCCTTGGCAGGCAATCCAGATATGCAAAATGAGAATGCTTATCAGAAGTCACCCAAAATGTCCGTCAAGGGATTAACAGAGTCCACCTTTGCAAGCAGATCGAATATTGGCAATTATGGCCTAGATAGATTTGTACAAGTGGTCGGAGAGCCAGGTGAGCTGCAGAATAAATGGCAAGATGTTGAGGTTCCTTCAGCTGATGATAGAAAGCTGGGGATTGAAAATTCCAGCAGCAGCTTTACCTTGGATGTGCTTGAAGGAGGAAGTGATAAGTTGGTTACAAAACCAGTTAGCAAGAAGATGCTTGCGAAGAAGACCTTGGGTTCTAGACCAAAACTAAGTAACGTTACTAACAGAAAAGGTTCTATTTACTCAAGCAAAATTGCTTCTGAAAACGATTCTGCAATTTGCTTGGATGGTGCTAATGAAAGAGCAACACATAAGAGTGCCAGTGAGCTTGAGAAATGCCTTCCAACTATTAACCTGGAAGCAGCGAAGTATGTGGTTGAAAAAGTTACAAAATGTCACGATGCTGCTACTAGTAAGACCCAATTCATGGATGATGAAACTCAAGCTCCAGAAGAGGAAGATGAGAATGATTCTAAGAAGACAGCTGGAAAAGAGAAGTCTGAGTTGGTTGAATTGACATGTAAAGTAGATAAATTGGTAGAAGTGGAACCTGTCAGACATGATTCTGAGGTGGCTGTACATGGGAGCCTAATTACCTCAGAGAATAGAACAAATGGAAGCGATCCTGAGAGGGCAGTTGGTAGCAAGAATTCTGAATTGATTGAATCAACTGTAAAATGTGATGGCTTGAAAAAGAAAGCAAATAAACGGAAGAAGCAACTTTTGGGTGAAGCCAAGATGGAGGCTGTTCCTTCCAATTCCAAAAATGATTTGGTTGGGGAACATACTATTGTTGGGAAGAATGTTGAGGAGAAAGATGATGAAAAGGAGAATTTCATGCCACATCCTGCCACCAAGCCAAGCAGCAGTAATGTATCTTCAAAAGTGGAAAACTCCAGGGCTGGAGACAAGAGTAGCCCAGTTGGTCGAAAGGAGATTGCTGGGAAATCAGTTGGTAAACCCAATAACAAAGCAATGAAGGCTAATGAAAAATCCCAGAAGGTTGATTCTAACACGCAATCGGTGCAAAAGGTTTTAAACAGATTGAAAATTGAGCCTGTATGGTTTATATTGAGTGGCCACAGACTGCAGAGAAAAGAATTCCAGCAAGTCATTAGGCGTTTGAAAGGAAAATTTTGTAGAGATTCTCATCAATGGTCGTACCAGGCAACACATTTCATTGCCCCAGATCCAATTCGTAGGACAGAAAAATTTTTTGCTGCTGCTGCATCTGGAAGGTAGCCTATTTCCGACTGTCAAAGACCTGTCATAGTTCTATTTAGCTCTTAGCAAACTTCTACTAAAGGTTTCTCTATGCTTCATTCTCCTATTAAGAAAATTCTCTGAGAAATTCTGCTTTTTAAATTGACCAACTTTTGAGATCACAATTATCACATATATGCATCGCTATGTCTTCTTTAATTTCAAATGGTTGTTGAATTCAACTTTCATCTGAATGCAGGTGGATTCTTAAGTCCGATTTTTTAAGTGCTTGTAATCAGGCAGGAAAATTCTTGGCGGAGGAGCCTTATGAATGGCACAAGAATGGCCTCAGTGAAGATGGTGCAATAAACTTGCAGGCTCCAAGGAAGTGGCGTCAAATGAGGGAGAGAACAGGCCATGGAGCATTTTATGGAATGCGCATTATCGTGTATGGAGAATGCATTGCTCCTCCTTTGGTATGTTCTTCAGTATTCATTTGGTAACAGTGTTTTCAACTTCTGTAATACCTTGTTCCAGACCAGCAAAATTTTCCTATAAAGTTTGCTCCCTGGTGACTTTCCTTGTTTCCCATAAATTAAAAGAGATGGTTTGAGGTTGGTTTGATAACTGTCTTAGTGACTCTTTGCCTTTTACCAATCTTCAACCAGGATACCTTGAAGCGTGTTGTGAAGGCTGGGGATGGTAGCATTTTAGCAACTTCTCCCCCTTACACCAGATTCCTCAAATCTGGAGTTGATTTTGCAGTTGTAAGCCCAGGCATGCCACGTGTTGATATGTGGGTTCAAGAGTTCCTAAAACATGAGATACCCTGCGTTGTTGCTGATTACCTAGTGGAATACGTGTGCAAACCAGGTTACTCCCTGGAGAGACATGTGCTATACAACACTCATGAACGGGCAGAGAAATCATTTAGTAACTTGACAAGCCGGGCGGAAGAGATTGTCGAGGACTTGTCTACCCTACGGCCACCAGATGATTGCGGGAGTAAAGATATAACATGCCAAGTTTGCGGTTCTCCCGATAGAGGAGATGTCATGCTGATCTGCGGGGATGAAAGTGGTTCTGTTGGTTGTGGAGTTGGCATTCATATTGATTGTTGTGATCCCCCGCTTGACAATGTTCCTGAGGAGGACTGGTTCTGTCCAAAGTGTAGCAGAAACAGCACAACGTCTTCCAAGAAAAGAAAAAAAGGAACCTCTCAATCAAAGGGCAAGTAAAGTTTCATTCTTCTTGTAGCTTTTGGAACGTTAGGCTTTCGTCTCAACCTTTTGTACACCATTTTGGGTATTGTGTCCTAGCTTGTAGAATTGTTTAGAATTAATCTGAATTTGTAAGCGATACCGAAATAAATCCAACTCGTTAAAATATTTAGTTGGCCATTGAAAGTTGTTTGTTTTGCTTATCTCATCTTGTAGGAATGTTAATATATTTTGCCTGAAATAATTGCAGTCGTTCCAATCAGATTGATAGGGGCATATTTTTCAATGTCAACTTGTATTATATTCTTCCGAAGTTGGTTCTCTTTCGATGCAGGATTGCCTGTATCATTTTCTTATTGTTACCCATAATTGATGATCTGAAAGGGAAATGGTATGTGTATTTAATAATTTTATATATTCCTTGGGGCCATAATGGACCAAACCAATAGAAGAAATTCTTTAAGCCCAAGGCAAAGCCCAAAATTTTTTTAATTTTTGACAAATATCCATTAATTTAGGCCGAACACTTGTCCATGTAGAATAAGAAAAAAATTAATGGAGCCTGGACTGGAAGGTTGTTGCATAGCCATTTTAGAATTGAAGATCAGTGAAGAAGGTTGTTGCATAGGTCAAATGATGCAATTTTCCCTTCTTAATTTGTCTCCCAACATCCTTCAAAATCTTTTCGCCATACGTAACCTATCGTTTCCCGAGAGACAAGAAATTAAAAAGAAGAAAAGAAAGGGAGGCAGCAGCAGCCTGATATTATAGAACAGGGCAAACATTAAACAAATATACTACAACAACAATAACCACTACTACTAAAACTAAGCAGTAAAAACAATATTGTGTATTGTTTCGTACTTGCAGAAGAGAGCAATTGCTTGAAACAAAAGTAGTTTGATCAGAGTTGTAGAGCTGCCTGCCATAAGAAAATTGTCGTTCACGCATTGATTAAATACTATTTTCGATGCTTCAGTAAATGCTGAGCAGGTCAGCACAGCAGGTGCATGCAAAGTAACTGCCAATTGCATTCTTTGGGACACATTAAAATACCCATTTGAATTAATTGCTGATTATATGAATCAATATTCCAACACATTCATTTACCATTTGTCAAATCGATTCCCCCTCTTTTTGCATTAACACTGCTTTACAATTTACATTAATACAGCATTCCCAGCATTAAAGATATTTTACGAAAACAATACTCATTCTCTTGGGCTTTTGGACTTGAAAAAATTTATTATTCTGTCTTTTAGCAGCAGTAATTCTTTCATGAAATTTACCAAAAAAATAAACGTGCATTTAAATTGTTAAGACCCACTTTCAACTTTTATATTAAACAAACTTTTGGTCAGCTTTTACCATCAAATTGACATATAATTGTTAGTAACTCTTTTTTTTTATTTGATTTTAATGAAAGGGTGCATGGAAGTCACATTGTTTAAGGCTCAAGAATAGGGTAAAACTTGTGTTTATAAATGCGAAAGCATAAACGACTCGGATCTCAAGGAAAACAATAATATATTGGTATAATTACTACGTATTTTTAGCTTTTTGCATTCGCAAGATCCCAACGACTCGTCTCAAACCCAAAATCAACAGCACATTTGTTCTTTGTATTTTCTCTTTATGTTTTCATTTTTTTATACGAAGCAAAGAATAAAATGGGAAAATTGTCAGATAGAAAAAAAAGTGTCTTCCCCCAAGTATAATTAGGCCATCCGGCTTGTACAAATACTAGCATTAGGCAGTAGCTAAAATAACAAAGCCCTATGATTATTCGTTCTTTTCTTTTCTTTTCTTATAAAAAAAATTGTAGGGATGATTTTTCATTCTTGAGACAAAAGGAGAAGCGCATGATTTCATCACATGTTGTCACTGATATCTTTATATATCTCGTCAAATTTATTTTTTTATTTCGAATGATTATCTTATATTTACATATAGATATATATTTAAAAAATTATATTTAATATTAACATTGGATATAAATATTTGAAAAAAGTTTGAATAACATGATAGGCCACGGCTTCTTCGCTTTTCAAATCTAAAATCATTCAAAATCACATGTTCTATCTTCCCTAATTCCCTTTTATCCTCCTTAACCCAATTTTATCCCTCCATGAATCCAAGTTACCTCCTACTGCTATATGCTTACAAACCTCAAAATTCAAGGATAAAATTGTGCTTTCAAACGCTAGAATAATTTGTATAGCTTTTAAGGCTCTCTACAGTCTACACCTAGTCTACTCACATTAGAGAGCATGCAGACAGATCCTCCATGTAACATGAAAGTCTATACATATTGCATTAAATAAACCGAATTAAAATGTTGGCCTTG
>JBBYHK010000006.1:8589965-8613995 GCA_038382065.1 Adansonia grandidieri | reverse complement strand
GGAAATTATAATTTTACTTTTTTATTTGAATTTATGAAAAATTAAATTTATATAAATATAAAAAAATCAAAATTTTGGGGGTGATTCGTCCATGGTTGTGTTTAATTAAAAAAAGGGGTTTGGTTAAATGGCATACTCTCCCATTCTCTAGACATGTTTGTACCCAAGGTGGCAAATTCATGGCGTGAACCTCCCCAAAGATTCTCCTATAAAAAAAAAAAAAGTTTAGATAAGCTTCTAATATATTTGATTTAGTACGATACTAATATATTATATAAGATTTTTTATATCATAAGCTCTCTTTTCCATTGATTCTTTGGCGGCATGAGAGTGCCTTATTTTATGCAAATTAATGCTTTCTTTGGGGGCTTTAAGCCAATCATATTGTTCTTTTCAGTTCATCCAACGCAAAGGAACTCTTCGTCCTACGGCAACCACCGCGGGGGGGAGGAGTCTGGGTTTTGGCCTTTTGGGGTTTTGGGTATTCGCAGCTCTGCCAGCAATCAGAGGGGGGGGGGCGACTGAGGGACGCACGTGTCTGGTGGATGGAATTTCACGTGGGATGATGACCTATGTCATGTGCAAAGTCGTGCAGCTTTACAAAGCGCTAAGCTTATTATCAGATTAAAATGGCCAAAAAAAAAAAAAATCCAGCTTAGCTTTGTTAGTGCTATGCTCTAGAAGTTGATAATAATAATAATAATTCAACTAAATTAAGTATTTTACTGCCACAAATTTGAAATTATTGTTTGATTATAATCAAGCTATTTTTTAAACTAAATAAAATAAATAAAAAAACTCATTACTTCTCTTTAAGCCCCCTTTGCTATCATATTTTCATCCTTCTATCTACCTCTTTTTCCTTCCTTTTTTAGAGATTATGTACTTATTTCAAAAACTCATACCAATAGAGTGTGATAATAAAGATTAAAATATTAAAAATTAGGTTATTCTTATGTCAAAATGGATAATTAACCTTTTGTTTTAGAAATTCCTACCACATTTGAATAATGTTGGGGGACAATAACTTTCAATTTCAAACTTTAGTTTCACGAATCTGTACCTCTCTCAATGAGGAATAATTCCTTGGCATGTAATCTGACATTGTCATCAACAATACTCTAAGGGCAAAAAAAAAAAAAAAACAGTTTCTGAAATGCATAATCCATAGTTGCTTTCATTATCTAACAGAATCCGAGAAAATAATTCATGAATCTAAACGGTTAATCCATCCATTTCCTTTGCCAACTCCAATGCCCAATGGTCCAATGTCAGGAAGAAAAAAAAATAGAGTTTGAATTTCGAAATGCTAACCAGTTTCACACTTGCAACTAATTAATTTGATGAACTATAGATCAGATTAATTAGTTTATGCCAGACCTGACTTCAGCAATATAATGAATTAGGCTTAATTAAGCTACCAGCTGCCCTTATTGTATTACATAATTAAACGTAACCCACCATTATAATTAGTTTATAATCTATATTCAGGATGGTATCGAATCATATCTGATTTTTTTTAACCCCTTTTCGACAAGCATTCATCGACATGCCATGCCACCAACTTTGGAAGAAGTCAATGTTCTTTGTTCACATAGAATTGGAATCAAACAGTTGTAAAAGATTAAACTCAGAAAAGTCAGCTTAAGTGCAGCACTGAAAAACGAGGATGATTTTACAAATGCCCCCCTCAGAACCTTTATTGCTAAGATGGGGGTGATTGCGCCCATGCAGGACCGTGATTCGGGCAGATTTGTTCGCAAATCACGGATTAGAATTGGATAAAAAAAGGAACAAAAAAAAAAAAAAAAGGGGAGCGAGAACAGATCCGGATGAAAAGTGGGAGGTAAAGTTCTTGCAATAATTGGTAAAACATGTGAAAAAGTGTTTTACGGGGCTTGTTCTCATGTTCTGTCATTTTGGTTCCTGACTGACTCAACTGAACACCCTCTCAAGTCCTTCCCTAGAATGTTTTCGAACGCACCCGACAGGCCACAGGTCACAAAAGTCGCCCTTGGTTAAGGTCTTTATCTTTTAGTAATAATTCTTTTCAGAATGGAACCCAAACATACACCTAGATACTGTACAATGATGCTCCAATTCTTCGTATTTGTATCTAAATTTATATTCGACATATTTTTAAATATAAATAGAAATATAATGCTTTGAAGATATGAAAAAGTAAAAAAAATAAATATATCATTCGATATACATCTTTATTATCCACCATTATTATTGTGCTATTGATTTTTTTTTTCCATATCCAACTACACCAAGGTGGGGGCCTGGGAATGACGAACGCTTGGCAATTCTTCTAACATCATCATGGAGACCCCTTAGCTAGAGAATAAATACCAAGGCTGATAGTTGATATTGAATAGCTCAGATTGATTGAAAACAACGATTTCAACCAGGTAACCAAAACAGAAATCATGCCATCATGTTTAAGAATCTGATTCAAACTATTCACCTTAAAACCTTTACCATGAAGTCCTATAGGCTCATAGTACAAAGAGAGGAACTTATTTGAGTTCCCCTCTTTGTAGCGAGTGCCATCTGAATCATTATGTATTATTTTTTTAACATGAGGGGTCTTCAAGCCTCCCACCTACCATCAACGTTGTTCATTTTATGTCTGGCTAAAGAGGCGAGTGAGAAGATGGATGTTGAAGCCACCTAGGGAGAAAAAAAAAAAGATGAGGATGAAATAAAGTGCTTACAGTGGACGGTAGCCTAAGAAGAGAAAAAAAAAAAAAAAGGATGCATGGGTTTTAAGGGTTAGGATTCTCCGGTTCTGATTGTTTTCTCAAATGCGCCACTAAATCAATTTGTTTTCAAAAATGTCAAAGTCAGACCCATACTGCCAGTTTCTATATTATAATAACGTCTTTTTTCTCAGCAGTTTCGCACATGCTAAAAATCAGTAATTACCAATATAATGTAGCATAACTGGTCAATGTGAACATGATGCACATGGAACATGATTGTTTTGCAGGGTAATGGCACTCGAACTTACCCATTTTGGTCTAATGTATCAAATTACAGAAACAAGTAATATTATTCTAAATTATACACTTTGAATTCCCCGCCTGCATCCCAAAATATCTTCACTTGGTTCATATAGCTGATCATTGATCAAGAACCAACTAATATGAACGACATTAGCCAACAATGTCCAGCTCACTAACACTAACATTTGTGGAAGTAAGTCAATGAAAGGAGCGTTGATTTGAATTCAAAGTTTTCACACACTTTCACAAGGGGGTCTGAAGCAGAAAATGCAACTTTGACAGTTAATGATGGAAGACATTTTCTATTTCATGGTATCTGATCTTCTAAGTTGCGAATCCACGGAAACGTACTGTAACATTCGGATTCTGTAATTGCTTTGCCTTAAAGAACGGTTCTGAACTGTTGGACGCTACAACCAAATAAGTAACATATCAATTTTTATCCCACTCCATAACGCACATTTATGCCACTGTCTTTTATAGGCTGAACTGGTAGATCTTGCAGGCGAAACACCAACTCTGTTTGACAGAAGTACCCGTGTTATAATTGGCATGGGAAATGAGTCGTCATCTTGCGTCGTGCAACTGGCAGCCACTATTTTTCCCCCCTCGCGGCGCAAATGAGTGGTCTCGGGCCGCATCCGTAATTTTCTCTCCAAGAGGCTAGACGCTGGTGCATTAGTGGGTCATTATCGACTCGATAGTCAAGACTAAGAAGCCCACCAACAAGCCTCTCTACCAGCTGCAATATAACATTGCGGGTTGGGGCTGAGTACTTATCCGTAGATAAATTCTTTGAAGAACTGCTAATTGGACTCTTATATTGACTAGCTTCATGGTCATTCTGCTTCTTTAGCTGGAAACCGAGTTAACTTCTTTGCTCCATCGAAACCGATAACTTCTTTCGCATCGAATCAAGAGTGTTCTCTGTTGCTTTAAGCATAGCCGTGCATGCGCATATAATTTGAAACAGTTAACTATATAAGGGGGCAGAGAGAAGAAAGGAAGAAGTTTTCACTCCAGAAATCAACTTTTACAAGAAAGCCTAACAAGGGACTAAGAGGATTACCAACTAATTGTGCAATTTTATTCAAATAAATCTAATTGTAGAAACAACCAGTTTAGGTGCCTGCTTCTTCCTCTTCCAACAATGTTCGCCCTTCACAAAATTAATGCTCAACTATATCATGGAAGTAATTTTAACGCTTGCAAATTGATAAAGAAATGAATTTGCTATTTTTTAGAAATGGCATTACTTGTATGATCTATCATCGTTTTGGCTTGGCAAACCCTAGAATTTGATCACCCCTAAAGTTGCGGCCTGAAGGGATAGGGAATGTTTAACGTTACCAATATGGAGATTGTGCACACCGATCGGAATTCTTCTAATCCCTGACCTGTCCACAACAATTAGAAATTTGCAAACATGGATGCTGATTCCTACACGTTGTTCAGATCCTGCTGGAACGTGCACTTTTGCAAAGGCTACCAGCTGTTTTTGTGGAGCCCAATGGCCAGCAGGTGGCGTCGAAAATACAAGTATCGTATGACTACCGTCCTTGGATCCCGTATTTTTCACTTCTACTTGAAGACCTACTGAGAGCTTTTTGCATTTTGCATGATTAACTTTGATGGGCTTTCCCGAAGCGGTTGTGTTTCCTGAATGATGGTGGCCATCCAGAGGGACCGCGACAACCTTAGGTGCACTAGCAATGGTGTGAACAAAGTTGGTGTAACTCAATCCGTAGCCAAACGGGTACACTGCTGGACCTTTGTAGAACCTGTAGGTTCTTCCGGGATAATTTCTATTTGGGCTTGAACGCATGGCCATGTCTGTCATTGGCAAATTTGAAACGTAATCTTGTCGGTACCATGTCATAGGCAGCTTGCCCCCGGGATTGGTTGTTCCATATAATACATCAGCTATGGCGGCTCCTCCTTCCTGGCCCGGGTAGCCAGCCCACAAAATGGAAGCTATTCGTGGGTCATTCTTTGCGAAAGACACATCAATAGGGCCACCTGACATCAAAACTAGTATGGTTGGACCTTTAGAAACCTTGGCTACTTTAGAAACAAGATCCTGTTGGCCCCTGGCAAAAGCAACCCTGTCCTGTCTCTGAATTCTGCTTCAATTGATTGGTCAAGCCCCATCACTAGAACCGTTGCATCTGCTTGAAGAGCAGCATTAATTGCCCCAGGAAATAACTTGTCATCTGCGCAATCAACATCTGCGCATCCGAGTTGGTGAATTGTTTTTGCGTAATTTCCTATTCCTTGCAAAGGAGATGTGTATCCACATGCAACACCTAATGATCCAACCAGAAGAAAATATTTAGAAGGCTATAACTTCTATTATTAACATCCAATCACCAATAGGAAAAAAAAAAAAAAATCATTGTCATGAGAATTTACCAGCATAGTTTCCAATCATGCTAACTGTCGAATTGGAGTTAGGCCCAATGACAGCGACTGTGCGGTGACGTAGATGGGACAAAGGCAATGAAGGGCGGCGATTTTTAAGTAGAACGATGCCCTGTCTTGCAGCTGCAAGGGCGAGCTCTTGGTGAGATGGGGTGCACACGTCTTTCGGCCCTAAGTTCCCAAACGGTTGTGCAGATGGCTCACCGTCAAACATTCCAAATCTCATTTGGACTCTGAGCGTATTTGTTAAGGCATTGTCAACGTCAGCCTCATTTAACAAACCTTTCTTTACTGCATCTTCACTGTGTTGCGCCAAGAAAGGTCCACAGTCCAAGTCCAAACCTGCAATTCTCCAAACTGTAATTTTTATGATAATTCTAGTTCTTTCCCTTAATCTCAAGTTGGTATCAATCTCCGATTTCGAAATCATGATTATAGGTTAATGATATTGCAAGATTACATCACTTTTGCCATAATTTGAGGCATAATTAAACAACTTGTGATTAAATTAAAAGGTTACTAGCCTGCTTTTATGGCATCTGCGGCTGCTTCTTCTGGTGTTGCTGTGTAATGTTGGGTATTGTAAAAGACTCCAACTGAATCACAATCTGAAACAATGTACCTACGAACCACGCAAACATCCAACGATATATCAAAAATAAACATGAAGTGATAACGAAAATCAGGATTATCTATGTGATGAGTGATGATCAACTAAGAAGAAGTGATAATCTTAAATGGTTTACCCATTGAGTTTCCATTGACTTCGTACTGTCGTCCGTAAGAGATTAGGATCGGCGCAGGCAGGGACACCATTGACTTGATTGTAAGAGCACATAACACTGGCTACATTGCCGTCTTGTACACACATTTTGAATGGTACATCGAATGTATCCTCGATGTCCTGCTTGCTTATCTGACACAAATGTGTGAAAACACACGTGAGAATGGAAAGAAAATCTTGTCTCTTTGTTTCATCGTTTGGATTAGGTAAAAGAAAAAGAAAGAGCAGGGCAATCAGAGAAAGCAAAGTATTTTGGATAAAAAAGCTTTAATCTAATGAAAGCGGACACATTTTTATAAAATCGAGAAATCTGCGGCCTCCTGCGGTCCAAAATCCAAATCGAGCGTTCTTTATTCAAAATTATTTTTTATAGCATTCAACTCATTACGTTGGCGGTATCTTTGATACGCTGGTTCACTTCCTTGCATACTCTTAAAAGTTTCATCTATCCCAAATATATGGATTCAGGATTTAGCTAATAGTGATTATAATACAATATTATAATTAGTATTTCATAATTTCGATTCTTCCAATTTTGCAATGCCAGAAACAACATGTTCAAGTCGTAATTTAATTTCTCCTGTGAACATGCAGAAGGCAAATGGGGGAGGCTGGTTAAAGAAAAACAACTGATCATCCCAATAAAATTGCAAGTTGGATCACCAAGCCATTCACCAGCATATCTAAAACTGCAACTACAGTGTCCAAGACGATATTACCAAGCAAAAAAAGTGAGAATTTAATCAATTTATATGTCAGAAGTGTAATGCTCTCAATTATCATATTCATGCGAAAAGTCTCATAATCAGAAAAGAAAAAAAATTAATGAATATTTTAAAGATATTTTTTATGCTAATTAAATATAATAATACTTTCACTTAATACATTGAAAATGTAAAATAAAATTATAAATTATTACATTTAGTATAAATATAAATTATATTATCACCATTTATAATATATTAATAAATTTTAAATATATTGCTTAACAAAATTTAAAAAAAGATATTATTCCTGATAAAATTAACTGACCTTGGCATTAAAATGGAACCTATCAACTCCATTAGGCCGTGAAGTGCTTACAACAAGCCGCAACCTTTAATCGGTCACCATTACCTCCCTGTAAGCCCTTCACGTAGCTGGCTGCATATGTACCGGCCAGTACCGGATCTTCACCTGGAGTCTCCTGTCCACGGCCCCACCGTGGGTCCCTGAAAATGTTGACATTTGGGCTCCAGTAAGTGAGACCAGCCTTTCCCCCGTTGTACATCGCCCTTGCCTCATCCGACACAACCTGCCGCCCACCGTACTTTTCCCTTAGACATTAAAAATTCAACAATTTACATGCTAAATTACGCTGCAAGTTGCCTGAGACTCTGTCCAATGATCAATTATTCCACTAGCAAGTTGATAATTCTGAACCAATCATAACTCTGCAATGAAGCTCCGCTGCATATATCTTGTCTTGGATTTAAAGAAAAGCATAAAGCTAATGGGAAAGTAAGCACTACTTATACACCTTTTGATCTTCATCTCCGATCCATTATCATTACAAGGTTATGGTTAACGACAGATATACCGGATAATTTCTCAATAATTAATCGCTCCTGTCGTGATTATCTACTCATCATGATGTTCTTTTCAATGGATATATGATATCTTGGTATTCTCAATTATAAAAAAGTAATACTTTTTTTATAAATAATGATAACGATATTGATAATTTTCGATAATGATTTAATTTTTTTTTATAATAATATTTGTCAAATTAAGTCTAAGGTCTAATTTTTTTATAAAATATAAATAAAAAATATAAATATTCGTTTTTGAGAGTAATGTATGAAATAAATTTCGATTATAAAAAGGAAAAAAAAAAAAAAAAAGAGAACTGCTACACATATAAGATTCGTCCCTTTATCGGTTTGGAGACCGACCAACCTAATCGTTAATCGGCATTTGGCAATTCAAAGCTGACATATCTAACAGGGAAATAATGGGAGGCTGGTCTGGTTTACGTCACAGAAAGCTAAACTCTCAATGGCTCATAAAACTACCAGTCTGTCCACTTGACAAAAACAAAAAACAGAAGTTCTATCTTTACGTGAAGTAACAAAAAGAAAAACAAATGATCACAAAGCTGCAATTCTTAACAGTACTCTACCAAATCCTTTGTATTCTAATTTATTGTATAAGCATATACTTTAGTTTTAAGTTTAATACAAAAAAAAAAAAAAAAAGGAGACAAAAGAACCTTACCCGTCCGATGGCTTCCCATAGCGTGGCATTGAAAGAAGCAGCGGTTGTGATTACTTGAGGGAAGCTAGTGGCCCCAGGGAAGGCCCCATCGAACTTGGTTCCAGGACCCACATTGGAGACGCCATGAAGAGCCTCAGACCACCATTCGTACCCTTTAATCCCCAGCCGTGGAGCTGGTGCAGCATCGTTTACCATTAGCCTAACCTTCTCTTGCAACGTCAACCTTCCTAGAAGGTCCCTCACTCTATCCGATACGGGCATCGAAACCTTGCAAAACGGCAAGTTGAGCGTCTCTGCATCTTTCGGGTCGCAAGCAAATGGATCACGGGCTTCAACAAAAGCACCCAAGAGGAAAAGGAAGAGAATGATGACTTTGCGGTGGTGAAGGCAGGAGGGTGGTGCTTCTGGCAATAGCCATTTTCATTTGGGAAAGAATGAATGTGGATAATATTTGTGATGGTACAAAGGCTAAGGAAGGATAGCAATGCTTGTTATTTATATTGGTGAAGTTTGTGCTTGGAATGGAAATGTGATGCAATGGAACTAACTTTTGATCATTACATGTCCACATTGTTATTTAACTGCTTAAAGTAAAACATTCCCTTTTTTTTTTCCCAGCATATTTTTTCTTTTAAAAAAATAATAATTGTTGATAACTTGCATTATCGCATAAATTAAATAATTTATCTTTTGAAGGGGTTAAGGGTGAGAGACGGAGACAGAGAGTGAAGTCTTTAAAAGTTTACGCTGTAAAGTCAGTAGGTGGCGGGCCTGGCAGCTGTCGGATTTGATTTTTTATTAGTATTTTTTTCATTAATTTTTCCTATATATTAATTGAGGTATGATTAACAAGGAAATTAGTACTAACATTTAGTTGTAATATTTTTATTTTTACTCTAGTAGTTATTTTTATCAAAAAAGAGGTTTTATGTATTTTAGTTTTAAAACGAAATTAAACATTTACAAAAATTGAAACAAACATTAAGGATTATCTTTTAAAATAGAATCCATCCTAAGAATGAGAAGAGAATCCTTGGACTAACTTCATTTTCGGGTCATGGGTGTCAAAGTATATATATTTAAGTAGATGAAGAGTTTATAATTGATGTATTAATAGTGTATAATTTATATATCGTTAGTTAATTAGATTATTTCATGTCATTTAAAGTTTTTAAATAAAATACATATAACTTTATTTTTAATGAATCGATATCATTTAGTTCACTAACAGTATATAAATTATACGTTATCTATAATTAAATATAAATTCACAATTTAATTAATCTAAGCGGTAATTAATAAATCCAAAACTCCTCCTTTGAAATTACTATTTAGCAATCGGAACTCCCTTTTTCCCTTAACGTCAAAAGAAAAAGAAATTTAAAAAAAAAAATATATATATATATATGTAGTTACAAATTTGTTAACAAATCGTTGATTTCACAGAATTACCTGTGAGTTGCGAATAGCTTGGCTTTGAAGAGAGGTCAGGCGGCTGCACAGCAGGCTACTCAGAAAAACACCTTTCAGCCCGTAGTGTGCACGGTGAAACGATGCATGATTGCTTACCCAAAGAAATAATGGAACATTTACTTCTGAAAACTACATTAATTCACACACACACACACACACACAGAGAAAAAGCTACGGAACTCCCAACTAATTTTGGGTTTTGAACAAATGAAAACACCTTTTTTTTCCCCAAGCATTTTCACGTCATTATTATATTAATTATTTATGAAGAATATTATTTTTTTGATCGATCTCGTACAGTTTTTCCTGTAGCTAAAGACTGAGGGACAGTAGGTTCAATTGGGCAGATAGAGATTTCCTCTTCATATGAAAATGCATAAAAAAATTAATAATAATTGAGCTTTAATTTCATCAATTTGTCATCATCTTTTTAATCTATCTTGGCCTTTTAAAAAGTAGGAATGAATGAATAGAATGTATATCTAATATTGTCTGTATATTTGGTACATTTAAACTACCTGTAATAATTCTACATAACTAGTATTACTTACACTTGAAGTAGAGTGACAAAAAACCTTTTATTTAAAAAAGCTTTTTATAAGGGAATCAGATAGACGACTTCTGTTTAAATAAGCTTGCCCGAAACACAACAGATTGTACTAACTTCAAATGAAATTTGAATTCAGAAAAATTCCCTTGGTCAGAAAAAAGGGAATTCATTTACGTTGCGAACAAATGTTATGTTCCCAGCCATAACCCATAAAGCACAGCAGTAGTTAGTGGTTTTCTTTCGAGACAGTTTAGTCGAAAATGTTATATATCTCGCATCATCCTCTTGTAATAACCGTGTTACAAACGCCTTTATAACAGCACATTTTTTTTGCTAACTTACATCGACTATTTGCTCTTTAACGACCTCTTTTTTTTTTTTTTTTTTCAACGTCTGATATCAAGGAAGAAAGGAATGCTTTAGCAATATGACAACAACATGACAATTTGGCTCAACGTGATCCTAGAGAATCAGAAAACATGGAGAAAGAGATCCAAATGGGTGGTAGTACAGTCGATAATGGTAGTAAAGAGAGGCAAAAAAAAATGACTGCTAATCTATATCAAAAAGAAATTGCGCCTAAAATTGGATCACAAAAAGCATGGACCTCTCTAACAATTTCAAAGAAGCTAAAGGGAAACGCCATAAAGGTTACAGCAAGGCGAGGGGGAGGATAACGATATGACAAGAAGAGTTTGATTTTTATTTTTATTTTTTTTTTCTCAACAAATCACATTAACTTCTACTTTTGGGCCTGCCCTACTCTGTGTGAAATTCTTATCCATTTGGAAGATTTCAGGGATCAGCATCAGGCCAATGCATATTTCATGCAGGGTTTGAAAGAGAAAGTGAGAGGTAGGTCGCAAAATTGGAACAATTCAATCCCCCCCCCCCAAATTGGCTACAGTCTCCCTTGGGACAAAATGTAATTGAATGAAATAGTTAAGGATATATGTTCCCCTGTGTGTGGATAAAGTTGTTGCAGGCTGTAATTGCTCCCCATGTGTGCCATTACAAAGAGCCCAATATCGATTCTTTTAGATTCAGAATTGCTGCCGGGATGACTTTGAGTTTAAGATTAGTGGATGCAGATACCTTAACAATGACATGCAAAATTTTTTTCTTGGACATGTTCTGGGAGATTGAAACCATTTCTTTAGTCTCTTTCAGTTCATGATATGATATTTTCTGTTCCTTTTTCTTCTTCTTCTTCTTCTTTTTTTTTTTTTTTTTTGCTTTTATTGGACAGCGTGGCACATGGAATTCCAGTGTTAAGTATTTGTTCGACAAGTCCTCCCCCCCTTTTAAATTTAAACCTTGTAATTTGATCAGAATTCATTCAAGATTCAAGTGGCCGTGCGAGGATTATAAAACCCTCAATGCTCTTCAAGTCATACATTCATAGAGAAACAACATTTCCTTCGAAGTTTGATAAAATATATATATATATATATATTTTACAATGTGACACAAGTTTACTCAGAACTGTAAAAGGAAAACAGAAATTAGGCATAGATGAATTTTGTATAAATAGGCAGGTTAGACATCTCACTATTGTCGTGATAATAGTAAGAACAAGAAAATATAACCATTGACATTTGAGGATGCTTTATCTTATGCTACAATTTTCACCTAAAAGGCTGCAATTTACCAATTATTATTTTATTCTGATTCTTTCTCTATTTGGGCCTTATCAATTGTTCGGTATTGATACACTGAAAGGCCCCAAATTGTGACATGGATACATGAAATTGGGCTTTCATCTTTCTTCCTTCTGAGATTGTATTTCTAATTTTTATCAAGCTAGGTTGGTTTGGATCCAGCAATACCATTTTCTTTTTCTTAAATAATGCTAATATCATATGGTTCTCAATCACTAAGACAGTTACGCATACAGTCGGGTGCCGTTTTTCTTTCGGTTTCATAAACAAGGTTACTTGATAGCTGAGTTTTAACTCCCTTAATTTTATATCAGTTTTGGTGTTATTTAGTCAACTTCACCCCAATAACAATTAAATTAACTTCCAGGTTAAAGATAGAAACTGGTAAATTAGCAGAGCTTAAAGAATAATACTTTTTTTTGCCAATCTTAAAGAGTAGATTGAAGATGCAAAATTTTGAACAAATTTGTATAAATTTTATTTTATTTTTTTTGTTAAACCAGTGTTTAAATTGTGTATATACAAGTTTCAATCGATTCTTTAATATTTATAGCTATATTAATGATTTATTCTTTAAACTCCATTAATCTACTGGTTTTAATTTGTATTATAACAATTTTCAGTTAGAAATTTCTTGAATATCTATTACCTTATTAACTTCATCTAACTTTTAACCTCTAAAAGTAATACATTTATATTTGCATGGAATTTGGGTAACCATGTTCCCATGACATGGT
Source organism: Adansonia grandidieri (assembly GCA_038382065.1). NCBI lineage: Eukaryota > Viridiplantae > Streptophyta > Magnoliopsida > Malvales > Malvaceae > Adansonia > Adansonia grandidieri. Next base: position 8,601,102 of record JBBYHK010000006.1, on the reverse strand, counting down.
TGCTGCAACCTTTTTTACTTACTTAGGCCATTTCAATGCCATTAAAGAGGGAAAACAATGGAGACAAATACCAGTTGATAACCAAACCGAATTTTTCCCTGTAATAATTTGAACATAGTTGCATAATGAAGACGAACACCCTAACTAGTGAACATTTCATGTCTTTGGAGAATCACCGTGCGATTATACATGAAATGGCAGAACTGACAAAACAAAACCATAATCCTGACTCCTGGACAATTACAGAACCTAGCTGGCTAGCTAGAAGCTTTAAAACAACCAATGCCGTACCTTTCTCTCAACCTTCTTCTCCTTTATAGTATCCAAGCTTGGTTTCCACCCCTTGCCTGAATATTGCCTGTTCAAGTATTCTGGCCTACTTTCCATACTTTCCGGTAAAAACTCTTTTAAACATCGAACTTCCTCCTCAGGCCTTTCGCAGACGTTTTCCTTCTCCTGCAAAAGGAATTTTGGTCCTATCTCTTGGATATAATTTGTAGGGCAAATCCTGGCAAACAAAGGAAGGAACCTAGAGGACGATAAAAGTGACTTTGATCTCAACATTGAATTCGCACTCACTAGTACACGACGAGCTTCCTCGGATGACAACGCCGTTGGCTTCCCTCGCTTAACGGGTAGCATTACGTAAACCTTTTTCACGTCGAGTTCCCGGTCAGCAGGCAACGGAATCGGCCTCTTGCCATTAACTGCCGCACAGAACTCCACAACAACCTGTTGAGGGTGCTCCAGCATCAGCTCGGCGGCTGTCAATGGCCAGCTAAACTCCTGGACCGAGCCGTCCCACAGAATTACTTTCCCCACGCTCTCAGATGGACGGCATGTGACAGTACTAACGTAGTTACCCATACGTTGATAACAGCAGTAAGGAAAGAAGATTAAAGTTGCAGGAATGGTATGGATTTCCGATTCAAGTGAGTTTGACTAAGAAAGCATTTTATGCAGAAATGTTGAGATGGCCTTCAAGTTGTTGTAGAAGGTATTTGTTAAACCGCTCCATCTTGTAAAGGATTTTATGGTGGACTTAGTAATCTCAAAAAAAAAAAAAAAAAAAACTAAATAAAATTGGGTTAGGTGGCTTTTAGAAAGCCTGCCTCTTCGCCTCTTGCTTCATCTAACATCGTCTGACTTTCCCCTTAGCAATATAAAGAAGAAGATTTAATCTGACGGTGATGAAGGCCATCGGCAGGTGGGGTCCCTACCGTTTGTCTACTGTACGTACCTGTCCTGAATAGAAAAGTCGATGAAATGGTTCAACCGTAACTATGTTTACTAATTTAATGCTTTAAATTATATGCGTTCCAAGATGGAGGAGTTAAATCTCGCCATCCCTACAACATGGCTTAAATTAAACCCTTGGATTTTAATTCAAATGGGTATGATCGTGGCAGGCACCGTGGGCTGTCCGAGTTTAACCGATTAACAACTCGAGCTAAACTCAAATTCAAAGCTTGAAATTTAATTTAGTTTTATTGATTTTTTTTATTTTAAATTTAATTTAAGATAAATGTTGAATTATTCTTTTTTACTTAATAAAAAATAAATTTTATTTATATAATCGATTTTAAATTCAATCATTTATATTGAAACTTAATTTTAAATTGACATTTTTTTAATATTATTTATAGATAATAAAAATATATTAAAAGAAAAAAACTAAATTAAGGTTGTAAACTATTAGAGTCAAATATTAAAATATTTAAATTTAACTTATTTGATAACCCGAACTTAGTTTGCCAATGTCGAAACTAAATTCAAAATTTTTTTATGTAAAAAATGAATAATCTGTTTATTTGTACTCGTACCAAGATTTACATGAAAAAAACCATAGGGGAAATCATAGTGTTTGTATCTTAAATTTTAATTATAAAGACAATCATGATTTATTTGACTAGATTAAGATTTAGGGCTTAATGTGAAGATGACAATTGGTTTGGTCATATGATTCGTTTGTCGGATTTATAAAAATAGATTATATACAGTGGATAATTATTTTGTAGTGCAAATACAAAGAACGGGTCGGGAGTGGCTAGAGGATGAAAACAACGGCCTAACTTAACTCAGTAAACGTGAATATGTCACGTATCAAATTGCGTTTAGAAAATGTCATAAAATACAACCCAAGATTAAAAGCTAAGAAATTGCATGTGACTTTCGTTTGAGGACGCAGTCTTTTTTACGTAATTTATTTACTAGGTCTCTGTTTAGTCCACTTCAAACGTTACAAATTAGATGCATTCTTTCCCATCTCTTTCAGATGATTTCAGTTTGTGACAATCTAGGAAATAAACTGTAAAGTCTGAAACTTATTCAATTGACAAGCAAGCGCTGCGAAACTTAATACCGAGTAATCCTAGTATTTTTGTTATTGGTTTCTGTCGCCTTCAGCTATATTTCTTTTTATCACCCAATCAAAATTAGGTTCGAGATAAATTTCTGTATTGCATTTGTTTCAACCTAAACGTGGCCAGTTTTCAGTAAATAAATTCATTGCCCATGTTGACGGTCTTTTAGGTGGGTGAAGATAAACTCGACGGGTGGATAACTTCGAGGATTCAGAGAGGTTGCGAGGAACTGCAGACAATTAAAGAGGCGTCGGATTTAGTATTTTGGGACGCGTTTCATTAGTTAAGTTGGTAAGTATCAAAGAGAAAAGAGAATGGAAGTTGTCATAACATCAAAATATGATTTAGGGTTCAGTGTCTTCATCTCCATTTTTTTTTATATCTAGAATTTGTGTAGCTGTGGATCCCATCGGTTTGACAGAAAACTCTATTTGGGCCTCTGGCCCAATTAGTCATTGGGTATAACAAACGAAATGAGTTTGGTATGCTTTGTTTTGTATTGGAACTTGGAAGGCAATGTCGTTGAGTTGGGACTAAGGTACTTCAGTAACTCCAGATAAGCCATTTTTAGTTCTTAGATGAACCCATTTTGGATGAGGTGTAGTCAAGGTTTGACAGAAAAAAGTTATTGTGGGCCTAGATGGAGTTTGAACATCCAGGCCTATATCTCTGAATTAATTTTGAGGCTTTTGGGATGGGCTCATCAGTGCAACAGAAAATGAATCCGATGAAGTTGGAAAGGCGAAGCAGAGCTTGCTCCAGTCTCCGGCGCTTTAACTGCTGCTTCCAGCCAGGGCATTGATCAAATGATTTCAGCGAAGTATTACTTTGGCTCATGTTAAAGGTAAAGTAAAAAACCAGGTGCAAATTTGTTTAGCCTCAAATTAAGTCCCCGACTGGAACATTTCTTTGATTTTCTGAACCAAACATAAAACGAGAATAAAATATCTAAATGGTTGTCTCCTTTGGGAGAATTAAAAAAAAAAAAAAAAACTAATTCAATACATCAAAGAATGAAAGAATGGGCTTAGGTTTCTACTACAGTTTATATGTTCAAGTATACCAGCCTTCCTGCTTATAGATCTCCCATTTTCAACAATTAATTTGGGAAATCCACCCTGATGAACCCCCCCCCCCCAAAAAAAAAAAAAAGACCAAGAGAAGGACTTCTCAGAGCACTTCAGAAATTGGTTCCAACACAGGAGTCCATGGCCTGTAGTTGCCCAATCGATAGCAAAGTGGAACATGATGAACCCCCTTCGTACGATTCTCTCTCAAAACCTGAACTTCGTTTTCTTCCACCTTTGTCGCATCTGGAGAAACCTTTGCACTAATTTTTCTCCTTTTTCTTCCACTACAAGCTGCCTCTATGATTGCCATATCCGCATCCGTAACTTTGTAATGAGCCCTCCCTTTAGGAACCAAAACGTAAACTTGACCCACCAAAAGTTCATCGTCGGCTCGCATCGCAGCCACGGATCGAGTTCGCTTGAGGTCTTCCACGGGAGAGATGATGTGACCAGGTTCCTCAAGCATGATCTCCGCTGCCTTTGCTGGGAGCTTGACTTTCCTAAGCTTCCCTTGAGCGTCAATTATTTTTGCCATTTTTTTACAGTTTGAATCCTGAATGAAGCAGCTAGAGGTGATGTTTCCCATTTGGATGTTGAAGTTCTTAACTTGAGTTCAAGCTGCAGACCGTAAAGAAAGCACTGTATGTAAACACCTTATAGTAGTATTATTGGCTAATTGCTATGGATGTCGAGACTTGTGGATAGTGGAGGCTGCTTGGGTATATATAGTGGAAGGAGGAGGAAGAGTCAAAGAATCAATGGTAAAATTATTTGAAAAATCACACGTAAAGAAGGAAGACCAAAGGAAGAGGGAGAGTTGACAAAATGACAGGAAGAATGGTGGCGGTGATGGACGTGTGGTAGAAGTCGGGACTTCAATGGGGGAGACGCGGATGCCAGTTCCTGAGCCGCCAGTTGGAGCGTGGTTCAGACCCAGGGTTAGTTCTGGGCTATGCTGATGCCTCTGGCTGTGGGTCTGGGGTGTTTTGCTTTTGAAAGTAGGCTTTGTTCTTGGGATTTGAAAGTGGGGTACTGGGGTTTTGGTGGTCCAGGCTACTGCGCAATTTTCCTCTGGGAGTAATTGAGGTATGACTTGGTATATTACGATTTTTGAATGACCTAATTTACATAACTTGATAACAATGATTCGGTAACTGTCGGCTATATAGGAGAATTATTATTATTAAGTGTCAAGTATATGTCCTCAAGTGGTTCATTCAGATGTCGTCTAATTCATTAAGACTTGTTCTCACTTAGAAGAAAGAGAAAGAAGATAGGAATCAATTCTTCCAGTCACAACAACAGACCTTGATTAATCAAAAGAAGGTAGCTTAGAAAAGACTCTTAAGGACTAGAGTATGATCAAGCTTAGTGCATCCAAAGTTTAATTACTTTTTTAATCCATTTCAAAGCTGAAATTAAACTTGATTGAATTCTACTTTATCCAGACCTTGATTAATCGAAGTTTAATTACTTCATCAAGACCTTGATTAATCAAAGATGGTAGCTTAAAAAAGACTTTTAAGGACTAAAGTATTATCAATCTTAGTTCATTCAAAGTTTAATTACTTTTTTTAATCCATTTCAAAGCTGAAAATTAAACTTGATTGAATTCTACTTCATCTAAACCTTCTTGCCGGCATCACCCCTCTGGCTCAATTATAGTTCTGACAGACCTCAACAAACAGCTACAGCACTTTCTAGCGAACCCCAAATCGTTCTGGAAAATATACGGAAGTTAACTGATAAAATTACAATACCAGAGAACTGATGCCGAAAGTAGATTTCACAGGGTAGTGACGTTAGTACCTCCTTCCACACAGATCCAAAACCAAATACATCCAATTCAAAACCCACTTGGGGGCTTTAGTTCAAAGAGTTTGATGAATAAATTTTCTTTTTCCTAAAGTTGGGCGTGATGAGATGGAATTGGGGTTTGGGAGTCTGTAACATCATTCCCAATGCATGTTTTTGACCATTCCACTACTTGATATATTGTGACATCCACTTGAAGCCATCACCATAACCCATTTTGCGGACAATGCTGCACATAAATACCTCTAGCGGACGGACATTTGAGTCTGCTAGGTTTACCTTCCCCTTGCCAGTGGTAAAGTTTGTAAGCCCCAGATGGTATCGCAACTCATCCTCCGAGGCAGCATATGGTATATCGATCTTGTTTCCTAGGATAAGAAACGGGACATTGGCAAGGGCCTCATCAGAAAGGAGTGCATCCAATTCCTTCTTTGATTCTGCAAACCTTTCTTTATCATAGGCATCGACAAGGTACACAACAGCATCCACCTGGACCCAGAAATACACAATTAAAAGTAAACACTCAAGACCAGGCAACCATCGCTTACAACAAGAGACGATAAGAACAATGAGGTGCAGCAGAGAACCAATCAAAATAAGAGAAAGGCATAATCGCACCCCCCGCATGTAGTAAAACTAAAAATGCCATGTAAACTTAATTCTATCCTAAATCCTATTTTGCTTGAAAGCATTGATCGGTGCTGATAGAACCACGTACAAACCCATCTCTGATATGACCTTAACCTTCCAGCTGGCAATTCAAGACAAGCTCGTTGAGCACCAAGGAAGAAATCGCCCAGGGTGAGGCTGGTTTTGGTGCAAAAGTAAAAGATTGAGCAGGAATAGGGAAAGAAAACCATCCCCTGCCCCAGAGAGGATCCTTTTTAATTTAATGTTTTTTGTATTATTTGCTTTTGAAAAACCTTCAAAAATTCAACCAACAGCACGCTACAAGGTAGCAGAAAGCTAAAGCTGCACAGTTAATACTTGGCCTCTATCTAAAATAAAATATTACGAAGATATACTTTAACAAAAAACAAAAAGCAACTCCTTTCAGCAGATCGGATAAGAAGAATTTAGGCTTTTCGTTATGAGACCCATATTTCAACCAAGACAACTAGAGAAATAAGTCAATCTGATAAACATTTAATTTAAGCATTTCATAAGATGATCATCAAGACCAACCTTACAGAAATTCATGAAATAATTTGAAAGTTAGAATATAAAAATAGGTTAGAGATATTCTTCTTTGGTGTCCCATGCATCACAAGGCAGTAAAATTCCAATTACTGTACATTAGGTAGCTCGGCTGCAAAAATATCAGTGAGACGTATGAACACAGGGATATTTCTGTCACGAAAACAATCTTATGAAAATCCATGAGCTTATTAACCAAAGAAGAGTTGGCCTATAACTTCAGAAAAAGGCAGAAGGGGAACATGTGACAGGAAAACAAAATGATGATAATAAAACCAGAAAGAAAACCATATATTAGTAATGACGATTAAATCCCAACCATAGATGATTTGTTGCAGCTTATTTTGATATTCAAGTATCACAAACTACTTTAAGTCACATATCCGTCAACAAACAAGGAAAAAATATAGTAAAATATACCAATCAAATAATGAGTTGCAAAGGGAAAAATAAGAGTTAATAAACCTTAAAAACAAAATACCACAAAATTCCTGCCAATTGAGCATGTAAGACCATAGAAAATGAATTACAGGAAAACAGATTTCGGTGAATGCAGAATCACTAAAACCAATAAACATGTAAGCAGAGATGACAGACTGACGATGCAATGCATTTGGTAGACAGTGTAAAAACATTGGACCTTGAAACAAAGAAAACGTTAGTGAAAAAGTTGGCATTACTTTCAGCTTTTGGCTACCTTAGCATAGTAATCTTTCCAGACTCGGCGAGCAATCTGATGACCACCCAAATCAAAAGCTTTGAACTTAATTTTACCAATACTAAGCTCTTCGGATGTCGGATACTGAGTTGGTTGATGTTGAACCAATCTCTGCAAACAATTCAATAAAAACCAACATCTCTAATTACCTCTCTTTTTTTTCCAAATTTCCTAATCTTCCAATAAAAGTTGAAGAAAAACGAAGATTAAAAGGATTTAATATCTTTCATAAAAATCTGAATTAGTTAATGAATCATATAAACCTAAAAATAAAACAATAAAGCGATAGAAATCGATTTAGAGATCCAAACTTATACTTCCAATTTATTTGTATATACATATATATCCATATAAAAGGGATAAAAACAGAGCGAAATGGGAAAATTATTTAGAAGGAAAAATAAGAAAAAGGTAGGGAGAACGAACCTCGTCTTTCAACATGTGAAGCAAGGTGGTTTTACCCGCATTATCGAGGCCTAGAAACAAGATCTTAGCCTCTTTCTGCCAGAGACCAAGGGAGGCAAGAACGCCGTAGAACCAATCCAGAAGAAACATCTTTTAACGCTTCGGCTCGGAGTTGTTCAGGGGTATTGCGAAACGAAGTAAGCTCGAAACCGTTACGATCCGCGGATGGAGGGTAAGATCGTCGTGATCAAGGCCTCCGTGCTTCATATCATAAAAAGAAAGAAAAAGGGAACAATTTTGACCCCAAAATCAAGAAAGCAAGAGGGAGAGGGGGTAGTATTGGAAAAACATAATATAACAGTGTTGTCTGTGGGGTCCGCTGGTTTTATAGGATGTGACGTGGTTTCTATTGAGATGATAAATAACATGCGTTGGGAAGTACTCTTCAATCTTCATGTACATGCCACGTATTCAAGGTCACAGCTTTTTTCCTGTTTTCTTCTTCGACCCAATAAAATTTTACGGTATTTGCAAACAGCTTGCTTGATTTGTTAATTGATTGATGCCCCATTTCATTATTTCGTTTAAAGTTCGCTTACTCTGCCTTTGAGTGCTCTGTTTTCCTTCCAATGCTCTGTTTTCATCTTTCTTAAGCAGTTTGTTGTAGAAAATGCAAATTCTTTGATTCTTGTTGTAAGCTTTCGTGGCAATTAAGACACTTAACAAGCTGTAGCTTGTAGTAATTTCATGTCATTGTGACAAATATCCTTCTCCATGGATTCAAATATTTTTTGTTGAATGATCTTAATTTTCCACCATTGTTATATTGATACCGAGTAATTAGCACTTTACGCTACTAGCTCCACAGTTGTTGCTCACTCTAGATGAGGTTTGATTTGATAAGGTTAGCGAATTATCGATTTATGTCATGATATTATGATATGATAGTAAATTTGATGAGTGGATGACTATAATAGGCTTTGAGTGCATAAGAAAGTATATGTTCTGTATTCTGTGTAAAGCTGATATGAATTGGAGATTCTTCTGGTTATAAAATATTTGGATGGCCTAACTAAGATCATTATATTCGATCTATGGAGTTTCACCTAAACTGTATCTTTTAGCATTAGAAAACGAAACTTACTGAATTTTTCGAGTCCTTGCTAGGATCAGCTACTTATTGGTTTTTTTTTTTTTGTCGTAAGTAGTAATAGCCTTAACCTGACTCACCTTGCACAGGCCTTCCAACGCCTTAAGTAGTGAACCGGTACTTGCCAATAGATGTAAGGTTGCGCCTAATAGGTTTAGATGGCATTCTATTGTCATGGTTCGGTGATGAACCAACTTATAATTCAATGTAGATGTGCCATTTTCATCTTGAAAATCTAATTATTTTTCAACTTTCTATGTCGAATATTTATAGAACAGATAACTGCAAATCATCGCGTATTCCTATCATAGAGCTTTTTAGTGCATAGAAACTTAAATAATTTGTTTGGCTTGCTGTATGTCAACCACTGTGGCATGTATGAAGGATATATATATATATATGTTGTGGATTTCTTTTACTCTGATTTCAATTGATTGCGTCGTGTATCATTGAATGCTTATGGTATGGTAGTTATAACTTGTTAACTCAATTTGATTAAAACCAAGTCAGTCTTAAGGTCCGATGAGAGAGTGAACCCTGAGTCCCTGACTTTGTTCACGCGATTCCTTAACTGATAAACTTCGTCTCTTCCTTCGAGGAGCACACACTTTCAGATGAGAAATCATTACACTATTAAACTATTTCCTACTGGTGTTACTGTAGGTACATGACCCATTATGTGGAACTAATACATAATTAAACTAGACCATCAGAATTGAGAAGTACAATAAAGTGCCCCAAGTATTTTATTCAAGTTAACCTGTATATATGCTTGTAGAAGCCATCTGATGATATAAATATTCAGGAAAGAAAATGGAGAAGAAACTTTACTTCTTCTCCGGATGCTTCACGATCACCACTGGACATTTAACATGCTTGGCACAATGATCGCTCACACTTCCTAGAATTGCCCTGTTGAATTGAAAAAGAGGGGAAATCATCATCTTCCAAGTTATCTTGCCATGTAAATAATTTATAAAGATAAGTGTTCAAAAGAAGGGAAATCACTTGGCTTTGTTATACCTTTTGAAGAAACCATAACCATGGCTTCCCATCACCAACATATCGGCTTTGATTTTCCCCACAATATTACATATTACATCCTTAGCATCCCCACTTCCAACCACTCTCTCTACATTTATCTGCACACATACCATCGATAAAACTGAATCGAATACAATGGTAGAAGCTAAATAAAAGCAACATGTGCAGTTTAAAACAAGAGGCTTTACATTGCTGCCAAATTTTCTGCAGATAGCTTCGGCTCTTCCCATCACTGTTTTCACCATATCACTGCCATATGTTTCCAAGGTTGTGATCACATCGCTCGAAAACATATACCCTGTACCAAGGTCAGACTGGTCAACATATATTAAAAATTCAATCTACAGTTATAGAAGAAGTTATTCTTGCTGCAAATTTGCCAGTTTTAAAAGGGAATTGCGAGAAGATGCTTAGGAATGGAAGAAAAGAAAAGAAGCAGCAGTTGTTAATTACTTGCAGCGTCGTAGGAAGAGTAGACAGGAGGTCGAGGCTTCACATAAAGAAGCACGAGATTGTTGGTTGTGTTCTGAGAAATTAAATTTGTAAGACACCATGAAAGTGCATACATGCTCTCCTCACTCTCATCCACGGCCACCACAATTTTGCATCCCTTTTTCATTTGGTTCAGAGCTTCCATGGCTACGACTCTGGATAAATTATGCTTTTTGATTGTTTTGAACACTATAATATAAGAAGCCCCGAGAGATTATTGGCCTTAAAATATTGATAAGAAAGCAAAACAAAGCTCAAACACTTATGGGCTAAAGAAAGCAAAAGAAAGCTAACAAATTTACCCACAATAAAGGGTAAGAAAATCGCCGTGTTTGGCGACTAGACATGTACATGGTCGGGCTGCCCATTCAGCTCGGTAGCTCTGCCCTTTCGGTTTTCCTTGCTTATTGGATCTGGAAGAAAAAAAATCTTCCCTGTAGGACCCATTAATTGAGATAAAATGGCCTATAGTCTGTCTTGTCATTTCTTGATGGTCAACATCGTGCTGAAGCTAAGGCGCCTTCCTCCGAGGATCAATTGTCAAAGATGAAATATCTTACCAGGAAAGTGGAACTCCATTCCACGCCACCACGCTATCATTTTGTAATACTATTGCTTGCCAACATTACGCCAAAATGATAGATATAATGTAAAGATTTTTTTTTAATTTTATTTTTTGCCCGAAAACGATATGGAAAATTGAATTATTTTCTGATTGATGTGATTTCTTATGTGCTATTATCATATTAGATAATAAAAAGTATGTATGAACAAACCATATAAATTTTCTTTAATTGCTTGATAAGTAAGATTCATTGACCTTTAGGCTAGAGGTTGAGGTGATGATAGGGAGAAGCATCTTGAGATATTTATAATTTTGAAA
>JBBYHK010000006.1:8563296-8577773 GCA_038382065.1 Adansonia grandidieri | reverse complement strand
CTCACCTTTTCTGTTGTGGGATTGCTCGGTCTGGAGCTTACAACAGAACCCTTACACCCTTTGGTTTTCAGGTAGTGTAATGGAGCATTTAAGTATATTTAATGCAATGCATCATGCCTACCGGCTTTTGGATATTATCACCCCTCTGGTTTCTATCATTTTTACTCTTATCTTCATTTCTCTTTGTATGGATTTATAGCTTCCTCTCATTGGCACAGAATGAGGATAGAACACTTTGGGAGGCAACAAATACCTATGTAGAGATGAGCCCATTCATGTCTGCAAATAAAATCAAGAAGCCGATCTTGCTTATCCATGGAGAAGAAGACAACAACCCTGGAACTCTAACCATGCAGGTATATGGCTTTGCAAACCCTCATATAAGAGAGTTTATTTATTTTCCCAATTATCTATTGCCGAAAGAGTAATTTCTACTCTATCTTCATTAATTGTTCTACCAGATTTATCAATTGCCCACAGAATAATTTACTAATAGAGATTATTTATTACCCCAATTATCTGTTTGTTGAATTATGCGATGTTAGGTAGCCTTCTCCATCCCTTTTTTCCCTCCCTTAATCTTGGCAGAGATGCAGAACCTGTTCACATTTCCTTTCAGATCTTTGATTTTTTTTTTTTTTTTATAGCTATTTGACTTATCGTAGATCTATTCCTTACTTGTTTGCTTGCCTACTTGTTGGCCATATCCATACGATGCAGTCGGATCGTTTCTTCAATGCTCTGAAGGGTCATGGAGCTCTTTGTCGCCTTGTCATTCTACCGTTTGAGAGCCATGGCTATGCTGCTCGAGAAAGCATCATGCATGTCCTCTGGGAAACTGATAGATGGCTTCGAAAGCATTGTGTGTCGAACACTTCTGAAGTGAGTGCGGGTCTCAGTACGAGCAAAGATGGAGAGGGCAACAAAGTTACAGATTCTGAAAACAAAGCAGTTGCTGCCAGCGGAGGCGGTGGTGCAGAGCTGGCAGATGATTTTGAAAGTGGGCAGTTCCATTCAAAGCCAAGGTCATTAATGTGGTAACTTAATAATTCATTCCCCTGTTTTTCCTGGTCTTTATTTTCACCACATTTTGTTGAAGAACTGATTCATCAGCTTAATTACTCTCGTTGATTATTTGTTTGTAGATTACATTGTTGAGCTTCAGCCTCCAAGGACTAACATTGGATTGATGATGGTTGGTAACAAAACGGCAAATGCCGCGAGTTTGGACTCATATTTTCAAATTCTAGATGGTTGCTGTCGACGTCAGGTAACTACTGCAACCCCGGAATGACGTTTGGTTTGAATTTTTAAAGCACGGGTACCCTGGAACGTGGCTTTATGTGATCTAAACCACGCAAGCACGGTGATGCCCATTTTATCTTCCCCACTCATTGGAAGTGTATTAAAACTCGTTAGCACAAATATTAGTTAACAAACTCAAAATTCGGAATTTGATTATTGTGGGATCTCAAGCTAACTGTGACATATTACAATGACATTTTTATTACTCTTTTATCTTCGGTTGATTGTTTTAAGTTGCAAAATAATTCGGATGCTTGTGCAATACGTCCAGCTTCCGATTGTTTCACCTTTCCAAGATGCATGTTCTTTATGAACTCGAATACCAGGGTGTAGGAACGATGGAATGTAATCCCACTCCTGCTGAGACGCAACAGAAAAACTTGGCTTTCGATCTAAATTGCTTTTAAGAGCAAAACTTAGCTTTTGATCTAACTTGCTTTAAGATTAGAGTATGGCCATGTGACAGTTTTTAACCCATATGAAATTTAAAAAAAAAAAAAAATTATACACAAGTGATGGACTGAAAAAAATTTTGTAAACAATATTAAAGGAATTGACATGTATTTTATAAACTATATTTAAAAAAAAAAAAAATGATTCACAACAGATGACCCATTTCCTTGCTAGTGGAAACTTAAAACAAGAAGCTGCCGGGTCACAAGACGAAGAGAACGCTTGTATTTGTAAAGGAAATATGTGATCAAGATCCTAATACAATTAAAATCATTATATAAACTCCGAACTGAGTTTTGCTCCTCTTGAATCTATGAGCCAAATGAATGGAAAACAAAGATTAAAAAAAAAAAAAAACAGCCGAAGCTGTCCCCAGTTTCAGAAGATATTAAAAAACATTTTATTCTTCTGCAACAACACTGATTTCACCTTTCTCAAGCATGTCATAGAATGCTCTCACTTTCCTTTGTTCGTTCCAGTGATGCATACCACCAGCACAAATACCGATTGTTATTCCGATAATTACTCCTTAACAACAGTTGGTCATTTCAAGGTAGCACGAGCAATCCTTAGGACCGGCCATTTCACTCATCCAGTCGAAGCTAGTAATACCTAGAAGCAAGAATTGAACATTTTAATTTTGCAACAGTACATGGGGAGGAATTTGGGAACAAAACAGTTATATATAATCTTAACATGCCAATCAATTGAAAATCCAGAATTGCAACTATCAAAGACAACAAATGTTCATAAAACTGGTAGTGACAATATAAAAGGAATTCATGAAAATTAAGGTGCTAATTATAGTCTAGCGATGATTCCCGTTATTCCTGAAAAAAAATATGGCTTGACTAGCGATAATTTCAAACTCTACTGCTCCAATGGAACGGCCTGTGCAGATTTATTCTCAAACACTGTTTCCTTTCACTCGAGATGGTTATAATCTATACTGCTTATTCATCTTTCTGTTTTGGGACCAAAAATTTTGCATTTACACATGATGTTAAAGCAATTTCAAGTTAGTTCCATCAGTGTTGTCAGGGGTGCAAGATGCAGCAAGTCCATATTGTTTGAGGCACAAGATGCAAAAAACCCTTTTAAGTTCCATTTTGTATTTTTGTATGTCTGTGAATGTAAAAATTAAAATCTAAAACCTGTTTATCCTACAAAATATGCAAAAAAAAATTTCTTTTGTTGGTCAATATGCATGATTTCTTAGTAGTCTCATGTCTGTTATTGAATACTCAAAACATTGAGAAGTTGAGAACCTGATATTATCCCTTACAAATAAAGGTACAATTAATGATAAAAATAAAAACTAAAAGCTTCAAAAGAGAACTTCAAATTCGACTTGCCGAAAGGGATTGAAGTGCTTTCATTGTCTTGCATTAAGGTGCAACTCCAAGCCGCACATCTTAACAACACTAGAGTTTCATAAGATATTACAAGCTTAAACCTAACTAAGCCCAACTAAAAACTTTAGCACTTGAATTATGTCTAAAATCTAAAGGCTATACCAACTCGTTCATCATGCTTTACACATCAAATCTATCAACGAAGCCTGACCTTAATGTCTTTCCTATTAGCCAATGCAACAAATCAGCAGCTTCAATTATGCTTTTTTTATTTTTCCGGTTAATTCAATTCAATAGTAGTTTTATGTTGCTTAATTATAAATTATCTCTTAGGTCTAGGCAACATGGGCAGCTCAACACTCTGTTAGCTTACTAATAAAGAAATCATCTGCCCGGTACTTTAAATTTCATTACCATAACCAAATAATGCAGGAAAATACTCTAAAAATGGAAACTTCAACCCGAAAAATGAACTTTCTAGTAACTAAAACATACCCATATTCTTCTGGTTTACAAAAATCAAAACTTTAAAGAGAAATCATTATTTCTTCGTTAAAAAATTGATTATTGAGCAAAACCAATACCTTCTTCAGCTCAAGGAAGCTAAGGTGAGTAACATATAACCAACAAAAAAGAACCTCAAACCTTCAATGTTTTTGTCTCTCCTTGGTAACTTAATTACCTAACAACAGACAAAATAAGCTAAGATCACATGCCAAACAAACTAAACTAAAAAAAAAAAATGAGGAAGAAGAAGAAGAATCAAAAGACAAAAGAGAGGTAGGAGGAAACCTGGATCTGAATAAAGAAAATAACTTCGATGAGAGAGAGAAAAGAAAGAGCGTTCAACGTGAAAATAGTGAAGTGAGGAGTGAATGAAACGAAGGCTTCTAGTCTTCAATACTCCTACTAAACACCGCAAATGTCACTGGATTATTTGACTCGCTTTTGCCAGGTGCTTTTTATTGCCTGATCCCACAATGCTTGCTATGCTCTTTGCTTCATTACTTTTGGCATCTCTCCGTCTACTCTGAAGAACTCTCTTTTGTCTTCTTTTTCCTGTTTCCTGATACATAAACAAACAAACCAGTATGATCGACACGTTTTTATAACTTTTTGTGCTAATAATATTTTAACAAAACATTAAATTTAATAATATAATCATAGTCTTTGAAACTAACTTTACATATAGTGTAATTGAAAATATATATTATATATATATAAGATGAAATTTTTTACATCAAATAGACAAATCAGGGTTTACCTGAGCGAGGCTGCGAAGAAGATTAAGGATCGAACTGGACTGAGAATCAGTCTTGAGGAGGAGAGAATTGAGGCTCTATTTCGTTCTTTCCCGGCCCCTTCTACAGCACGGACGTTAGAAATTCTCTGTTTTGCCCTTTCAAAAATGGGCTCTATTTCTTTCGATCATGGGCTACATATCCAACTTAATTAATGCAAATGGCTTTTATATATATATATTTAAGCGATTGAATAGTTTAATTTGATATTGAAGTGGATGGTATTTTATATTGTGAGGCTTTGGAGGACCCTAAGTTAAGCATGTGCAGTCCTAACAAAACTTAGGTAAAGAACAACACCCACAATGAATGCCTCTACGTACATACATTATTAAAAACATATTAATAAAATTTCAAACCTATTTGTTTCGAAATCTTTTAAGTTTGAATTAATCTGCTCGTTTTCGTTTTTTTTTTATTATATCCCTTGGCAGGGAATAGATCTTATGCAAATACAATCCTTTACTTCATGAATAATAAAATAATCTATGACATCATCATCCATATATATATATATATATATATATATATATTAAAGGAAAAAGAAGAAGAAACTAACATCACTTGACTTGAGACCTAAGCAAAGACAACCAGAAGTGCTGAGTGACCTAAAACAAGTGGCAAAAAGTTGAAAATAGAAGGATAATTCAGCACGTTATGCAGCATTGTCAAAAGATCTTGCTTTGCTTTGGTATTTATCTTGCACTAAATACACCAACATTAATTGCATATTATTTTAATTGCAAGAGATGTGCTTAATCCAGCAAAGATATTGAACACTGCCCACGAGCGAACATATGACTACGAGTGTCGCCAGCCGTGTCGTGTCGATGAGTGGAGTGGAGTATATTTTTGTCATTTTCAATTTTCATGTTTTTTTACATGTCGTACTATTTTTTCTAACGGAGGACTGTGAGTAACTGGAAACACCCGGTTGAATGTCCTCAAACCACTCCACTTTATCTGAATGTTTTCTCTGATGGTCAATTGTTTTGCTGTATTTTTGAAAATTTTGCACTTTTAGCCTATGAGATTCACAAAACCATGCATAAGGAATAAGTCATCCCCTCTACCAAATACCATTGAAGAACTGTTTTTTTTTTACTGTATTTTGAAGCATTTTGCTTTTGAACTTCATTGATGGAGAGACAAAGAAGTTTCTCTTTCAAATCCACAAGATTCTTGGTGTTTTCTTTCACAGTTTCTTCTTCTTTAATCTTTCTGGTTTCTTTGTTTACCTGGGTCATCAAATCCAACCCTTCAATTCATCAGGAAACCCATTTTCAGTTCAACAAATCATTTCTTAATTTCGGTGGTCATAAATCGGTAACTGTAGAGAGCTTGAGTAGTTTCGGCACTAATGATTCAGCAGGAAGCGTAAATCTTTCAATAATGAAATATACCCCTTTTGTTGGGCCTGAAAATGCATCTGGGTCTGATAAATTTTCAGTTTCAAAGGAGATCCAGAGACAAGAAAATAAGAGTGAAGTGCTAGAAGATGGTGATAGTGAAAATGAGGATCCTGCTGAAACCGGGCAAGAGGATGATGCACCTGGACCTTCAATAGAAGATATTGAAGTTGGAGGTCATGAATTAACTGAAGAGGATGAGAGCATCAGACCAAAATCGGTTGACAAACCTGAGCTTCCAAGCAGTAAGGAAAACAACGAAGCAGACAAGAAGACAAGGGCAACTTCAGTTGATAAAATCAAAATTCCTAGTCATGGCAAAATCGAGGAAAAGAGGAGAAATAGCTTTGATTTAACAGAGGGGAAGTGGGTTTACGATGAGAGCTATCCACTGTATACAAATGGATCGTGTCCTTTCATTGATGAAGGTTTTAACTGTGATGGCAATGGAAGGCGTGATAGAAATTACATGAAGTGGAAATGGCAACCACAAGATTGTGATTTTCCTAGGTAAGTTTGATTTACTTTATACTTTTTTCTTTCTTGGGTATGCACATTCTAGCAATTGTTGTGGTAAAGACTGGTTTCTGGATTTGGGGCTCTCTGTTCTAGGTTCAATGCATCAAAAATGCTGGATTTGATCCGAGGGAAAAGACTGGTCTTTGTGGGAGATTCAATTAATAGAAACCAATGGGAATCCATGCTTTGTATGTTAATGGCAGCCATAAAAGATCCAAAGAAGGTCTATGAAACTCATGGGCGAAAAATCACCAAAGAGAAGGGGAATTATAGTTTCAAATTTGTGGTAATTTAATGATTTTTTAGAGTTTATTTGCTCTTTATTTCACTTACATAATAGAATTTGTCAATTTGAGTATTTGGGGTAGTTGATTTTTTAGGTTGTTTCTGCAGGATTACAAGTGCACAGTTGAATACTATGTTTCTCACTTCCTAGTTCATGAGAGCAAGGCAAGAATAGGGCAAAAGCGGAAGCCCACTTTGCGAATTGATGCCATTGATCATGGTTCATCTAGATGGAGAGGAGCTGATATTTTGGTCTTCAACACTGCACATTGGTGGTCTCATTACAAAACAAAAGCTGGGTTAGTGCCACTATCGAACTGTGAATCTCTAAAAAAGCCTTGGCCAGTAAACTCTAAAGTTGTTCATATGATCTTTTTATATCTTCCTTTCAAGGTTTTCAATCTTGCATTTGACTGTAAGCTAGCGAATCCAACCAAGATCTCCTTTTTTGTTAAGGAAAGCATGTTAAGCTGCCCTTTAAGAACTAGGATGACATTGTTGTGATAGCGAGCCAAACCTTTATATGCTTTTTTTAACAAGTTTGGTGTCTACCGGCAATTTCCATATTGTAGGATCAACTATTATCAGGAAGGGAACCAAGTACATCCCAAGCTTGATGTCTTCGCAGCTTTTAGAAAAGCTTTGATGACATGGGCAGCATGGGTTGATAGACACATTAATCCAGGTAGAACACAAGTTTTCTTTCGAAATTCAGCACCGTCCCATTTCAGGTTTGCCGCTGTTTATGCTTTCCCTTCTTTTAACACATCGACTCGTATCGGCGGAACTTACATCTATATACTGAGTAGGCTCCGATCATTATATAGGGGAGGACAGTGGAATTCAGGTGGCCACTGTATGGAAGCAGCCTGGCCGCTGAATAACACTTCAGGCATGGGATACCCTGAGAAGAACAAAATTGTGGAGGAAGTGATTTCGCAGATGAAAACTCCGGTAACATTACTAAATGTAACTGGTTTATCTGCGTATAGGATCGATGGTCATCCATCAATATATGGGAAAAAACCGGGGACTCGCTACTCTTCCAACATTCAAGATTGCAGCCATTGGTGCCTGCCTGGTGTTCCAGATACATGGAATGAAATTTTGTTTCTCCATTTGCAATCCAAACAAAAGTCGAAGTATCACTCGAGAATTCGGTTGTGATAATCTTAGCATATATATTCTTTCAATTCTTTCAGCTTGTATTATTGTCAAAATTAGCATGCAAAATATAATATTTGGGGAGCTGTGTCATTCGAAATGCGATTGATGTACTTTTGTTTATTCATCTTTAAAGCCGTTTTGTTGACCCTTTGGTAGGTCTTAAAGGTCTAATTTTATATTTGGGTCTTTTTGATTGAAAATGATTCCGATTTATAAGTCTGATTGAAAGTATTTGATTCTCTATACATTCAGAAACCTTAAGATTTCCCGTTAGTCTTTGCTCTAAAACCTTGCTTAGGTGGTTTTACACGGCTTTTTAATTTTTTTATATTCTTTTAGGCGGATGTCCCAATTCTCAACCCTTGGATTCAGCCTTTTTAAAAGGTTAATAATTAAACTAAAAATAAAATAATAAAACAATAGAGCGAACTGATAATAAGCTAGAGATTTTCTTGAGCTCATCAGTTAGTCATCAACATTGCCAAATTTATCTGTCAACAATGCAATACAGAAAATAATAGTCCGAGGCAGTGAAGCAGGTCGCGTACAAGAAAGACAAACGCTATCGTTACGACAAAAACAAACCTATAGCGACGAAGCCAAAACTCAATGAAAGGAAGAAATTCTACCCCTCACCCCCATCCCAAAATCTCTTGATAAGAAAATCAATGAAGTGCGAAACCATTTTATGAACAAAACAGCAGTAACATGAACGAATTGAAAGATGCCACATCAAAGTTGGTTAAACCAAACTTACGTTTTCAAGTAGCGATTTCAAAATTACTTAAATCGCTACTCTGAAAGAAGTGGAAAATCTTTGATATATAATAATAGGTGCAACTGTCTTGCTACGGCTTAAAGTTTTTGAAACTTCCATTATTTCCATAATATACATGCTTTCTCCCACCAATTGCTATATTTATTGTTGGATACCTAGTTTGTTCGCAATGCAATTATTTCCATCTTATCTCTTGACCCTACTAATATATTTTAGGAGTAGGCTTATGCGACTAACTATACACACATAATAATGACAATATCCTATATGCTTGCTTACGACGAAACTCCTTTTCGATTAGAATAAACTGAAAGGTAACATAGAAACAAAAACCAGATGCACATGCTAAACCAGTCCACTCGACGGCGAATCAATGAGACTGGTGTTTCTTGGCTCTACCTTGAGAGACTGATGTATCATCTCTCTTGGAACCCTCAGGCTTCCTAGCCCATGCAGGTGCTTGATCTGGGCCATAACGATAATCATAAAAGAGCTCCTCACTGGCTTCAATGCGCTCCTTGGCAAAAATTCCAACTCGATGATCCCCAGCCACCAGCATTACCTGAGCAGGCTAAAGATATTAGCTAAACTAACAAGAAAATGTCCCGAAAAGAATTATAGAGAGTTGTATACTTTGGCATAGCAATTTGGGTTAGAAGAGTGGTTTGCGAATTTTAATTTGTCTCCTTTGCGGTAAGCATCAAGGACATACTGCAAATACAAAACAGAAGCTTCTTTCACAATCTATACATCAGTGTAAATAATTAAGATAGCGACAATGTAAATACAATTATGATTATATAATGAAGCACTGAAATTATTGTGATCTTGGCACTTTCATTATTAGAATCATTGCAGCACTCTTAGATTTTTTTTTTTTTTTTTTTTAAAGAAGAGCTTGCTTTTGTAACAGAAGGAAACTCCAGTGCCAAATGGGGGATTTTTGAGCACCACTTGCCTGATCATTCAAGTCAAAAAGGAAAGATGAATTTGCACGATCATAAATTTTCCCACGTTTGTCTGCTTCTCTGTGGGAGATCAATTCACCAGTATATTCTCCAAGATAATCATTTTTGTTGACAGAATTCTGAACCACATCATCAAGTTCACAGAAAAGAGTTGGAACACAATCAAGGAGAGCGCAAGACAATTAACTATCCAAAGATTTTCCATTAGGAAAAAAGAAACACTATCTTACTTTTAGAAAGGCTCCCCATCCAGCAACATCAGACTTTGCCAAGAGGATCTGAAGAACAAAAATAAAAAAGATTAGAAGTGGAGCAAAAAGAAAAAAATATATAGTTTTGAAACATTTCAAAACTATAATTTTACAACTAAATCATTCTAAGTTCCTCACTCTCTGCTGTTGCCTTAGAAGCAGCCTCATGTTTCCACACTGGCCATCTCCTCGTTTTGGAGGCTCACCCAACGAATCCCCACCGCAGCTACAAAAGGTACAAAATATTTAATACAAATGCTGGAGATAATTGAAACATAAGCATTTGTCTCCAGCATTTCTCCACTCAAAAACCGCAAAGATTCATAGGTACAAAAAGAAACAGCAAAAGATCTTTATTCAAAAACCAACCTGGAGTTTCTAGATGGACTATTATTTATTATGAAAGTCAAATCTAATTTAGAAAAGTTAATCCTATCACTAAACATTGAAGACTTGGGTACATCTCCTACACATAACCAGGAAAGCCTCTTTCAAATAACGAATGGCTACTGAAAATAAAAAAATTCTACAGAAAATTTTAGTGATATGTTATTTAAAATCAGAAAGAATATAAAACTTTACCTAACCCAACAATTCCGGCAAACATCTGGGTCACATTCACGTCCAGCAGCAAAACATGGGCACTGCCGGCTTCTGCATTGACTCTTTGCACAGTGGCATCCCCTAAACCGATTTTTGCAACTCTTCGAGCATCTGAATGATCATAATTACTGGTTTCAATTATTGTCTAAATTAACTTTTCTTCTTTCAATTTATAAGAATTTCTCTGGACTTGATGTGGCTGACGGTATTTTTGGTTCAAGAAATTCAAAAAAAAAAAAATACTG
Organism: Adansonia grandidieri; assembly: GCA_038382065.1. Classification (NCBI taxonomy): domain Eukaryota; kingdom Viridiplantae; phylum Streptophyta; class Magnoliopsida; order Malvales; family Malvaceae; genus Adansonia; species Adansonia grandidieri. Next base: position 8,567,134 of record JBBYHK010000006.1, on the reverse strand, counting down.
ACACAACTCAGTTTATCCATAACAAAAACAGTTGGTCAAATGAAAATATTTCAGATTCACTGAGAACTAGGTTTGCTTACCCATAACCATCTATTTGTTTCATATTTGCAAGTTAAAACAATTTAACTTACCCACAATACTTTTCACAGCAAGTTCCATTGTGCAGACAAGGGCATTGCTTTCCACACATTGATTGGCATCCACATGGAGTATACTGCTTACAAGACTGATTTTTTCCATCTGCAATTCTTTTCCAAATTGACGGATGGCCAGCTGATTTCCAGGAATATTTAAGCTTCCGCGTTCTACCTCTTCTACGAAGCAATCGCGGTCTTGTTGACATCTCTTGCTCCTATAGAAAGATGTTAATAAGGAAAAGGTATTTATAATGCAAGGTCAAGAGGAAATAGAAAGGTCTATAGTGGAGAGCCAACTATTCAGCCTAAAAATACAATACCCACTATAATGAAGTGATAGAGATAAATTACTAATGAATAAATATTAGAAGTTGCAAAATTAAATTAAAAGAAAATCAGACTGTGGCGGTGAAGTCAGCTTGGTCCTATTTTACCATTGTTCCTGAAAATCAGACACTCTAAAGATATAAGCTTGACTGTCAACAACTTTTGAGGATGGGCTTCTTCTTTTCACATTGCTTAATTAAATGGCCAAACCTTAAAGCCATGTGACTGTAATTGAAGATTTCTAATGCCACTCTGTTATCTATGGATTCTCAAACTTTCTTTGGAATTTACAAGTTTCAGAGTATAATTTTAATATATGTATTTTTTTCAATTGGTAAGCATATGAACTTAAAATGAAGCATTAAAAGGAGTAATTGCAATTGCAGTTTGTAAAGGTGATAGCATTCACTGATATGGCCTCGAGAACCATGCAGGTTGGCTGTTGGAAACCTTTTCTTTTTCACCCCATTATCAAAGAAAGACCATATAGTAGGAAATAGAGATAAATTAGGACTCTGGTGCATACCATATAATCTGTTTCAGATTTCCCATTTTCTTCCAAAAATGAACTTGTCATGATGGACCTATGAAGTGTTGAAGCTCCACCATCGCACATGTAACTTGATACCTCTATGCAAGTCTTCAAACCAGAGAGTAAGTTCCTGGCAATAAGGCAACTGTGAAGCATGGGATCATGCATTAGTGGAAACATGGACATACAAAAGGTGTTAATTGCAACTGTCTAAATGTAACAATTTCATCATGATCAGAGAGTAAAGCAGGTGAATTGTAACAATACGAGTATGTTACACAATTATAACTAAGTTTTTTGCTCTAAGCATTTTAATCTTCTAAGGAAGCTGATGCAGAGTAATTCATTAAAATTTTAGAACTGCAGAAACCAATGCCAAAGATACAAACATGAAAATTTATATTTAACACAACCAACATCTATTTGCATTTTATGCCAAGCAAAAGACTGACAAAGTCGTAATCCATTCTACCTGTTTCTCCCAAATATCTCCACTCCCTTCAAATACAATTCTCTCTCAATAGGTTTCCACTCAGAAGATGACAACTTCAATTCAGGCACCTCTGTAACATCTTTGGCTGCGTTACTTGCATTATCTTTGGTCTTATCACTGGAAGCACTAGCAAGGCAGGCAATAGTTTCTAATCCCCGTTCACCAGATTCGTTTTGGTTGTTTTTTGCTGTAATTTGAGCTTCGTTTTCATTAAGAGTGCCAACATGATGGTTCCTAGTTTTAGTACTTTCAGCACTGGCATGATCCTGAGTTGGTATAGCTTCAAAAGACTTCGTAGCTACATCCGAAACAAGTAATGTCTTTTGTTTCTTACTTGCAGAATCCTGGCTGCCATCAGAACAGTGTAATGAATCATCTAAAGATCTATTGCTTTCTTGGAAGGCCTTGCGCTTTCCAGAACTTTCATGTTTATCTATTGGTATGGAAGATATCTCCAAATTTTGACCTTCACCAGCACCTTCTGAGTCATTAAGACCTTCTAAAGTAACAGTCCTTTCTTCTTCAGAGATGCCTCTTACATCTTGCTTGAGATCTGCACCAAGATTAGTCTTTAGCTCTTTGGCATCAGATAATGCAGCCTGGTCTGTCTCTTCTAAAGTTGTAGTCTTCTCTCCATGCAATGCATTGCCACCAGAACCTTCTGGCACATCTTTGACAGCTCTTAACTGAATGAATTGACGTTAATCATAAGACTTTACTCTTTCCCCAAAAATAAAATATCTTAAATCCAAACCAAAATTGAATATGGCGTGATAATAATTACAACTATATGTTTTGAAAAGAAACTAAAAAGTACTACAAAGATATGAACAAGCCAAATTCACATCAAATCAAATGAGTGTCAGCAACACATGCATATATGCACTAAAATAATCTACTTCTCTCAGTTGACTAATAACAAATTAGACTACAAAACAATGGAATGAGCTGCAGATAGAGACATATATAGAAGGCATATTAGTGAAACTATGTAGACAAATATATTCTGCATCAGAACCCAGATTTTGAGGACAAGGACCAGCATTAGAGAACAATAAAGAATGCAAATATTCAGAGAATATCGGAGAACTTTAGTCCATAAAGTTATCAACATGAATGGTTGTGGCAGTATCAACTCATAAGACAACACCAGACATAAGTTTTTAGCGAAAAGAACAATGAAAACCAAACCCGGAGGTAACATTGGTCACTGCAAGGCTTCCTGTCATCTTCATATTCAGACCAATATGGCTGCTTTTCGCTCTGTAATGCAATAGGTTCCAAATCAGATTAATTAAACAGACTCACATAAATTGAAAGAGAAGAAGCACATTGCTTACAGGATTAATTAAAGTTTGAGAACAGCCATGAAGACGGCAGTCAAATAACTGTGAGGCAGATACAAAATATATAAGCAAAGGCATTTAAAAAAATTCAAAAAAACTGCATGTGATATAGACATGCCAATGCTTCTTTTTAACAAATAACATTACGAACGATTGGTTAGAGACTACGTACCAAGCAACGGCGGCAAAAAAGGTTATCAAAAGAATCTAAAGCAGCACTCAGGCTCTTGTCCAAAGATATGCCCTTCTCAGACCCAGAACCCTCAGGATCTCTAATGTTCTGGTCACCATATTTGTCTTTCAGTATGCCATGCCGTTCCTGCAAATCTCATTAAAAAAAAAGTTTCTAATAAATATTAAGAAAAAGTGTCTTTAAATACAAACCTCACAAGGAAGGGATTAAAGAAACCAAACATCATCCAAAATAAGAAACTACGTGCATGTGCTAATAGCAGGATACCTGGATGTCAGATATGGTGACTCCAATAAATTGGCTGAGAGCATTCAGTATTTCCTCACCTAGACCGTACTCCTGACAGACAGTCCTGCCAAATTCAACATTGTTTATCTAAAATTATTGATTTTTTTTTGGTCATAAAGTGCAAAAGAAAAGAACTTATCCACGGTTCAGCAGAAATCCAAATAAAAATTACAGATGGCGAAAGTGTGTCTCATGCACCGAATGACTTGGAGCAGGTAGCTAATATACAATTTGTGCTCCATATGAAATAAACTCCAGTAAGAACAGAGAGTCTAACACAGTGCAAACAGAAAGCAGCAGCAGTCTTTTAACCAAACATATTTTTGCTGTGTTGATTTTACATCAGTGTGACCCCATCTCCCTATGCACTAAAACAGTTACAGGTCCCGTGCCACATACATGGAAAGGTTATGAATAATGTCTAACACTTGCATTTCTATAGTTGAAGCTAACTTATGCCTAGTATGATGATAAGGTGGCAAAAGAAGTTCAGCTTTCCAAGTGCAACAGTGCACAACTTTC
>JBBYHK010000006.1:8541817-8553468 GCA_038382065.1 Adansonia grandidieri | reverse complement strand
TCTCTCTCTCTCTCTCTCTCTCTATCTCTCGTCTCACAAAATGAGAAAGTTGTATCTCTATGGCATGAAAAGTTTGTGGATTATTTCACTTTTTCTTTTTTTTTGTCTGGGAGATTGGGATGAAAATGCTTTTTGACAGAACGGGAAAAAGTATCTAGTCCGACGAATAGAGACACAACCGCACGACCCACGCCTAAAGAGAGATAAGAGAGAGCGATAGGCTCTTTGATTGAAGGTGGCTAGTTTTGTTAGGTGAGTAGCTGTTTTCAACATATAAGTTCTAATTAAAAATGAAGGCACGAGGTTCACGCGAAAGTGCCTTGCTTTAGAGCCTTTTTATCTTGTTTTTCGGTTACTGTTAACTTTTTGAGGTTGGATAATTTATACTTCGATTCCATATGAAGAGAGGTTTTTGCAGTTTTGAGTTGATTAGTTGGGGGCGCTTTCCTTTTTGTGTTAAGGTCTGGGGTTTGACAGATTTGGATCAGGTTCCGGAATCTGTCTCCTGAAAAGTATACTTTTTGGATTATTTGGTGGATTTTTAAGTTACAGATTCGTTCTACAAAATGCCAAACTAACCCCCCAACCAAGTTTCCCTCGTGTATAGAGGCTGAGTGTTTGTTCTTTAGGCGTAACACACCCGGGGCCAGGGGTCCCTAATTTGTCAAATGCCTATGTTTGTATGCATACAGGTCATTCGAATTTCAATGTTCTTGGCCTACTTACTGTTTTACTGTACCTGTCAAAAACGGTGCGATTGCAATGATGAAGAACAAAGACCAAAGTACTTGGGGGTAGTCATGTCAAGGCCGGAAAAAACGAAAAGTGGTGATGTAATTGATCTTTCTAAAAATCAACTTCCAATCGTTGATCACTGTCCGTATGACAACCTGCATCCAATGTTATAGCATGTCATCTTTTTCCTATCCATTTTGTTTTGTTTCAAAAACCTGACGTCAAGCATGAGTCACCACGATCTGTTTCCTTGTTTTCACTTTTTGCCAGGTTCACTGCATCTGCCATGGCATCTCAATGTTTGGCAACATAAAACATCTGATGTTAGATTATTCAGTCTTGATCCCTTTGGCAGGGCTTTTAAAGAGACAAAAACAAAAGGAAAATCAGTTACTTTAATAATTTCAACAAATGCGGAGTTCCGGAAATCCAAATGTTTTCTGGGATAATGATAATCGATAAAGACTTACGAGGTCATCAAAGATACGCTTATATGAAGTAACAAGGTCACGGAAGCTTTGGTTGATTAAGGCAATCAATTAGAGTTCTAGATTTTCATGTTGGGAAATAATAACCAACCAAGATTGTTCCTCCACGTGCTTTGCAACCAAAAAGAAAAAAAAAAAAAATTCATATTCTCTAAAGACTTCACCCGTTTTTCAAGGTTCAAATTTCAATGTTGTCAAATTATAAACATCAAAATTCATACCAAGATTATTCAGTATTCAAAGAGACACTCGGAGAAGTGAACAATCACTTCCAGTAACCTCTTCAATATAGCCACGTCATTGATAGTAAAAATACCTCAAGGAACATTGACACATGAACAGGGTAAGTCATTAGTATCAGGCTGTAGGAGCTAGTGGCTGAAGAGCTTTAAGAGGATTCATGATGACACCATCAATAAGTCCATATTCCTTTGCTTCTTTTGCGCTCATGAAAAAATCACGGTCGGTATCCTGGTTAATCTGCTCCAAACTTTGACCAGTGTGGTAAGCAAGATAACCGTTTAAGTTTGCCTTATGATGCAGCATTTCATTTGCCTGAGAATCATGCCCAATAGTCAGAGAAGTACTCCATGACAACTAAACAAAAAAGAAGCTACACTCTGAGCAGTTAAATAATCCAAACTGTTGATATGTGGCATGGATCTTCATGAAGGCATGCCACTGATGCACTGTTTAATGTTTAAACAATATGAGGTTTGTCAAGAAAAGCACATACCTGAATATCGATATCAGTTTGTCCTCCTTGAGCTCCACCAAGAGGCTGATGTATCATTATTCTTGAATTTGGTAAACTGTATCGTTTTCCTAGAGTTTTGAAGAAAACAAAGGGGCATGAAAATTTAGTAGACTGGACAAAATTACACCAAACAACTGAGCAATGAATGGTACAAAATCTATCATATACCTTTGGTTCCCGCACTAAGCAGAAAAGCTCCCATGCTGTTCATGAAAAAACAAAATATATCCATTATTAATAGCAAACAATTGCATTCACATTCAAATAGAAATTCTTATTCTTAGACATTCACAAACATCTTAATTTAGAAAGGTACTTCACATCAAACAGCTTGCAATTTCCAAAAATCAATCATTAAGTTCTCGCACTAAAACCTTATTTTGTCATATAATTACCAAAAAGTCAAGCTATAACCCAATACTCAGCCTCCAAGAATCTGGGAAACGTTAAATAAAGGACATAAGACTATTTTGTCAGTTCATTATCTGTGTGATTATGTTGTCATCTTAGTTTATAGGAACAACAAAGGAATTTACAAGAATCTTGAAATTGCCTTATATCATCCATCTCAAATTGCTAGAATAATCAACAATTACAACCAGACAATTCCATCACATAAAGGAAAATTATTTCAACATTAAATAAAAGAGCTTTTTGGCAAAATTTTCAATCCACAGCCGAGTAAAGATAATAGCCTTAGCTCTATAACGAATGTTATAACTAGCTAAATCCAAACTGTTGATCCTCATTTCTTCCCATAGAAAACAAGGATATGTATTTAGGCAACTAATTCGCCGGTGGTAAAAAGCACTAGAAAAGTGATCTAAAAGTTGCAATTTAGTCGCACCTGCTGCATTTCTAGGCTAGCCTGCTCATAATAGGATAGGTTTTTCTGCAAAAAGAGCAGGCAGTTTAGGCCGCCGCATTCCCAAATCCTTCCAATCCTTATAGCCCTCATACTGGGGACTAATCCTTTGCCCTTTACGGCTTCACCCATAACAAACAATCAGTTCAGATGCTACCCCTAGTGCTCATAAAGCCCATTCTAGGCATTATGATGTACACTTGAGACTAAGTGTAAGGCATGCGGCAAAATGCAGCCATACAGGCTATTATGAACAGACATACAGCCAAGGATCAGACCTTAAACCTATAATGTTCAGACATTTGGGACACCAAATAGAATGCACATAACCCCTCTTCCCTAGAGTGGGGATTAAACTAAACGTGGCTTTGAAATATAAAGCTCCGGCATCAAGCTGGGGAACATGAGAAATAAAACCAATCTCTATCACCATGCCCCCCTCCATCTCAAATAACTTAAGTATTACAACCCGTTTGGCCATATATTGTATATATTACATGTATTAAGAAATATTCTCATCAAGGATCGAATATCTTTCAGAATAAATAAAATACCATAAATTAAGAACTGAAGTTAAGATCAATATTCCTTAATTAAGAGCCGACATAGCTGCAAAGCTATTGTTATGTTCCATATTGCAATTTGAAAATATAATTGCATTATAAACAGAAAAAAGTTACATCATTAAATTTATACCTAGCAGCAAGTCCAACACACACAGTTGAGACATCAGGCCGGATATGCCTCATGGTGTCAAATATGGCCATACCTAAGAAAATTCAAAACCATACAGGTTACGAGAGTCAATAAACAAAATTGTCCCAACATGCTATTTGGCACAAACCACCGAGAGTAGAAAGACATGATTCTCATTAGATAAATACATTACCAGCTGTAACTGACCCTCCAGGAGAATTGACATACATGACAATGTCCTGTTGACAAGATCAAAAAATGCACAAGTAGTCAATAACATTCACAATGACAATCCAAGTTCCTTATTTCTTTGAGGGGGGGGGGGAATCAAGGTGTGTGCTTCTGACAGAGAGCAAGCATGGAACGAAACAGACCTTCTGAGGATCGACAGCATCAAGATACAGAAGCTGAGCTACAATAATGTTTGCCATATCATCATCAACAGCTCCACCACAGCGAATTATTCTCTAAAAATCAAAATAACATCTATAAGAAACGATAAGAGAAAAACCAAAGTCTTGTGAAGCCAAAATGTGCAACCAAACCAAATCCATACATGTTGAAAAAGTTGGCTAACAACACTCTGAAATCGCTCTTGCACCATCGGAGGTGGCCCCTGCCCTTGTGCATACGTCGGAATGTAAGGTGATGATGGGAGTTGCAAATCATCCCTGCATGGTTACACAATAATACCTCTAATCTTTTATCACTTTTTTTTTTTTAAGAAGGTAGACAATAAAGAGTTGTAGTTTGAACGAGTTTTGTACCTTATTGACCAAATTCCCTGTCGAGAGCTTGTCTCAGGAGCCCAAAACTCTCCACTGTAAACAGCCTTTGGCTGAGAACTCATTATATTGTGTTGATTACCAACTAGCTTCTTCAATTTCCTGCATTTATTGTAAAAGCATCAAGCTTTCAAACTTAGCCAATTAGGTGAAAATTAAAATGAAAAAAAATCACATAATAAATCCATCTAGCACACTCTTTAAAGCAAACAAAATTAAAACAAAACATGGGTTTTAACTAAAGTTAGAAGAACCGAAACCCTACCACCTAGATTCCAACAATGTCGAATTAAAAATTTAATTCAAAAAGACTTTAAATTCAAAATTTTATTACAGCTTCCTACTTTGGATAAGAGAAAGAGTGAATGAAAGGAAAAACAAAATACCTGATGCGAAGGGAATGAAAAGGAAGATACAACTTATGAGAATCAAGATTGGTGCTTGAGTTCGGAAATAAGAGCGAAGAACTCAACCGAAGAGACGACGCCGACGTCGAAAAGCAGGTGTGTGCCATTTTTAACTACCTTACCCGTCTGAACAAGATTTAAACCAAAATCGAAAAACACTCGTTTTAGCCAATGTATGGGCGTATTTTTTCGGCTTCCATCAATTAGGCAGTTTAGGGCGTTACGGGCGGCGATTGGGCTTCGGGGGACGATAAGGCAGAAGTGAGGCGGAACAAGAAACCAGTTTTACTTAAAACGACAAAAAGTTACTTATTTGACCCGAATTTGGATTTCGGTCCGGTCCGTTAACTTGGATATGGATCCAACCCGATGTTATGCGTCTTTAACAAAGAAATTTTTAAGATACTACGATCTATCACACTTTGGTGAAATGTTTGTATTTTTTTTTTTAAACAAAAAGACAAATATTTTACATTAAGAAAAAAATAATAAGTTACAAACAAGTAAAAAAAAAAACTTTGGTGAGTAGTTATTTTATTACATAAATTAAAAATATATATAATTAGTGAGTAATTTTTTAATAATTTTTTTTAGAAAAATAGTAAAAAATGAAAAATATTTTAGAATTGATTATTCAACCGAAAAAAATCAAATTTTTTCAAAAGATAAAATCGTTTCAAAACAAACTCGGAATTATTTTTCCCAAAACCAAATGAGATAATAAAAAAGTAATCCTTAAAAAATTTGTATATACATATATATATATATAGATATATATATATATATATATATGTATGTACCACTAATTAACAGTAAGAAACAGTGCCAAAGCTTCCTATATTGTCCCGCAAAAAAGAGTGTCGCCTTAACATTGAATGACGGATCAAATTACAAAGATACCTTATTTTATTACTAAAGCACAAAAATTTTTACACTTAAAATTCTTTTGGTTTTTTAGAACCATTAATCGTTCCTCTAAAAGTGGATCATGTCGACACCAATGGCCAGATTGTTGCTAATCATTTTTCCAAGCATTGAATCCATCTCCTTAATCGGCGACTCGAGGTTAGCTTCGTCGAATGCATCCTCACAGGTGTGAACGTTCTCCACATTGGAGCTTAGTTCCAAGCTCAGCAGGTAAAGGTCGCGAATAGAGATGGCATCGAGGACTTTCTGATTGCTTTCGAGGATGGCGTCGTAGCTGTCGATGCATGTTTCAAGGCAGGAAGCGACGGGTTCTGGGGTAGAGGGATCCAGCACGAGCGTCGTAGCCTTATCCAAGGCTTCATTGGTCATTTTATTCATTGCTTGAATCCCAACATTAAGGATAGAAACGGGTTCAATTGCAACGCCTTCACCTACGAATGGAATAGTTGTGGTCAGACATTCGATGGGGTAGTCAGTGTCTCCACAGATTCGCTCAAGGCCAGGATCGATGCTGCCAGGCAATATAGTAAATGATCGATCGGTATTTTCCCCTTCGGCTTCAGCAGAGCTGGAAGACTGCCCACCATCGAGTGATGAAGTTGGAGCTGATGCTGGCGATCCAGATGGGACCTTGGAAATAAGGGATGAAGGGACTCTTGCGGAAGTTGAGAAAGAGAAGAGACAGGAGATGGAGATGAGAACGATGATGAAATGGTTGATCTCCATTTTCTCTTCCCTTGGAAGAAAGCCAAAGGGGAAATGCACTTTGTGGTTAGGCCCTGGAAGGATGGAACTAATGAAAATATTCAAGTGCTTTAAGGCCATCAGCCACGCATGGAAATAGCATCTGTGTGCTAGTTGCTCCACACAACACAATCTAATTTTAGCATAACCAGTTCTTGTTTTTAGAAAGAAAGTCATAGTCTAAGAATAAAGAGGAGGTTGCCGGTATTGATATTTGAATACAAACCCACTACATGCCCAACTAGATTAAAATTTACTTTCTTAATCGGTTTTTCTTTATTACAATGTTTTACATTCAAATCCTAGTGTATGAAATATAAACCTTATTATTTTTTATAAATATTAAAAAAAACAGAGACCAAAGAAAAAAATCAACATAAATTTAAATATCATTATGGCATCCAAAAAATAAAGTTTGATATAAATCCTTGAATGCCAATCCAATAGAAAAAAGCTACACGGCATATGTACAAAATTTCATCCACCACCGCATGGTGGAAAACTTAACAGTAGTGGTATAACAATTGGAGCAAGAAGAAGCACCCATTCCCCATCTATCGAAATTAAAAAATCTACAACACTTCTGAAGATTCTATTTCAAATTTCATCATTTCTTACCGCGGAAATTTTTCACTGTTGCATTGGGTTTTCAAGAGTTTCTGATTGAAGTGCTCATCGTCCTTCATGAAGATCTTCAGAAGGAACCGCTGTCCTTGAGATGTTGTCATTGTCAAAGGCACTAAGGCCGGAGAAAGGACCAGAAGAGAACATTGACGACATCTCATCAGATTCGAAAGTAGTAGAAGACTGCCTCTGGTTGGGCCGGTTATTCGAAATGGTTAATATGGAATCCTGATATTCTGTAACACGCTGCACCATTTTTAATGACTGTACTACTTCCCCCATTGTGGGCCTTTGGCTCGCTTCAGGAGCAACACAAGCAGCTGCAATTGTGCAAACTCGTACAAAATCTTCCTTTGGGTACTTCCCCCCAAGCCTTGGATCAGCAAGCTCTTCCAGCCGATCCTTGTCTCTCAGGATTGGCCTCGCCTGAAAGCATTACAGCTAACTTGTAAAAGTTATCAAGCAGATCAAGTGATTTAATATAGGTCTATTCTCTACATATTCCTAATTGCTTTAATCCAGACTAACTCTAGGTTGTTATTACTCACCCAAGTGACAAGGTTCTCCTGCCCTGATGGTTGTGACATATCTACAGGCCTCCTTCCAGTGAGTAACTCAAGCAGTACAACTCCATAGCTGTAAACATCACTTTTTACCAGTAGATGTCCAGTCATAGCATACTCAGGAGCTACATACCTACAAATAAATCAATCCAATTCCACCTTAGCGTCAATTGAATCAAGAGAGCAAGATTTATAAGAGTAGTGTATGAAACCAACCCAAACGTGCCCATTACACGAGTAGACAGGTAATTTGCTCTGCCTTCAGGTGCTTGTTTGGCAAGGCCAAAATCAGCGACTTTAGCATGGAAGTTGTTCTCAAGTAATATATTGGATGCTTTGAAATCCCTGTGTATAACACATGGTTGTGAGTCCTCATGTAGGTATGCAAGTCCTCTTGCAGCATCAAGTGCAATCTTCATTCTGGTCTCCCAGTCCAGAGGACAATTCACTCCCAAGGGGCCTGAGGCAAAACAGGACCAAAGTCAGCACCACGTATTAACAGCAACTCCAGATAAAAGGACAACATTGTCGAAATGAGCTGCCAATAGGTTCAAGTCTGAAAGGCAAATTACCATGGAGCCAGGCTTCTAAGCTTCCATTTGGAACAAGCTCATAACAAAGCAGGTTTTGTGAAGAGTCACGACTGCTATAGTAACCTACAAGTTTCACGAGATTACGATGATGCAATCTGCTAAGCATCTCAACTTCAACCAAAAACTCTTTATCTCCTTGAGGCCCTCCACTGGTAAGCCTTTTAATTGCTACAGCTGTACCATCACTTAAAACACCCTTGAAAACTCTGCCAAACCCACCCTCTCCCAGTATGCTCGTAGATGCAAAGTTGTCTGTTGCTTCTTTAAGTTCTTCATACTGTAGAAACCGTGTACTGCTTGGGTGGGGAAGAGACCCTGCTTGCACAACCACATCTTCAGTCCTTGGCTTTACTGCAAGGAGGAGAAAAACGCTAAGCATTCATAAAACATTTACATTCTGCAAGACTCTGAATTAAAACAGTAATGCAAAATCAATCTATATTCTTGTTTATAAGGTGTGACTAAATGTGCAAAATCATACAACTTAAGCTTTAATATTTTTGGTTCGGCTTATGTTTCAGGTTCTGAATCCTTTTTGGCCCCACTTATTTTTACCTAAATAGTGATATTTAGTTCACAATTTATTTTCAGTCATCCTATATGAGAAAGACTGAGCGTGATCGATTGCCAGTTAGATAAAATTTTGTCAAAATAATCAAAATATTAAACCTCAGAGCCAGCAAAATAAATTCATAGTCATTGCGCTTAACATACCAGGTTCCTTAGGAGATGCTTTTGTCTTTCCCTCATGGAATGTGCACGAACAAATTATAAGCACAGATATTATAGCAAAAACCAGTATGCCAGCAGAAATACCAAAAATAAGAATCAAATTTGAATGTTTTCCCTTGTTTGAAGGGCTGATTGATGTAGAATTGGAGGGTTCACTTGCTGGTGAAGCAACAGGCTCAGAAACCACAACAGGAGCTGTAAAGAAGATGCTGAGCTTTGTCAGGACAAAAAAAACAAGATAACATCATCCGCATGTATAAAATTAAAGTAAAACAAAAGATATGAGCTGTCAAGAAACCATAACGTATAAAAACTAGTTCCAATCAAGAAAAACATAGGTTTTTAAAGTCACTAGATCCGAGAAGAATTTAGGCCATATGATAATTTACCTGGGGAAGGCGCTGGAGGCTCAAACCATGTAAAATTAAGGACTTTGTAATCTCCAACTACTTTTGGGTCAAAATGAACCCTATGCATCACAAGTGAAGAGCTTATTTTAGATACATCACCGGCAGAGAAACTAATCCCCGTGTGTGGAGTAATATCCATGGAAATATTTAATCTTGATAAACTGAGCACATAAAAATTGATAATCTCAATTTGAGTAGGCAGCAAATCAAGCTGAGAAGCTAACTCGGCTAGAAAAACATTCCAATTTGGGTTTTGTGAGACATTTAAAAGGAGAAGGTCAAGCTTTATGGGATACACGCAATGGCAACTATGCGTCCCTCGTTTCAAAATTGAACCTGGTTTGCAACAATCTGGCCAAGTGAGAAAATACCCATGTAAGCATCCCATAAGCAGTAATAAAAGATGGGCATGCTACCTCCTACTTAAAATCTGACATAGAAGTAAATAAAAGAAGTGGACCTGTGATATGTAATTAAAGCATAAAGAATAAAATAGAATACAGTTTATAAAAGGTGATTTAGAAAATATCTTACTGGACACTTCAGGAGACAATGGTGGTTGAGCCAAACCGGTAGGAATTTCACCAGGACTGATCTGTGTAGGGGCAATATTTGGCAAGTCTGCACCGGAAGGCACTGAGGCACTCCTCTTCATCAACGGTTTTGACAGGCGCGAACTGGTAGGAGGGTGACTGGCAGTTATCAATGGGCCATAAAAAGGAGGTTGGGCTGGCGCTTTAAGTGTTGGTGCACCACGTGGTGAAAAGTGTCTTTGGCGTGGTCTATGAATGAATGGCAGATTAGAAGGTAGGGGAAGATCAGAAATAGCTGGTGCAACCTCATGTGCTCTAGTGGGAGGTTGTGCTGGCGCTTGGAGTAGATTACCGGAAAAATCGGCATTGGCGATCGAAATTGTACAACTCAGAATAACCACAACTTTCACCAAAAACGAACAGACATTTCCCAACGCTCCTATTAAGTTATATTAGGAATAATACTCAATCAAGTAAGGAATATAAAAATGATAAAAAGTTTTTCATCAAATACAAACTCTAAAAAATTGTGAATCATAAACGTGACTGACAGTAAAAGATTGTAAATATAATAAAAACTCAAATGCAAGTGTACCTCTTTCACTGCGAAAACAATCAATTTCTTTCTTTCAACAACATATGCAGCTAGTATAACCTGATATGAAAATTTTTTAACTACTAGATTTCACTATTTCTTCTTTTAAGGTATTTAATTCTTCATTTTTACCCAAAAGACAGTGGTAACTAGAGCTTATATAGGAATAAATAGTATGCAATTCAGGGTCTCTAATCAATTTCAGTCGTTTAGAAAAGCCAAAATGAAAGGAACAAAGGAAGAACTTCCCAGAATTATCTTTCAAGTAAAACTAAGTTTCGAGCTAAACCTAGCTAAGGGTTCATATTAGTCAGTAGAACCCTTCCTTTTATATCTCCGGGGTCCCAAATTTTGCAACAGAAAAAGTAAAATAAAATAAAATAAAATAAAATAAAAACGAAATTTATATCTGAACTAAGGTTAATTCAGTTCTTTAGTTAACTAAGGTATCTTTATTCTAGGATAAAAAGGAAAAAAAAAATGAGGATTTTGCTTTGTTCTAAATCCTCGATTTTTTTTTCCATGCAACCAAATTTGGAAGTTGAGAAGAGTTAAATTTCTACACAGAATGGGTAAGAAAATCAAGTAAGTCGGAAAAGTTAAAACAATTAATTACCACTGGGATTTAAAAGCGCAAAAGCCGACATCACCGACGCCGTTGATTGTAACCGGAAACGAGTCAGATCTGGTGAGATTCCAACAAACCAACGGGGAGATCACAGTTTCAAACGAAGAGCATAACACCTCCAAACACATAAAGGAAGACTACGAGAATAACTTAGTTGCGACAGCCAACAAAAGGAGGACCCAACGTTGGAGATAACATCACAAGAATCAAAACTCGCAAGCAATGAGCCGGACTCAGAATTGCCATTACCGAGTTCCCAAGCCGAAAAACTTCAGCTTGCAAGAAAGCAAAATAAAAAGAAAAAAAACCTTCAAGTTCCCAAACATGAAAAAGAAAATAAATTGACACAGGGAAGAAAGAAGGTTGATTGTTACTTGCTGGTGGAACTGAAGGATACCGTTGGCTTTCTTTCACTCAGTTATCAGTACCGGAGAAGCTTTTGTTTTTTCCTTTCTTTTTAATTACATTTTCTCCCCCTTTTTTTTGGTTTTGTTTTCTTTCGTAAATTATTTTAATTTTTATTTCTTCGCCTTTCTCGATGCCTGAAATCTGATCTGAATGTACAGTCA
>JBBYHK010000006.1:8531004-8541717 GCA_038382065.1 Adansonia grandidieri | reverse complement strand
GCTTCTACATTTCGGTAAGTAAGAAATAAAGTTGGGAAACTTGCCCCATTCAAATTAACCATATCTCTTCCTTTTTTTCTTTTTTTTTTTTGAACCCAATTTATGAACAATTATTGACCTTACGTTTTCAACTTTGAGAATGAGACAGAATTCCTTTTGGCGAAGATTTGATTCACTTGCCTGATAATTGGCCTTGGGTCGGGGGATTTTCTGCATGCATTGACCATGCAAATTGCACGTTCAGATTATTTATGCTAGAATCCAATCTACCTTCAATGCTTTATTACTTAGCTAATCTATATATATATATATATATATATATATATATATATATCTATATCTATATCTATATCTATATTTATTTTTATATCTATAACTAAAATACAGTTTTCCACATAAATACTAATATTTATTGTGGGCTTTTTCTCATGATTTTTCATAATGTTAATGAATAATTTTATTTTTTATGTATTAAATTTTTGAATTATTTTTTTCATGATATTAATTAATAGATAGATAGATTTATCAAATTTAACATAATAGATTAATTTTACCAATTAATTTTATTTTATTCATTGTGTTTAATGTAATAAATTAATTTTATTCATTGTTTTTTGAATTTTATTTTAACTCTTTTTAATAGAATTTGAATAATTAAATTACTAAAAATCTAATAAAAATTATTACCAATTAATATTTTCTCTCTCATTGAATTTAATTTCAATATAATATATTATTTTTACTAATAAATTTTATCTCATTCATAGTATTTAATATAATATATTAATTTTATCTTATTCTAATTAGTTGAATTAATATAATATATTAAAATTATTCATTGTTTGTTGAATTTTGTTTCTCAAGGATTTTCTTATAATATTAATTAATAATTTTATTTATTATTTTTTTGCATTAGATATCTCAAGAATTTTTCAATAATATTAATTAATAGATATATAGATTCACTTGAATATTAACATAATAGATTAATTTTATCAATTAATTTTATCTAATTCATTGTGTTTAATATGATAGATTAATTTTATTCATTTTTTGAATTTTTTTTAACTCTTTTTAATAGAATTTGAATGATTAAATTACTAACAATCTAATATCAAAATTATTACTAATGAATATTTTCTCATGTTTAATATAATATATTAATTTTATCTCATTCTCATTCATTGAATTAATATAATATATTTAATTTTATTCATTGCTTTTATAATTTTTTTGGTCAAGGATTTTTGCATAATATTAATTAATAGATACATAGATTCACTAAATTTAATGTAATAAATTAATTTTACCTTTTAATTTTATCTCATCCATTATATTTAATATGATAGATTAATTTTATCTCATTCTCATTCATTGAATTTAATACAATATATTAATTCTAGTCATTATTTTTTGAATTTTATTTTAACTCTTTTTAATAAAATTTAAATGTTCAAATTACTAAAAATCTAATATAAAAATGATTATCAATTAATATTTTCTCATCCATTGAATTTGATTTTAATATAATATATTAATTTTAACAATAAATTGTGTCTCATTCATTGTATTTAATATTTTATCTCATTCTCATTTAATAAATATGATTTGAATGGTTAAACTACTAAAAATATAATATAAATTAATAATTTGTCATTCCCTGAATTTAATACAATATCAAATTTATCTCATTCATAGTTTTTTTTTTTTATCTCATTCATTAATTTAAATATTATATATTAACCTTACTAGTTAATTTTATCTCGTTCATTGTGTTTAATATTATTTTATGACAATGTTTATATATTTTTTTATAAAATATTTTTATTATTGAACAGTAATTTCAGTTAAAATAAATAATTCAAATTAAAAAAAATCATTCTAAAACTCAATCATTTGAAAAGTCTTAGAGGTCAGATAATAATAACTGAAATATCGTGAAAGCTCAAAAAGCAAGTCTATGAAAATAAGTTCAAACTTTGTTTTCTTAAACCCATTTTCAAAGCCTTTCTAATTGAATGAAATGTTTTGGTAATCTTTAATGCATTCTTTAAATTTAATTAATGTATTATTTATATTAATAATATCAAATTAAATATAAAAATTAATAATTTATTTATTACTTTTGAGTTTTGATGAATTAGAAATTGAATTTCAAATATTAAATAAATTCATTGAATTTAATATAAGATATTAATTTTACCAATGAATTTTATCTTAAATTTTAATTTAACTCTTTTTTAATAGAATTTAAAAGATTAAATACAGTTTTTAACATAAATATGTTCTTATTTTATTTTTTTTATAAATATGTTTGCTTATCATTCTTACGTAACAACTTTATTTTACGATAATCATTATCATCATTACCACTCTTTTAATCTTTTTTATTGTTAGCCTTTTTATTTTTCTGTTATTTTTCTTTTTTTTCTCAAATTTTATTCTATTTCTCTTTATATTTCATGAAGCTTTTATAGTTTAAAAAAAAAGGAATTATTCTTTTTAGTAAAAATATTAGTACTTAATGTAATATTTTTCAATAAAATCCGTTCATATGAAGAACAATAACCAATCCACAATATATCAATATAAAAAATTAATCATGTATTGCATAAATTTAAAATATTAGTGATATAATAAATAACAAATAATAAACATAAATTAATTAAATATAAATTTTGCATTAAGAAAGAAGCAAAGAAAATTAAATTCAAACGCCCAGCTTCCAGTTTTATCGGCCAGAAATCTGCATTCTACGAGAGGATTCTGAACAATTGGCCACTATCTAATTTGTCCTTTATTAAATTAGCCCAAAAGTTGACAATGTTTTTTTTTTTGGGACCAAAAGTTGACAATGTTAATTAGACAATTGAAAAAAAAAAGAAATAATATTTTATAGGTATCAAAATTTTCCTTTATAGGTATCAAATGTTAATTGTCCAATGGAAATGCGCCAGCCTTGGACTTTTTACTGTTTGTTTACTAATTAGCGTTATCCTTTAGCCAAGACTAAGGTTTCGGCTTGGAGAGCTTTGGACCGCATTGGACCCAGTAAAACAGAATGAAAAAACCTCAATTGCCGCAAATATTAGTTGTCTAGAAAGTTCATTATCTGGCCGACCAGAGAAAAGATCAATTTCTTGAAGAAATTAAGTTGAATATTTTATGGATACATATAGCTGTTTGGGAATCTTCCTTCGTGTGTCAGCATTTCCTATGTTCATGGCGTTATCGGCCCACGTGGGCCCCCTTAAAAAATAAAAATTAGTATGAAATTTTCTGATTTGGAGCTGAATCAGCAGCTAAACCTAGTTGTTTCCCACCTACCGTTTTCATTTCTGCATCACTAAGTGCTTTGAGAAGTTTCCAGTTATCTTTTGGCTAGAGAGCTAACCTTGTTAGCATACATGGATCGTCCTTCAAGTTTTAACTAATTTTGGCCTTTTATTATTTTAGATCTAGATAATAAAATTGTCTCTGAGTTATATCTTTAAGTTTCTATGCGTTTCTGGATTGGACTTTTAAATTCATAATAACTTCCATTATGGTACTCAGAAGCAACTAGTTAATTTGTTTTTCGACTTTACCGAAAAGGTGAATAAATAAATAAATAAATCAAAGCTATAGTAGAAACCTGGAACCAACCATCAAGCAAACGGTCCAAAAACGCCCAACAATATATTTTTTTTAATCTGGATAGCTCGATTCTATTTTTAATTCAATTTTTACCATGCACCCTCCTTTATTTCTCTATATATACGTGTTTGGCTGAAGAAGCTCGACACAATTCTCAGTGTTCAAGCAACTATATCACCGAGCTCTCTGTTCTTTGTTTTAGTTCATCAGCTTTTTATTGTTCTTCAACTGCCATAACTGTTTTTCTTTGAAATCTTTTTACTAGACCATCTATTTTTGTAAAGTCTTATCAAATATCAGTACATTCAATTTCACAACGTTGGCTTTCTTTTCTTTGTAAATCTCTCGCTTTCCTTATTCGTCCACTGTAATCATTAGGCTTAATTTGCTTTAATTAAATCTGTTCAGGATTCAGATTCCAAAAAAAGGGTGGTACTTGGTGCTTATAAACCCTGTCGGTTGTCACCCGCATTGACAACTAAAACTTAAGTTTCATCTATCCTGTCTGAGAGTTTCCAGTGCTTCGATTTTTGACTTTTCGTTCCTATTTCTTGTTTTGTCTCTAGTTTGTGCTCCTTATTTTCTTTTTGTTTTGTCATGGCGCCTCCAAACAACCCCGTTAATCCTATTTCCAATCTCCTTCGCGCTTGTAGTTTGGAGAAGTACATTGATTTGTCTAATGGCAAGTTAAGTGTCAGAGGCTTTCCTTTACTACGTGGCGTTCCTAGTAATGTCACTTTCACACCGTTTTCCTCGGTCTGTAACACCTCAAAGTCTGATGCTCCAGGTCCCCTGCTTCAGCGCGTCCTGGCTCTGTCTCACAGAGGTGGGTTCCTAGGATTCTCCAAGGATGAGCCTTCCGATAGCATGATGAACTCTTTGGGTAGATTCACTGATAGGAGCTTTTTGAGTATCTTTAGGTTCAAAACGTGGTGGTCTACACAATGGGTGGGAAAGTCGGGGTCTGATTTGCAAATGGAAACCCAATGGGTAGTCTTGGATGTCCCCGAAATAAAGTCCTATGTCATAATTATACCCATCATTGAAGGGAGTTTCAGGTCTGCTCTCTGTCCTGGCAATGATGGCCATGTCATGATCTTTGCTGAGAGTGGTTCTACTGATGTCAAGTCATCTCTTTTCAATTCAATAGCCTATGTTCATGTGTCTGACAACCCCTTCAACTTAATGAAAGAAGCTTTTAGTGCTATTAGGGTTCATCTTAATACCTTTAAGCTTTTGGAAGAGAAAAACCTTCCTTCGATAGTTGACAAATTTGGTTGGTGCACTTGGGATGCATTTTACTTAACCGTAGAACCTGCTGGTGTGTGGCAGGGTGTAAAAGAGTTTGCCGACGGTGGTGTCTCACCAAGGTTTATCATCATTGATGATGGCTGGCAAAGCATCAATCGTGACAGTGATGACCCCAACAAGGATGCGAATAACCTTGTTCTTGGAGGGGAACAGATGACTGCCAGGCTTCACAGGTTTGAAGAGGGTGAGAAGTTCAGAAAATACAAGGGAGGGTCCTTCTTGGGTCCCAACGCTCCTTCATTCAATCCACAGAAGCCCAAGATGCTGATCACGAAGGCGAGTGAAGTTGAACATGCCATCAAGGCTCGTGACAAGGCCCTCCAGTCTGGTGCCACTGATGTTTCCAAATTCGAATCCAAGATTGAGAAGCTGAAACAAGAATTGAATGATATGTTTGAAGGAGATCAAGAGAACAGCAGCCTTCCAAATGGAAGCTGTCAAAGCTGTGGCTACGAGGCTGATAACTATGGCATGAAGGCTTTTACAAGGGATTTGAGAACCAAGTTCAAAGGTTTAGACGACATTTGGGTGTGGCACGCTCTTTGTGGTGCTTGGGGTGGTGTTAGACCAAAAGCAACTCATCTCAATTGCAAAGTAGTTCCCTGCAATGTCTCTCCGGGACTGAAGGGAACGATGCCAGATTTGGCCGTGGATAAAATTGTTGAAGCTGGGATTGGACTAGTTCAACCAAGTCAAGCTGATGATTTCTATGACTCCATGCATTCTCACCTTGCTGAATCCGGTATTACGGGAGTAAAAGTGGATGTCATCCACGTAAGTAATTTTAAAAATTAAATTAGTACTATATTTTATGTTTGATCGAGCATTTTAATAATTTTATGTGAATATTTTCAATTCAGACTCTTGAATATGTGTCTGAAGAATACGGAGGCAGGGTTCAGCTTGCCAAGACTTACTACAATGGGTTGTCAAAATCATTGTCAAAGAACTTCAAAGGGACCGGAATCATCTCCAGCATGCAACAGTGCAATGACTTTTTCTTCCTTGGGACAAAGCAGATAGCCACGGGAAGAGTTGGTAAGAAACTCAAAATATGTCTTTATTTCCCACCAATCACATTAAGTGTGCCAAACATATTTTGATTTCAATTTATTTTTACAACAGGTGATGATTTCTGGTTCCAAGATCCAAACGGGGATCCGAGTGGAGTTTTCTGGTTGCAAGGTGTTCACATGATCCACTGTGCTTATAACAGTTTGTGGATGGGTGAGATCATACAACCAGACTGGGACATGTTCCAATCTGACCATGTTTGCGCCAAATATCATGCCGGATCCAGGGCAATTTGTGGTGGACCAGTCTACCTGAGTGACTCCCTTGGCTGCCATAATTTTGATCTTATTAAGAGGCTTGTTTACCCTGATGGCACCATCCCCAAGTGCCAGCGCTATGCCCTTCCAACCAGGGACTGCCTTTTCGTAAACCCTTTATTTGACAACAAGTCCATTCTCAAGCTATGGAATTTCAACAAGGTACCTCCCTCGTTGTTATCGATTTTTTTTTTTTTTTCGTACATGAAGTTATACTTGGATATGATGTCAAAATTCTCTCTTTGTGCAGTGTGGAGGTGTTATTGGAGCTTTCAACTGTCAAGGAGCCGGATGGGACAAAAAGGTGCAGAGGATCATTGGCTATCCACAGTGCTACAAGCCTGTCTCCGGTTCGGTGCATGTCACCGATATTGAATGGGACCAATGCTTGGAAGCTGCTGAAATGGGTGAGGCTGAAGAGTACGTTGTCTACCTTGATCAGGCCGAAAGCCTGCTCTTCGTAACGCCAAAATCTGATCCGATTGAAGTCACTATCCAACCAACTTCGTTTGAGATTTTCAGCTTTATGCCCGTTAAAAAGCTGGGCCGTATTGCTAAATTCGCCCCTATTGGTCTAACCAACATGTTCAATTCTGGAGGAACAATTCAAGAATTGGATTACAACGAGGCTGGAGCAGCAGCCCCAGCTGCCAGGATCAAAATCAAAGGTGGTGGGAACTTCCTAGCCTATTCTAATGTTGCTCCAAAGATCTGTTACTTGAACGGCACTGAGGTGGCTCCTGAGTGGTCGGCCGATGGCAAGCTGATGCTCAATCTTCCTTGGACTGAAGAAGCTGATGGAATTTCTGATGTGAAATTTGTCTTTTAATTTACCCTTAATTAACTTCTTAAGGGCATGGCAATATTTTAGGACTTTATGATTGTTGTTTAGGTTCGAATTCATGATGTATATTCATCCCTTTGTTGATATTCAATATAGCGATGGGACACATGAATTCATATACAAGGAAACGCTAGAATCTCCCACCATCACGTTTCTAACAAATTTTAAGGCAGTAACAACCATAAAAGCCGCTGTTTCAGTTAACATTAATGCTTAAACAGACAAGGAGCAAGGCAAAAATAGCTTAGCTCATATGATCTTTGGGTCTGGAAGGAAGGATGTTTTGAGGCAAACTTCTGACCCTTTTGACATAATCTATCCTTGCCATTGAAATGTGGCGCTGTTCATGTCTTGAGACATAGGGCATATTGATGGCAGGGCCGTCTAGGTAAAGCAAGGAGGTGGCGGAGACATCCAGATTGATATAATATATTATAATTAGTTGGTGTAAGTGCAAGTTTGGGATCAAATTTCAAAAGAATGGAAGACACCTGAAATCCACATTACCCAAATATTATTAAATTCCTGCAAAATAATTCTGGTTTAAGAAATAAGGAAAAAGACCAGAAGTTATCACGGACGAATGGCTGCTTTCCATTTCCCATACCCAACCAAATCCCAAATCTTCCAGACAAATTAGCTCTAAATTTGCCAAGTGTTAAAACTGCCAGTTCCAACACGTAGCTCTGAAACTGTCAGCTCAAGACGTAAACATTCCAAATTGCAAGAACCATCACAGTGAACGACTTCTTGTTTTCAAAGACATCATCAGAAAGGGTGAGTCGGCAAAGAGTGGACTGTTTCGTCAGGGAAAAGATATGAACTCCCATTTCATCAACAACTGTGCAGTAATGTCTGTCAGTATCTGTCGGCTTCCAACCCTTCAATCTTCTTTAAAATTAAACATGGGATTTTTCATACATCAAGATTATCCATTATTCCAGACAAAGGGTAAAAGTAATCCAACAAAAGAAAGTACCTAAAAAGAGAAATTAGAGTCATGCAAGACCGTGAGTCAGTCGTTATGAAAACGCGTTTGGGCAGATTTTTTTTAATAAGATTATCTAATTCTTTATGGTCGGTCCAATGTTAACGAGTTTAGCTTCCACCTGAGAGATTAAAATATGTACTAATATCCAAAGATTCATGCAAATGAAAGTCGTGTTAGACGACCAACTGCAATTTAACTAACGATTACAACTAGCCGTCATTCAAGGCTTTGGACAAGATTATTCTTTCAATTCTTTGACTGTTCAAAATTCAATCCTTTAAATGGATTATTTTATAATTCCATCGTGTTATACATATTGTATGCCTACATCATGATTAGATCTATATATGATTGAGTTGGGTTGGTCCTGACTCGATTTTTTTGAAATTCTTTTAATCAAGTTAGATAGAGTTGGAATTGATCCAAAAACTTTTTTTATTATTCATAATAATATTAAAATAATATTTTTATATTAATATTATATATATTTATTATTAAATTTAAATAAAAATTTTTGTATTATTAAACAGGTTTCCTAAATGTATAAAAATTTTATTTAAAATCCAATCATACTTTGATAAATAAGTCAACGGTCTTTTTTTTTTTTTTTGTGGGGGGGGGGGGGAATAAATATACTCTATATAACCTCCCAACTATAATTCATATCATTAAATGTCTGAAAAATATTCTTATATCCATAAAACTGAAACCAGCCTCCTACTATGTTAGGCAACAGCTAGCCATCATGAGAAACAGTAACTAAATTTAAATTTCATCTCTCAGACCAGATAAACCACATACTTCCTGAATTGTAAACCCTAAACACAGTATAAAAATTCAACAACACCGCCAAATCTAGTTTTTAACATATCCAAATTCATTGGTCATGAAACCATAAATTTATTATGACCCTCTCAATTTCTAGCATAACATCCTAAACCCATATCATCATAAGCATTCCTAGTCAAAAATAGAGATGAAAATAAGAACACTTCATTTGAAACATACATGACACATTACTAATAGTAATAGTAATAGCAATAAAAAATTAAAACTTTTTAAAAAATCCAAACAAAACAATCTTAACCATTCTTCAGATTCTCATTTCATAAAATCCCATATTTTCCCCTGTTCCTACAAAGTCACTTCCTTCCTAGAATTAACCACAAAAGGCAAAGAAAACACAACTTTTCATGGATATATCATATATCCAACCTAACATAAACCTACAGCTAAAAAACCTCTTCCTAAACACACTAAACAAAAGCTTCACTTTTGATAGAAAAAAACCAATCAAAGTTAATTAAATCAAACTAAATCATACTTCAGATTTCTCATTTCTTAAAACTCCATAGTTCCCCTATGCTTGCTAATTACTTCCTACATAGTATTAAAACGGGGATTGATCAAATATTGAGCTTATAAAACATCTTCCTAAGCACACTTAAACACAACAAAATTTATATATAAAAAGAAAAAAACAAATTTCCACTCAATACTTACTTTCTTAATAAAATACCCAATATTATCACTCTCGTTCCATCTCTCCTCTTCTTTCACCTCAATTTTTGCCTCAGAAACCCTATTTTCTTCCTCCCTTTCCTCCCCTTTCTTTCCTTCCACTGCCTCCAAATTATAGGGCGAATCCACATTCACATCTTTCCTGATTTTTTTGCTCCCAAAGCTATTCCTCTTCACGCGAAACTCCTTTTCGTTCATTATCTCTCCCTCTTTTCCTTGCACTTCACATGAACCGCCACCGTTTTCACCGCATTTCCCTCCGTTTTCGACGTTAGCATCGATTTTGAAGCTCTTCTGAAGAGACCAGCGGCCCGAGGGAAGCCTGGCCCTGGATGGGGGCCGGGAAGGTAAAGCCGGGGGTAAGTCTTTAGGCTTTTCGTCTCGTTGCCGGAGAGAGTCTAACATTTCTTCTAGCGAACTCTTCGCTAAAGTCGACGGCGACGTCGACAACATCATCACTTTTGACAGAAAGAAACCCTAAAATCTACCCAAAAAGAGTGATTTTTTTTTTTAGAAATTCAAATCAATGTCTTTCTTAAACTCCCATTGAAAAAGTTAAAAGAAGATCGAAACAGCAGAAATTTGTGAAAAAATTGAACGGAGAAAAAAAAATAAAGGACTGAAGCGTGTCCCATTTTGTTGAAGAAAACGGAAATCGAAACTTCGGGGAGACTAGAATTTGCTAAAAAAAAAAATGAAAGAGAGAAAGATGAACAAAAAAGCAATGCCGCGGCCTTTTTAAAAAACCGAAAAATCGAAAATTAAAAATTCAAAAATATATAAAAATAAAAATTCTCTTACAAAAAGATTAAGGTTGTTGCGAAACAAACCTTTAACTCATCCAAAGAAAAACAGAACAAACGAACTCCTTCTTCTCGTAGTTGGTTTTTTTTTTTTTTTTTTCCCGGGTTGGTTTGGGTTTTAATTTTTATGCCAGAAAATTTAAAAAAATAAAAAGAAATGGCTGGAAATTGGATGTGGACCTCATCATGGCCCATCCGTGGCTTAGAAATTCTTTTTCGTTCATGATGATAATGGATTGCGTGTATGGGCGTCTTTAATTATTTTATTTATTTATT
>JBBYHK010000006.1:8518083-8529063 GCA_038382065.1 Adansonia grandidieri | reverse complement strand
TAAAATTGTAAAGGCGATATGGAATTTAAGATGGTGATTGAGAGAGCCCAAACCCTTGTCTATAAGCAGCCCAAGTCGGGGCACCGTCCCTGAACGTGAACCACTTTTTCCCTGTGATATTTGTCTTAAAAGAGTTACGCAAAGCAGGCGTAGCTCGGTGCTGCAGTCAGCTTAGCCTAAAAGCAATAGGGTTACTTCTCAAATCCAACTCTCACCTAGTTGGACCAACCCAAAGGCCTGAATTAGACTGAGCAAAAGTGCTAAACCTTCAGCCCAAAATATTTTTCATCGATAGGCTCATATAAGCAATTAAATATGTCATTTAGTTTTATCATCTTAAAATGAATTTCATTTTGATTATTATTTGCTTTTATACTATATTTTTATTTAAAATTAAAAAAATTAGGAAAACTATATTTATATTTGAATGTAAAACCATTTTGGGTGAATAAATTAGCGAGAATCAGTACAAAAATAATATTTTAAAAGTTTTATATTTTGAAAGAGATTAATATGACAAAAGAAAGTATAATTTAGTTAAAGCAAGTTATCATTGTTGAGATTTTAAGTGGATGGTTTCTTTCTATAAAATTGTGAAAGGAGAAAAATTTTATGAAAAAAAAACCAAAAATCCTTTTATTTTATTTTTGATTAAATTTTTGTCATTCAAATCTTAATATCAATTTTAATCGAACATAATAATAATAATAATAATAATAATAATAATAATAATAATAATAATATAAATACTAAATATTTTGAAATTTCTAGATGACAGCTTATAAGAGCAATAGTTTTGCTTTAATGTAGAAACATTAATATTGTACTTAAATTCATGGTGGTATGGGCGAAAATTCTTAAATGGATAATTAATTTTTATAGTAAGAACATGTATGTACCTATATTTTAAATTTTTTTAACAATTTTATTTTATTTTATTTGTACATTTACCAACAGATGTCGCTTACTTGTTGCATCAATAAAAGCATAAAGTATTAATACTTCTAATTAATATATGAATTTTGCTAACAATTTTTTTAAGAGAATTTTTAAAAGTTATTACATAATAATGTTTTCATCGTATACATTAAACACGATAAATCAAATTATCAAAAATTTGTATTTAATATAATAATAATATTATAAATTATATATTAATTAACATTAAAAGGTATCTTAAAAGTGGCAAAACTCTTAATATATGAAAAATAACAATTCATTAAGAAAAACAATCTTAGGCGCATATTTTATTTATCTATTTGGGATTGGACCTTTTTGTCCAAGTAATTTTTGATCTGGCTTAATTCACTTATATTATTTATATTCATTATTCATAATTAATAATTAATAAAAAATAAATTTTTATTTATATATTTTATAATTAAATTTATTAAAAATCTTTTTAATTATTAAAATTTATATTAAAAAAAAAAACCAAGTTAAAGACCGACTCAAGCTAACTTTAACCTATCGAGTAACTTTCTCCGTGGACAACTCTAGACTTAAAGTACTTATTTTGGAAGGTGAGGTGGAGTACTTTTTTGTTCTCGCTTCTTACGTCTCACGGCACCGCCTGTCTTCAACTATAAAAGGCAAAACTCACATGATGGAATCTACACGACCCGATGATCCATGATGTGTTATGAATTGCCGTCACATCTGAGCCACTTAAATTAGGGTTGATCATGTCCACCTTTCACAGCTCTAAAACAACCTAATCCTAAACCCTAAATCAAGTTCGATTTTAAACAGTAGAATAAAGCTTAAACCTCTTCGCCCCTCTCTCAGTCCCTCTCAGCTTTGGGTGACTAAAAGAAATACTGAAAAAAGAAAAAAGAAGAGCCATATTTCAGGTTTGTGCTGGAATCTAATAAAACTGCAAGCCACAAAAAAAATTCTAGAAGGCTGGGTTTGTTTGATGTTAGATTCACGCACAAACTCGTAATCTGTCTTTTCGTCTCTCTTCCTTTTCATTCTTATCGTCTCTTCAAGTCGTTGTCTTTTTTTTTCTTTTAATTTTGCTGGTGCCAAAGGATTTCCCAATTTATCTCCAATTTTGGATAACGAAAAGGGGGAAAAAGGTTAGCTTCTATTGTCAAAAATGTCTGCTGTGTTAAGTACTCGGCAACCCTCTAAATTTCAAGGTAATGATGTGTCAAAATTTATATTAAATTTGATTAATTTTATAGATAAAATATTGACTATGTTTTGAGAAATTATTCTATCATTTTGATTTGTTATGTTGGGAAAAGAAACTTGAATTTAAATGTTATTGGGAGGAATAGGGTAAAAGAAATGGTAATTGACGAAGGAATTACTGATTAGACTTTTCTAGTACTAGTAATATATAGCAGAACACCATATCTTTGACTGCAAATTAGGTACATGTACTTGTTGAAGAACTTTGATATTTTATTTGCATCCTCTTGTAATCTTGCATGCTCAATTATACCTTGTCATGAAACTCCCTTTTCTTCGAAAGTTGGGGCAAGTCGGAGGAATAATTGATTTCTGTAATCGCCTTCATTCATCTTAGCTAGGTTATGCCTCATCGAAATCTTGTTGGCTTGCATTTGGAAATACTCTATCGTGAAATCTTCAAAATTCCTGTGGCCTTTTCTAGTATTTGAATCATGGTTAAGTGGTTTCGGATGAGAATTCGTTGGTTATGGTACCTTTTGGAATTGTGATTGGGGGAAAATATAGGATTGAGCCAATCTGCTTTATTGAAGTAGGTTTGGGCATTCAAAACCTTGAATGAGAACTAGTACTTTCACTATGGTTTGTTGGTTAGGATCCAATCTCCCCTTTGCTTCTCCTTTCCAAGTGTTTAAGGTGATGAGGCAAATCTTTTTGCTTCTGAATGTTAGGTTCATGTGCAATTTGTTTCGAGGATAATAAACATTAAACAACTCTAGGAGGAAAATCTGGATAAGCGCTGGAAAAGTATAGATTGAAGTAGAAGAGTCCATATTGATTATTGATAAGGGGGTCATCAGGACCTACTAAAACTGCTTCGTGAGGTCAATTCTTGTTAACGAAAATAGAATCTTGGAGACTTGTATCCAGCGTTCTCTATTCTTTGTTTATCCTTCTCGCCAGATAGCTACTAACTGCGATGTGCTGTAAATTGGTGAACTAGTATCCTTTGATGGTTCTTATATCAGAGCTCTTGAACTGTATGAATTCCATCATGGGCCTCTTCAACTTTCTTAGCCCTGTATTAGATGCCATTTGTTTGCATTCACAATTAAGTTTTTATTTTGAGTTGATTGCTTTGATTTATTTACTAGAGCTCTAATACCAATACGTAACTCAAAATTTAACATTATCAGAATGTACAACCTGATTGAATTTGGTCAGTTTGCCCTCTTTTCCTTGGCTTGAAAAGTCACTGTGCCCCCAGGTTCATTTGATAGAAAATTTCTTAAAGAAGTACATCAATTTTTTTTTATAGATATAGTATTTTGAATCCTACATCATAAAAGAAAAGACTTAATTTATTATTGTTATATTTGTAATTTTTTTCTCATAAGAAATAACCAATAATGTATACTAAAAACTCTTTTTTTTTTGTATTTTGGGTGATTTTCACCCTTCTATGGTATTAGTGATTGTCATAAATGGTGTAGCGCCTATGGTTAAGAGGGCAAATTTAGTGCAAGCTCTGTCAATGACTCATTAATTACAGATTCTTGTCCAACCTTGGTGCAATTATGAATGTGTTTGCTACTAAAGTCAAGAACTTAGTGATGCTGCAAACAACATAAGAAAATTTGCTTCTCTTACCATTTATGTACACACACTATAAATTGCTGAGATATGAATTTCTAGTTAGAATCCATAACAATAGCTGACATTTGCTACTGTTTGCTTCCAGCAGGATTTGCTACGTGCTTTAGTTTGACGAGGAAATCAGAAAGGGTTAAATATATTGTGTTGTGGGTGATTCGTTGCTAAGGTTGAACACCACATGATTCTCTATTGTTGATACCTAAACTCGACATATAAAACAGGGGAATTATTCATGTTCCATGGATGTTATGAATCTGTGGCTGTAGCGTGACCAGGCTTCCATGGTCTAGGGTGTGAAATGCTCTCAGACTTCACGGTTTCATGGCCCTAATCACCCAGGTTGTCTCTTCTCCTTATTTATGAAGTTTGTTTTATTGATAATATATTCTTTGTGTCATTCTGAAAATTGGTGGTCTGTGTGGACATAAGGTAATCTAAAATATATTTTTGCCAGATTAGGAAGATTTTGAGCAGAATAGATGATATAATATGGTAAAATTTGAAATTCTTACGTTTGTCAAAATCTATGAAGGCAGTATAACCTAAAAACACGTGGTTTTGATGCCAATTTTGTCCATACTAACAACTAGAGCTATGTCACTAAGATTTGGGTGTAAGTGTCAGATATGTGTATTTGTCTGATATGGTAATATATATATTTTTTTAAGTTTCTTCATGTGTTTGGAAGATTTTTAAAAGTTCATATCTCAATACCTATATTCAGATATAAGTCACATATAGATATCAGAAAAGGATACTTTAAAAAAAAAGGAAAAAGAAAATAAGAGTTGGAGCAATGTAGAACTAGAGTGCTTATTCTTTATACCGCTTTGTTTCATCTCTTTACTACTAGTGTGGACTCACTTTCCAATTTTCTCCTATTTATCAGTCAGCAGTAAGACCGGGTTAGGTACATCTAGTTCAATACAATGCAAATCTATTGCACCCGGAAATGGTATTCAATGTAATGCAGAAAGATTGATGGAACCATGGACAAATGACGTGTAAATCTAGTTCAGGCGAATCAAAAAAAGAGAATCTATTACAGCCCTGTTATTTAGTGCCGGCTTCTAAATAATCGGTAAAGATGTCCACCTGGGTCATAGGCTGGCCACTGTCATATCGCTTAGACCAAGTACCAGGTAGGATTTGAGAAGGCGTTAAGCAGGTTGAGCCTATCAAATCCCAAATTCCCGGTTTATCCAAGTGCTTATGAACGTGAGGCAAGTTATATTTAATCTTCGGAAACTGAATTTTGATAGGTCCTTTTATTTTTTTCCTTGGTGAATTCAAGATGTATTTTACAGCAATTTGCAAGGACATAAACAGCCTATTTCAGGGTTTATGATCCAACTTTATCAAAAGCTAGTTCATATCCTTATACGCACTAAAAGTTTCCACCTGATGTTCCAGTGGAAATACTGAAGGAAAATATTAATGAAAAAGGGAAAAAAAAAAAAGTGGGTCATGGGGCGGACCGACTTGCTCCACGAAAGAGTTATTTGGCCAGGCAAGCAGAATCATAGCGATGAAAAGGCATAGACAGGACAGATCGTTCCCTCTTTGTTTAAAGATTTGGAACGTTTCCAATGCCCATATCAACGCTTCAAAGGGAACATCGCATTGTATAGCTGTAATAGGCAAAAATCAAGGTAGCTAAGT
The DNA here is from genome assembly GCA_038382065.1 of Adansonia grandidieri. NCBI lineage: Eukaryota > Viridiplantae > Streptophyta > Magnoliopsida > Malvales > Malvaceae > Adansonia > Adansonia grandidieri. The sequence continues at coordinate 8,523,606 of JBBYHK010000006.1, read as the reverse complement.
TGAAATGTTGGCCTTTGCCTTTTAAAATAGTTTGTGATAATATTGGACGATTGTCACACGAAGTCGTGAAACGGTTTTTCATCGATTTAAGAACTTGAAAGAAAAAGACAATGGATTCAAAATAAGTACAATAAAACTAGGCGTAAAACTTGTGTTGAAATTAAGACTTGCTAATTTATATAAGTATCAAATATTATTAACATAGGCATGACATGATAAAAATATAAATATAATATAAATATTTAAATTATTAAATTTAATTGAAATTGAGTGACAGAATAACTAAGCTGGCAAACTCCATGATAAAGAAGAAATCGAACACATTTTAGTTCAGAAGCAAAATTGTATGTGGAAAGACTCGATTCAGACCAACATACCGGTTAGCCATCTGAGCCAAAATTTCCAATCTAGTTATAAAATCGTGCAAAATGTGTCCGCAGTACCAACCAAATCGAAACAAGGCCAATTAGCTGGAATTGCAATCGGAGACTAGAACGGGACCAGCGAATGGACTATGAGCCAATGTCCTCCCGTAGACCATCTTTATGTAATTAACGTGCACTGTGCACATCAATCATACGCTTGGGAATGCCCTTAGACCATCTTTATGTAATTATCATGCACTGTGCACATCAATCATACGCTTGGGAATGCTGACATGTAAAACGTGTTTGGGGACTTATCTTACAATTTCCAAAAGTTTATTAAACATTGTTACGTAAATATATAACATGGATAAAATAATTAAAATATGATATATATGATAATATTAATTTTTTAAAATTTATATAATATAAATTATTGATATATCAAAATTTATATAAATAATAAATATTTTAAATATAATTATTATATGATAAAATATATGAATATGATATAAATATATTAATTATTTAATATTTATTTCTTAACAAAAAAAAAGTGACCATTATATCAAAATACTAACTCAAACCCAACGTTAGATGGGCAAGAAAAAAAAAAAAAACCTCAAATATCTACTGTCGGCAAGTCTGTTTTTGTTTACCTTTTCAGAAAATCAAAAATGCCGTTGTCAATTATCTCGTGCTAAGATCTTAGTAACATGCAGATGCTTGGCTCTTCTAATAAAAAATTTTCCTACATTTCCAGATTCAACGTTTCTAATCTATTACTTAGGCCCATGTTTTTGTTTTTGGTGACAGTCAAATTGAAACATCCTCGGAGCATTTGTCTTGTACCTGGTCTCTGGTAAAGACAGGCAATCACACATGCAGACAGATGGTAAGAAGGAGACAATAGCAGAAGACGAGGAAAATGATGATATTCTCCACGGGATTGATTCCAATACCATCAACAAGATTTCAGCAACAAGTTTGTCTCTTTGTCCCTCAATGAAAAAAAAAAAAAAAAAATTTCATGTTAAACATGCCAAAACCCTTTTTCTTTTTTTTTTAATGTTTTACTTTGATATCGGCCATGCCATGTGCGTCACTCATTTCTCTTTTGATGTTTAATACATCCTCTAATGGGGTCAAGATTGATGATTCACAAAAAAAAAAAAGACCATGAAAGTTAACTTCCATTCATAAAAATCATATATATAAATATATATATATATATATATATCAGTGGAAGAGATCTTCCACTGCCTCAATTATATCAATATTCTAGAAAGCGTACTCTCATCAAAGATAGGGATTTATAATTTTTTTATTCATTTTTGATTGCTGGTTTATTAAATATGAACTTGGTCATGAAAAATGTCAATATCACAGCTTCGTTAAATGTGAAGTTGGTCACTTTTTTTTTAATTCAATTTAAGCTGTTTGCTGGGTTAAGAAATTTGTTAATGAATAAAAAGAAAAAAAAAATTATGAAATAAGCATCTACAGGAAATTTTAGCTTATTACCCATTATTCAAAAAATCAGGTTATTCATTATGTCTATCTGAATTGATTTTGGATGAGATTTTTATAATTTAAATTGATTTAATTTAATTTAAAATGTTATTTTATAATAAAATAATATTTTTATTTAAATTTAATTATAAAAATATAAAAAATATTTTAATAATATAGTAAATCTGTAAAATAGATTTTCGGATGAATTCACATTAAATCAAACTAAAATTTAAACAAAAAAAAATTTCGAAAATTTTGTACAGTGCCCTGCGGTAGACTGGTCCACCCACCGTCAACAAACATCTGCATGTAATCATAAAATTTGTATCATTGCTTGGCTCTGTTCTTACGGTGTCGCATTTTTTCCCTTTGATCATTCAGGCAAGGTGTATGTGTGTGTATATATATATATATATATAGAGAGAGAAAGAGAGAGAGAGAGAGATTTTAAAAACAGCAACGTCACTAAAAACCAAACACAGAAATAAAAAGGCAACATTAAAAAAATTGACAAAAAAATGCAATAATATAAAAATATATATGGGATAAGTATGGATACGCAGGAAGACTCGTGACTGGAGTCAAATATTAGGCTTCGTGTCCAAAAACTAGGCTGGTAGTGAAAGATGGCGAGTCGGCGGAACAAAACAAAACAACTTCTAATATTATATATATATATATATATAATATTTATTTAAAAATATTGTACGAATATAGCTTGTGTATGCATTATTTTTATATATATAAATATTTTTTGCATCTTTTCTGAGCTCCCAAACGTATTCAAGGAAGAAACGCCAGTCAAACGGTCTTACTTACGTTATACTATTTAATTTAAAGGTTTAATTTAAGAAGTAGCCAAATTATATGTTAATCCAAGAGCGAAACAGCTTCCCACTAGCATGCAAAAAAGAAAATAGAGATATCATCCTTGGAATAAAAAAACATAAAGATCTTTAGAGCGTGTATCGAAAGCAAATTTAAGATCTCAATAGTAAATGCATGAACCATGATCATAAATCTTCCTCTCTTTTTTTCTTTCTTTTTTAAAAAAAAAAAAATTGAGAAAAACAATTTTTAGTTAATCATAAAATAATAATAAAAAGTTAAATTTGAAATTTATTTCACTTCATTCATCCAATAAATCCGATGCTTAAGTCTCAATATTTACGGTGATTTTTTTATCTAATCCAGCAAAATGTAAGCATTATTTGAAATCGAATCCAAGATAACATAATCTTAAACAGAGTTCGTGTAATTGTTGTTTATGAGCACTAATTAAAATTTATTTATTAAATTGTTTAACACTTTTATATATAATTTTAATTAAATTAAAAAAAATAATGAAATCTTAACCAATATTATTATACATAGATTATTATTTACCTTTTACATATTCTTATGAATAAATTATTATCTTTACAAAATTAGATCTTACTTGAGTGAAATCCTTAATGATTATCCTTCTCTTTTTAATCTTTTTGTTCCTAGAAAATGTCTAGTATAAATTTCATCTCCAAGCACTAGTCCCATAAATTTTTCTTCATCTTCTAGTATGCTTTACTATTTTAGTCGTCTATTTTGGTCGTTTAAATTTTTTACTCAAAAAAAAGAAATCGAACCCAATTCTTTTTTATGCTTAAAAGATTTATTCTAGTTTTGTTAATACTAAATATGTGTCTTTCTCCTATGGAATTTCGAGATTATTTTATATTGTAGATGCCATATAATTTTTAGTATTAGCATATAACTATATTATTATCCAAAGAAATAAAAAGAAAAGATATAATTTAATTAAAGAAGGAATTTGCCGAAACCAGTCTTCACAAAAAAAAAAAAAATGAACGGTCCAATTAAAATGATCCCAAATCCTTTTAACGTGATAGCGGTCTACAAGGTATGAAACAAGCCCTTTTTTTTTTTTTTTGAGAGTGGGGGCAGAAAGCCGAACTCACGGCACAATCAAGGGCACGTGATAGGGGAGTACATGATGTCATCATCTACACGCAAAAATCACCCGTTGGATCAACCACATGGAATGCTGGCGGTGCCTTCCACCACCTAAAAGAAAAGAAAAGAAAAGGTAGGTTCTATAAAAGCGAACCCCCCGCGCCTGTAGCCATAGGACACGTGTGCGATTGAGAGATAGGGCGAAAGGCTCCAACCGTCGCGCGCCATCGATGTCTGCGCCTCAGTGGCGACAGCCGAGCCGTGCATCATGGCCTTCGTTGGGCTTGGTTTAACAACTTTAGCTTTAAATTTAAATTTCACTGAACAAAAAACTCCAAAAAGAAAGAAAGAGAGTTAGATAAAAGTGAAACAACTTAACTTTGATTTTGTCGGCTTATAATCCTTGGTTCGGATTTTACATGACAAATCTTGTTTCTACCATAAATTCTTGTCTCTTCCTTTTACATAAACAAAATAAAATATAAATTAAAATAAAAAACTAGAATGATATATCTGATTAGTTACGTGGTATATGTTTACGTTCGTTAGATTCTGTTGATAAAATTTTTTTTGGTTAAACTTTAAGTTTAAAAATTAAGTTGATTATACATTGTATTGGATGATAGTTAGGCTTTACTTGATAGTGCAAAAAATAATTAAAAATTTAAAATTTAAAAAGTAAAAAGATAAAAAAATATATTTTTATCGGTGTGCATGGTAGAAAAAGTTAAAAAGTAAAAAAAAAAAAATTTTTTTTGATTTGTTACTTGGTACTAATGAAAAGTAAGAAGAAAGAAAATGAATAGAATATTATTTTTATTTTTATACCCATTCAAATAAAAGAAAAAAAATAAAATTTATAAAATAATAAATAATTTTGTAAATGTACACACTTGACTTGTACTACTCTCATATTCTTTCATTTTTTTTAAAAATTTTGAAGTGATTTATTTTTGTTAATAAATATAGAGAATGATAATATTTCTTATTTTATTTTCTCTATTTTTTTACCAGACATTCTTAAAATTGATTTATTTTTATTTTTATTTTTTTACTCTCTCGTATTCTTCCTTCCACTATTTTATCTTACCAAGTAAATCCTTAATGTTGTGCCTTCAATGAAATCTACAAATGGATAAGAATATTGTTTAGGGAATTACAGGAGGAATTGCATGCAGGCTAATTTTTTTTTTTTATACATATCTAGATCGTTAAAATCTATAAAGATTGGATAATCCGCTTGGTTCAACAAGTTCAATCGAATAGAATTGTATTTGAAATAAGATAGTTGAAATTTTGGTCAATTCAATTATGCATAAAATTATTATTTAATAAATAAAATATTTTTTATTTAAATTTAATTATAAAATTATATATATTAACATAAAATAATTTTTAACTTTTTGATATATTTTGAACAATAATTGAAACTTTTATCTCAATGAATCGAATCAAGACTAACCAAGTTTTAAACAAGCAAAAATTCTTATTATTTGAACTTGACCAACCCAATTTAATTTTATTTATGAAGGTTTAGTCTAACATTACTGTTGGAAAAAGCTTGGATTGAAAAAAGTATATTTAAAATATGTTAAGTGTTTGGTAATGCTGTAAAAAAAAGTGCTTTGAAGAGTTGAAATGTCTAAAAAAATATGTTTAAAATAATAAAAGTTTAGAGATTTGAAGATAATAA
>JBBYHK010000006.1:8463637-8481612 GCA_038382065.1 Adansonia grandidieri | reverse complement strand
TATATATATTTTAAATTTTATAAAAATATATATTTGAAAATGTTTTCTTCAATAATATAATTTCGTACTTTTTATCTTAATATAAGTAATACATAAATATTAAATATACTTAAAAAAATCGATTAACAGTAATGATATGTACATGAAATGATAATCCACAACCTTAGGTTAGGCTCTGCTTTTAACGCTAATTCGCCGGAAATGCTCTTCAATAGATGTACGATTTTCTTGCGATCTGTTCACACACCTTCTATAAACTTAATAATAATAATAATTTTATATCTATGTATCTTTTAGTAATTTAATCCAATAGTAAATCGTGAATAAAAAAATGTCCGCAGTGAGCGGACGACAGAGATTTGTGCCTTACTGTGGACTTGACAGATTCCTTTTATCTTTTTCGGTGTTGGCTTTTGGCAGTCTTTTACGAGCTTCACAATTTTATGTATAATATGATCGTGCATAGAAAAATACTATAAAAATAATTATAATGTAATATAATAAATAATATATAAATATTTTAAAAAATATATAATATAAATTATTAATATAATAAATATATAATATTTTAAATATAATTATAATTTTTAAAATCATTAAATTTACAATATTTTTTTTAACTTTTCCATTGTTATTACGAAAATCGAGCACTACTATTGCCTCCCCCCATCCCCCCATACTTTTTTTTAGGAGGTCCTCCATTGAAACCCTTTGAATTCGAGACTAGCTGTATTTTGTGAAAAATCTTTGGTTCTTAACCAATTGCCATGACTTATGCTTGAATTTCCTTTTACCTGCATAAGATCTTCCCACGGCGATGGCGATGGCGATAGCAGTACTGGCCTCTTCAAATTTATGATTCTTTTGAACATTAAAATTTCTCCTGAGGGGTTGACGCTGACCTTCTCTAATTATCAATATGTAAAAAAAGAGGGAAGCCAAGAGATAACCGGAGGGGAGGGGGGGTGGAACTGATCAACCTGGATTCTAGAGCCTCGGTTTCCTGGAGAAGCATCCATTCTTTCTTTGTGAAGCATTGAATTGGATTGGACGAAGAATACATATAGATATAACTATGATCTGGTAAGACTCGTGACAAACAAATGAAGGTGATGGGCAAAGGACAAGCAGTTAATATATTTAAGCTAAATATTAATACAATTGGAAAGGATTGGGAACCCATTTTCTACAAAGGGATAAATTAACTCTGATAGTAACCCCTATATATTCTTTCTTTTGGATAATTGATGATAGTATCCCATATTAGAAGGAAAATGCCCTTCACAATTTTTAACAAGAAGTAAATTATCTTTTAGTGAACTCATTATTTAATTCAGTTAGTCCATATAAATAATTTTACAAGTGGTGTCTAAAAAATTCGTGTTTGAATTTTAATTTTTAATTTTTTTCTTATTTTTAGGCTATGATCTTTTTTATAAAAAAAAATACTTAATACTATTTAACAAGAGGGAAAAAAGTAAACTTAAAATGTGAGTGAAGGTGAAAAGCATTCTGGTCATTTTAAACCCTTTATCTATTATTCAAAAATGGGAGAGTGTAGTAGAAAGGTGAGTTATTGTGGATGGCAATCGAATTAGAGCCCATGCACCGACCGGCACTTTTCCAGAGCACTTAAGTCTACATCCTACTAGGATATCTTTTATATCATGATCCAGATTTATGATTGTAGTAGCTGCTGCGCGTGCTGGAAGAGATGGAGAGCTCTTGTCCCTCCGCTTTAATGGGCATGCTGTTGCCATTAACCAAAAACAAAAAAGAAATCCTTTCAATTATATATATATATATATATATATATATGAATACATTGATGACAAATTTTGTCTTGTTGAAAATCACCCACTTGCACCAATTATTCTCTAATTATATGTTCTATAATTCTCTTCGGATTTCTCATCTATGCTAACTTTTAAAATTGATTTGTTTGTTTACAAGAGCTTTTGTCGTGGTTTTAAGACACATGAATATGTGGAAAGTTGGAATCTTGTATTTCTAATTCGGATAATTGGCAGAAAAAAGTTTCTTGAATACTTATATATATATTTTTACAAACAACATAGCAATCTAAGAATAGACACCAAAGATTATAAATGTTAAAATACGAATTTAAATCAAATAAATTTATTTTTTAAAATTGATTATACAACCCATTTGAGTTAAGCCTAGATTCAATAGTAATATGACTCTTTCTGCCGCTGCCACATCCATCACTTGTTTGTGTCTTCTATGGCTCATTATACTTTTAATATTGAACACCTCCCCCCCAAAAAAAAGGAAAAAAGAAAGGCAAAAGTTTCAGCAGATGTCACAGGGATTCCCTCATTTAAATAAAGAACAAATTGTACACCATCAAACTCGAAGTACCCATTCTCAAACTTCCTTGCATGACACAGCTTCCATAACATGCATGAAATCGGTAAAACCAGAGGTTAAAGTTCATTTATTTTATCATTGTTCTGATATCTATGCATTGGTTTTGCACAAATCAGATGTTTGTTCTAACTTGGAAATGTAGTAAGAGTACATGCAAACTAGGAGGAGATTAAAAGTATGGACCATTCAACCGTAATATCACAATTAGAAATAAAACTCCGACACATCCATGACTTTCTATTATATATTTACGTATGTATTGACGCTGATTTACAAGTTGAAAAAAGGGGGGGGGTTCTAAATCAGCATTTCAGCAATAATCCATATCCTTATTATCTAAGATGGACCGAGGAACACCCTCCAGTAAGCAAGACACAGGTGGAATCGTGAGCGTTTCTAAGTCCCCATAAGCGTTCCAACAAAAAGGGTCCAAAACTATATCTCCTTTAGCAGGAAGAAGCTCAATATCTGAGAGTGTGATATTTGTACACGGTACTGAATCACTGCAGGCAAAGTGCATTGGAGGGCTCCGGATATCGTAGGTTCCTTTGATGCTTTCGTAGAGTATGTCCGAGACATGAACAGCTGATGTTTGGTTGGTGCAGTCCTTTGTGAGGCAGTAGAATTGATCGATTATAATCGGATTCCTAACACTTTCCATGTGAATGTTGCTGAATGTTACTCCCGTTACAGATCCAGATCCACCTTGCCATGTCTTGATCCTAACACCATTATCTGAAACCTTAATCACTGAGTCTCGAACCGTGATGTTGTGGACGCAGGCTCGTGAATTGTGATTGCCTAGACTTCCAATGCTGAGTGGAAGAATCAAGGGAACAGATTTAACATTAAAAAAAAAAAAAAAAAACATGGAATCGAAAGGTTAATATTTCAAAAGAAACGATTAGGACTACCTGATTCCATGACCATGTCCGCAAGTTAGGTTCCTAATATCCACATCATAACATCCTGATCCGATCGATATGCAATCATCACCTGTGAAAGCAAAAGATCATCGAGACGCTGCTTTTAATACGGGAAGGGAATGGGGAACGGAAATTTGGGATGATTATATGGGATTTGAGACCAACCATTAGAGATAACTGAATTATATATTTCAACACCGTTTGTGTTTTCTATGTGGATCCCATCAGTGTTGGGACTTAGGGCAGGAGCCATTATGTGAAGAGATTCAACATGGATATTCTCGCAACCATCGAATCTAAAGTGGAATTGGGGACTATCCTTAACTTTAAGTCCTTGCACAGTCAAGTTGGAGCTCATGAAAAACCTTATAGCCTGCATCATGAATTTTTAAATGATATCAATTCTTTTGTGTTATGTTTGGAGGGTTAAAAATCACTATATATATATATATATATAAATGAAGTCTGACAACTTACAATTGGGCTATCACATGGTCCAGGCAATGTTGTTCCATTTATTCCCTGCGCCGTCGGATGCAAAAGATTATCTACAAACTCCAAGTGCATAAGTTAAAAAGGATTTTAGGGGGTGAAGTCTGCTAAATACCTTGTGGGGCTTGCAAGGAAGATCCCACCATTTTTGTCCTCTTCCATCAATGAGACCACCTCCTCGCAAGGACATTCCGTTGATTCTGTAAAAAACCAGCCACTGGCGCTTGCTGTTATTCTTTGGCCACTCGTCGGGTCCATCAGGAGGCATAAGAATACCATCAACCTTCAAGAACGACCCAAATCCCATTACTCTTTTTCCTTTTTTTTTTTTTTTTGGTCATTTTTTGTCCCTAGAAAAAGACATAACATAAGCACTGACAATCAGACAAAGCAAGTACACTACCTGAAAGACAAGTCCACCTTGACAAGGACCCGTAAAAATTGTGGACTGAATCAAGAAGGAAAAACCATTGGGAACATGGAGGACTGCTGAATTAAATTGGCAAGCTGAGTCCCATGCCATCTTGAATGCTTCTGTGTCATCAGTCACACCATCCCCTACCGCTCCAAATTTTCGTACATCGAAAAAACCAGTAGAATTATTGGCATTTTCATCATCAGGTGGACTGGAAGGCTCAGGTGCAAGGGGAACAGAAGGCTCGGGTGCAAGTGGAATGGAAGGCTCGGGTGCAAGAGGACTTGAAGGCTCGGGTGCAAGAGGACTTGTAGGCTCAGGTGCAAGAGGACTGGCAGGCTCATTTGCAGAAGTACCTGAAGACTCGGGTGCAGTAATAGGGGGTGCTGAAATTTCAGATATTTTATGATGGTGAGTATGATGCCTGTGTTTTTTATGGTGATGATGACATCTAGCTTGGGTTGAAAGGAAGAAACAAAGGAAAGACATACAGAATATAAATAGAGGCACACGAGAATGCTCCATTTTAAGCTAAAATTTAGTTCCACCAATGAGGACAAATCAAAATTCGGTCGGTAAACAGAGACAACTCTAACTCTCTCAGGTATGGTTTTGCTGGTATTTCCAGGAAAAAATACCAGCTCAAATTGTATAGTCACTGTCAAGAACTAGATGAAAAGGGTGAGAGAAGGGGTGAATGCACCCTAAGTTTTGGGAAGTAGAGAAGGTAGCAAGTGACTTCCTTTGTTTCAGTGACCACTATGACAGCAATAGAGCAACTTGATGAAGAGTTAACTGAGTTTGGGTTTGGAATGCATGGTGAATCAGAAAGGCTGAATGAATCTATATATAAAGTAGTAATATATTAACAGATAGTGGAAAAGAGTGTCAAAAACTTCTGCAACTTTAAATTATTTTAATGGAGTTTTGAAGGCGGAACCGACCAATTCCAAATAGCCATTGGCTTTTTTTTCTTTCTTTTTATTATATTATATTTTATTATTATTATTATTATTTTGGAGAAGGTGGAGTCTGCTGCATATGAGCGTTCTGGATAAAGGTAAACGGAATAACGAGAAATCAGAGGGCGTGGATTGTCGATAAGCCCCCCATGTTCTTCCCATAACTTTCACTTTTATCGGTCCCGAATCAAAGTTAAACCTCAGATTAAATTTATGCAACAAGGTCTAAATTAACAGCATAATAAATCCCCTTCCCTTCCCCTTGTGTCCCGAGTAGTGGAGCAGCATGCAAACGCTTTTTCGAAAACCTGCTAGTTCAGTGACGGAAAAACTGACAGCAGCTTCAATGCAAACATAACGTGAGACACTCTAAAGAGGAATCTAATCTTTTTTAAGCACAGCATTATTTACGGGATGGGAATGGGATTGAGCTTCTTTCCACTTATGGTCTTCTCAATGGTATTGGAGATGCCTTTTGCACCGACCATCAAAGGAAGTTTTTTCGGTTGCCTTCTTTCAGTGATATATAGCCAATGAATATGATGCTCCCTAAAACACATTGATTGTCTGCTAACGAACATGGATTGTTAGCAAAAGCGGAACTAGTAAAACTACAAAGCTTAAATTAGGGTATAATTGATACTAGCTGAGCTCAAGTAATATGAAGTTCAAATTTGAGTTCGACTCAAATTTGATGCTTAAAGTTTGGTTTGACTGAGTTTCACTTTTAAAGTTTAAGTCAATTCAAAATAACAAACAAACAGCCTAAATTTGAGTTTGAGTTGAAATTTTAATACTAATAAAATAAACATAATTAAGTTACGAGCTATTCAAGTCAAGTATTAATATATTTGAATTTAATTCACTCAATAACTTGAGTTATTTAAACTTAACTCAATAATGATTGAATTGAATTTGAATTTCTTTTAAATTAAACTTAAGCGCATATATATATATATATATTTTACACTCTAGCTTCGAACAAAAAAAATTTATATAACTGTTTTTCAGGATCGGATGGTGCCCTTATGCTTTGCTTGGCTTTGATAGAGAGCTCCCCGCCACAAATATTTTGCGGGCAGTGACTAGAGATGTTAGACCACGGGCGGCTATTGGCGTGACCACAAGGGATGCAGACGGGGACATGATTTGGTTAGGGAAGCAAAGCATTAATATATATATATATATATATGACTATTGTTAATATAGGCGAAACTAATATAATAAGACATGTCTCATTTAATTTATTTATTTTTTTAAATATACCTTAAAAAATATGTATTTTTTACTAATTTTTTCTTGTGAAATCTTTAGATTGGATTGGGAATAAATCAAATAATTATATAGGAAAATCTAATGTGTGTGTGTGTATATAGATATAGATATATATATATATATATATATATATATTCTTAGCTTTTCAGCAAAGACGGTTATCTGTGGCAGCGTTGTTTGGGGGGCGGTAGGCCACTAGTTTGAGATGAGACTTAGCTAGCTCCTCAACAACCCACTCACTAACCTCTTCCAAAGTAGCTTTCCCCCTGCATATGCGCCTATATTCTAATTCGAATTCTACTGGCTGTATATGAACTAAACAAAAGAAAAACAATTTGGTTTAATTTTTTCTTTTAGGATGATATGAGACTAATAGAAATGTATAGAAAATGCTTTGTTGATGATTCCAACAAAAATTTTCATTGTACCTTCAAGAAAAAAAATAATGGAGACATTATATATAACTATTTAATTATTTTATACAGTCATAAATACATGGTTTTAACTACTGAATTGGCTAATGTTAAGACTTGCTCGTGGAAAAAATTGCTTGCCCAACTCAACATATAGACCAAGCTTGGCACTAATTTTTTTTAATTTAGATGCAATCAGATTTTTATTTAAGTAATAAATTTTCTTTTGAGTTAATTATTTAAAATAATTTTATTTTTTCATTTCTTTGAATAATGAAATAAGGCTTCTATCCAATTAGACCCGACTCAATCCACTTCAATCAATGTTATAAAAATACTTTTTAAAATACAACCTAACTTGATTTATGAATAATTTTAATTCATACAATTATTCTTAAAACTTAAAACCATTTCTTTAAATCTAAACTTTGAATCCCATAATTTATAATTTTTTTTATATACAAGCCTCTTTTGTAAACAATGGAAAACGCATTTTCTCTCTTTTTTTTTTTTTTTGCCCTTCTAAGGATCTCAAGGAACTCAGATTTAATCCCATCGGTCATCAAACTTATAATCAAATACCGGTTTAAATTATAGTAAAAGGAAATTAATTTGAATCCAACAATATGTTTTACAATCTGTCATCAATTGGAAATAAAGGGTCAACATATTCATTAAGGTCTTATGGCAACATACTCTCAAGTTTGCTTTCTACAAAAGGGGAAAAGTGAAAAGAGTAAAGGAACATATATATTGGTTAAAAAAAAAAAAGGAGAAAAAAATTAATAAAGGGAACAAATAAACATTGAGGGCGACAGAGATTAACATGACTTCTTTATCATATAAACTGAAAACAGGCCACTAGCTACTTCTCTACATTATAGCCCAAGATATCAGCAAGAAGCAGACATCAAGATTAAAAAGAAAGAACCTCATCATAATCCAAGGAAGGCACATTGCTTTTTCGCATGATCCGGGATCAGCTTAACTAGTATATCCGCAGGCACTCCCTTCAGTTCTGAAAAATGGAAATGGGCAGGACGGTGGTGACGATCATCAGTTTCACAGTTCAATGAGAAATTAGTAAAATAGTAGAAACATCAACGTGGTATTGTAATTTACCATGAGGCTTGAAGTTGAATAGTGGGGGAAGAAAACGACCATTAGGTAGGCGGGCGTTAGGATCACGTAGCTCGTCAAAGAATGGATGGATCAAAGCCTCCACCTGTACAGAAATAAAAACACTCAATCATAAGATAATACATTTACTAAAAAAAAAAAAACGAGAGAAATATCTAGCCAACTTGAACTAAAATAAAGTAAATAGAGTGCCAAAAGAAATGTTCATCAAAGAAATTCACAGGATCCATGACATGTGAGGTCTAAAACCCGCAAGTGATTACCTAAATGATACTGTAAAATGAGGTACGAATAAAACTCAACTACCATGGGAATCTCATAATTGAATGTAAGTTTTTTTCCCTCTTATTAGTATAAGGAAAAAGAAAACCAAAGAGAAAAAACAATAAATTTATGTAAAAGGTTGATACTTACAGCTGTGCAACGAAGGTTCGGAGAGTATTGCAATAGTCGTGAAACAAGATCCACAGCTTCAGGAGGCATACGCTTATGAAATATCTAATACCAATGATAGATTGATCAATGTCATATGTTAAGCTATAAATTCTCTCAAAAGTAAAGATACGGCATATGATCTCAACTACCTTGTGCCATGGGTGAGCTTTAATTTGCGGAAATTTGAACTCTGTGTAGTTAGGATTCATGCACTTTATTTCTTCTCTTGTTGGGGTACCTAGAACCTGCATATAAATATGATGCTAGGTTATTTAAAAGCCACCAATATGGAAAGAACTTGGATAGGTTAATATCTCTCATCCTTCATGTTTACCTAAGAATTTTTCAAACAATGATCATAATGAATTCATTATTGATGAGAATTTTGAACTAAAATATACCTTAATAATTTCAACAAGCTGGTCTACTCCACTCTCACCGGGAAATAATGGCTGGAGTTGTAAAAAATATTTGTTAAATAGTATATAGGAAAAACACACATATATATAAGCAAAAATATACGCAAGTTAACTATCTACCTGCCCAAGCAATAGCTCAGCCAAAACACAACCAGCAGACCAGATGTCAATGGCTGTGGTGTATTCAGTTGCACCAAATATTAATTCAGGCGCTCGATAGTACCTAGAACAGATGTAAGATATGTTTGGTTCCCCTTTAACCTAGCAAAGTTAAATCAAAATTAAGCTTATTAACAATTAGGCAACATCTGAAGAAGCAAATAAATTTTTTTTTAAGATTCTAATGTACATACCAAAACTTTTGCACTTCCAAAATCACACAGTTTTAGCTGGTGGGTGTGTGGGTTGACCTGAAACAAGAAATCATTGTATTAATGAGTAGGTTTTTTAGGTCATTGAGTTAATACATAATGATAAATAAACAGATAAGAGAAGAAAACTAAGTTATTCCTCAAAATGAATAACAAGATAATGTTTTATCATGACAACAAGGGACATCACGGTGGCAATATCTTCAAGTGAATTTAAAGGTGATAAGTTCTTCAATAACCCTGAAGACCCATTCTATTCAAAGTTTTGAGATTCCAAAGCTCTTCAGCATAAGTTTCAGGTTTCGCATTATAATATAGTAACATGCACCGAGTCGTCTGAATATGCTAGATTGTTTTTTTTCCTCGCCAAACTCCCGATAATCCTTTTGAAACTATCATTAAGTTGAACCGCAAAACTCTTTCCGGACAATGTTTGTACTATTAGAGATTTAAAAACAGGCATAGTTGTAGTAACTACCAACTCATTTAGCAAGTTGCTTGACAACATACCAATAAATTTTGAGGCTTTATGTCCCTGTGGCAAACACCAATACTGTTATGAATGTAAGCAAGTGCCCTGCAAATCTGCATAAAGACAAAAAAAAAAAAAAACCAAGTTCATCTAAGGGTAGCATATTATTGTATTGTGAATTCCTTGCTTCATAAAGATATAAGAGATAGAAATAATAAGATAGCAGGAGTGAAAATTTCAACCAAAGCTGATACCTGGTAAAAATAGAGTTTAACATATATCAGTGGCATCCTTTGGTTCATCTTATTGTAATGTTTGATAACACGGTGGACAGTTTCTGGAACATACTCAAGCACCAGGTTAAGATAGAGCTCATCTTTTTCAGTTGTTGAGAAGAAACAATGCTTTAGAGAGACAACATTAGGGTGATCTAGAAGGCGCACGGTTTGCAATTCGCGGTTCTTGTATCTTTTGTCTTGAAGTACCTTCTTAATAGCAACAGTTTCACCCGTTTCCAAACATTTAGCCTGAAATACAAGATAGATAATTCAGTACAAAACCTAAAATTCAGCTTAAAATATGAAATCTTAACATATCTTCATATAAAGTATGAAAAGGATGAAATAAATGTGTACCTGAAAAACTACCCCAAATGATCCATGCCCGACTATACGTTCAGCCATATAACTTATCGTCTGAAAAATGAAAGAAAGGTTAAGTTAGAAAACTATCAAACACACAAGAATAAGACCTGATAAACTCTAGTTCTCAAGAAGAAAATTAAAAAAAATTAACCTGCTTGGGCTGGCCATTTTTACCCCCAATAGTGGTGACAATTATGTGCCCTGTCTCGGTTCCATTGCCATCAACTACAGTTGCTTCCACTTCCTGCGAGATACTAATAGCTTTCGTAAATGCAATCCGAAAGACAAATAATCAATTATTGAATCATAGCAAACAAACTATAAAAATAAAATAACAAACCTTGTCATCCCTAATTTTCATATCGTTCATTTCATCGGGCAATCTATCAACACCAACTGTATTTCCACTAGGTTCTCTTAATCCAGAAGTAGGCACCATACTTACAGAAGCCATTGGACCAGACTAAAAGCAAAAAACGAGAATCTCACAGAACCTCTGTCGAATAATCAGCTCTTTATATCAGCAAAACAACTTAATAAATTACCTGCAAAACACAAAAAAAGAAATGTCAATGGTTCATCCTTACAGAAGTCAGCAATGTCTCTAACAGTCAAATAGCATAAAAAAAAAAGAAAGATTCTAAAATCTCTAATCCTTTGAAGAAAAAAATTTAAAAAAGAATAAAACAATGCTCATTTTAACTAAAATTTTCCATAAAATTAGATAAAGCAGAGACCCTTTTCTTCCTTAATGCATTAAGTTTAGCCCCTTAAGCTTATCGCAGTTTATTTCACGGATGAAATTTAGCAGAACAAGAGGAGTTTCCTTTCCCGCACTTCCTCGGGAAAAAAAAAAGAAAAGAAATAATATTTGAAACCCTAGAAGGAAAGAAAGATCTAAGATGAGGCAAAGATCATGCAAAAATTAAACAAAAATAACTAAAAAAATTGATCCAACAGCCAAACACGGCAACCATTAGATTCACAACCAAAAAGAATAACAAAAAAGAGTGGCAGAGGAAATTAATTACCGACCGGGTCAATGAATCGGGGAAAAAACAGGTAGGCAAGGTGGAATCATGAGAGGAACAAAACAGGCACGAATTCGGATCTTAGAACGGACCTTTGACGGTGAAGTGGCGGAGAAGATCGTCGTTTTGGAATATATTTGTTTTAAGAGGGAGAGTATTGCTGCCTCGCTGGTTTTTTTTTTTTTTTTGGGGGGGGTGGTTTGGTGGAGGTGTGGGGGGTGTTGATGACAGTCAGACATTTATATTTGATTTCTATTTTCTTTCTCGGTTTTCAACAGTAAGTAGGTCTTCCTTTTTGACCGTTCAAACCCAGGCTGGGCCCCACTTCGGCTTTCTCTCTGTTTCAAGTTTTGAATCCAACTGTTCCCTCTTGTCTTTTTCCCCTCCCGAAAGTTTGTATACGAATTACCCCCAGCTCATAAATTATTCCAATTTACTTCCAAAAAAAAAAAGAAACATTTTTCTTTTTGAATTTATCCGATTATTTTTTTTCTAAGTTTAATTGAATTGCTTTATTTTCACATATATATATATATATATACATTTATTATGTTTAAATCGTACTAAAAATTTTAATCTGAATTCAAGCTGAAGTATAAATAATTATATTAGAAAATTAAACATATAAATTAAATTTTTTTATAAAATGAATGAACCTTTTGAGAAAATTTGATTAATTTATACTTTATCTTAAATTGAATTTAAATTTTTTTAAAATATAAATTTTATCTAAAAGTTTTAAATTTTAAGTTTTGAATCAAATTCAAAACTCAGTTAAATTTAACTACACCCATTTTATCCCCTTTTTTTAGAAAAAAAATATGATATATAAATCCGTAAATAAGGTGAATTTATTATATTTAGATAATGAAATAACTTGTTTTTTTGTTTTCTTTTATGGTATATTTATTGCGAATATACTTTTCAAAATTTGAAGAATTCAAATTAGATTAGTAATAACAATGCTGATTGACAAGTTAATTCATGTAATGAAAGTTAAACTTTCCACTGGTACTGAATAATGAAATATTACTTGTCAAAATAAATTTTAATTTCAACTGCCATCGAATTAAGCAAGGAAGGCATTTTTTTCTCCTTAGGAAAACAGGTAAAAATGTTTAGTTGAATATATAAATATATATTTATGTATGTTTGTGTGTATGTCATTTTATTTTATTATTATAAATATTGACTGAGATTGGGTTAAATTTTTCATGTTGTCACACTCAATGTATAATAATTGACCAAAAAAATGCAGCATTTAATATTTTCTTTAATCTTAAGTTGACTTTAATTTGTTTAATTTTTTTATGTTAATTATTATGTAATTAAAAAAAAAAAAAGGTTTTTCAAACCTTTCTAACTGCCATGGAATGGTTTATTCGGGGTTATTAGTGCAAGACATAAGAAAATGTAATCGAGAAAAAAAAAAAAGGAAGAAGAAGACAATGAAGAAGGAATTCAGACTTTAATCCAAGAGTGCAGTAGATTCTAATAACGTAGAAAAATCAAAAGAATTGTACTTGTATACTATGTTAACTGTATAAAGAGGATTATTTTACTAGGTATGTGAATTCCATCACGATTTCTTCATTTACCAACTTTCATGGCATTTATTTTGAAGTAATTGTAGTCCTCTTATTAGCAAAATTGCCGACAAAACATCTATATCCATAAATTATTTGGTTTTGATTTTAAAAAAACAAATTCGGTTTAGTCATTATAAAGTAGAGTTCGAGTAGTATAAATTTTTTTGCAAAACATATTTTTTTGCTCTTTGATAAGTTGTTTTTTAATATAGTTTTGTATTTATAATTTTTGTTAAATTTATTTGAGTTTGGATATATTTTCGCTTATTGTAAATTCAATATATTTAAAAAATTATCACAAATGTATTTGGAGCTACATTATTATTTAAATTATTAATAATTTATTTATTTATTTACACGAAGAAAAATATTATTTAATAAATTTATGTTACATGCAGGTAAAATTTTACTAAAAATCCTTGTATTATAGTTAAGAAAATATTTTAGTCTATATACTATTAATTTTACTATTTTTGAAGCTATAGCAAATAAGAAAAAAATTGTTAATTATGTAAAAAAACCATTAAATGTTGATAATATGTTGAATTGTCATATGAGATAAAATTTTAAATTTTATTCAGAAATAAGTTTTGGTTACTTGTCAAGCTTAAGTAGTTTTTCTATATAAAATTTAAAACTCTATATCACATAACATATCAATAATTTTATCGACATTGAAACAATATTTTAAACTTAGTTAATTAATTTTTTTATATGTTAAAATTTCAAAAGTAAAAAAATTAAAATACTAATTTTAGTAATATAATGATTAAAATATTTATTTCATTATAGTACATAGACTTTAAAAGCATGACATTGAAAACTAATATATATAAAAACAGGAATGTAAAAAATCTTTTGAATTAACAAAAATAGTCATATGTATTTGCTACACATTTAAATTGCCATTATAAATATTTTTTATTATTTTTAAATTTATCCAATTTGTAAATAGCATCTTTAATTTAATTAAAATTCTTTCATTAAATATATTTATTTTATGATAAATAAAAAAAATTAAATTTTACACTAAATTACTTTATTTTTCTAATTTTAATTTTTCATTAACTTTAAAATATAAATGAATTTATTTGATAAAAAGTAAAAAAAAAAAAGTTAAAATTTATACTATTTTTTTATTTTCATAAAATTGAATTTATACTAAAATTAAAAATAATAAACTTACATAATTAAATATTGAATAAACCTTATATATTAATGAGTTTATTAATTTTAATTATTTGTAAAATATAAAATATATTTTTTAATAAATATTCCAATATAGTATGCATGACAATAAATATTATTTATTAATGATTACTATGATCTTTCAAGTTTCATCTATTTTTTTGAAATAAAATATTTTAAAAAATAAGTAAATAATTTTTTAAAAAATATATTAAAATCATATTTAAAATTATAAAATAAAATAATAATATTTTTATTAAATATATTAAACTTATAAATAAAAATATTTATTAATTATAAATAATTAATTAATATTAAAAAGGGTTTTAAAAACATTCTTTGACAAAAAAAAAAAAAAAAGGTTATTTAAACGTGAAATTGGGAGTAGTCGATATTTTAATGCTATTTTGACTGAAGTACCCTTTACGTTTAAGTGTAGTTGTCGTAAACTGTCAAAACCCCTGACTTTTCAATGGAGCAGCTTAGCTTTAGTTGGTTGTCTGTGGGGATATGATTGATTGGACTTAAAATGAAATTCCGGCATTAGAATAATTCAAGGCCTTTTACCTTTTGCCGCTTTTGTGACGGTGCATTTCTTTTCCCTTTGCAAAATTAAATGCCCAGTAAATTGAAAATAAAAAAAAGTAACAATTTTTAAAATATTTCTCTAAAAAATATATAATATTTAAAATTGAGAAAATAATATTTATAAAAATTTAATTAATAAATTATTTTTTTAATATATTAATAATAAATTTTTGTAAAATTAATAAATAATTTCAATCAATATCTATAAATATATGTTAAACAAACCCGTAATTCTTATTAATGGCTCTATTTTTATTTAAAAAAGCTCATTATTTATTTATTTTTATTTTTTAAAAAACTCTTACGACATTGGAAATGAAAATATTAAGTCATAAAGTCAGATGTCCAATCAAAGATAAATTTTATAAAAGTAATTAGATGTAATTAATTAAGATTCCAAAAATCCATGCAGCGAGGCAATGAATTGGATAAAGATGAAAGTCTTGATTTAATAATAATGATAATAATAATAATATGATTCAATCAAAGCCTAAATTACTCTCAATTGGAATCATTCAAACGTCAAAGGTTAAAAAGTTAAAGAAACAAATGAAAGGGGAAAAAAAAAGATTAGGCTACAGTTTCAAGCCAATGAATACTACAATGTTTGTTTTAAGTCCTTGAATTGAACCCTTTGAAAATTTGATTGAAACAGGGGATTGAACAAACAAAGTCAACACCGACAAAGTGTGACCAATCTCGAAGCCGTTTGATTCAAATCTAATTTCCACCATTTGAATTTTGATATTTCGTGAAAAACTATTGCTTCATGGTGAGGGTAGATTCGATGGATGCAGTGGCTTGGGAGGCTAAGGGCATTGATTATTGGAAGAATCTGTGGAGGCTGAAGCCCCTAATTTCTTAAAAAAAAAAAAAAAAACCCTTCAATTTTAAAGAAGTTTTTTTTTTTTTTTGGTGTGTGATCCAAGTGCTCCAATGGGAGTGATTTGATTTGTACATTTCTCATCTCAAAACATTTGTGATGGGTGCCTGCCGGCAAAATCAGGCAAGCGAAGCAAATGCTAGATCCTTGCCAACCATTGAATTTGTTTATGCTACTATCACAACAGACTCAAATGAAATCACTCTCAGCACCACTCCAATAATGCCTGTACAGCAATGCACTCATGAAAATTTTGGACTACGAGAAAATGAAAAAAAAAAGGGGGGGCGGAGAGAGAGAGAGAGAGAAATCGTTTAGGCTAAAGCATTTTAACCACCAAAAAGGTTTTTTTTTTTTTTTTCTCATCATCTTGACTATTCAAAGCAACAGACCTGAACGTTTGGAGTCAATATTTCAGCAATTTTCATTACTCAGCTCCACTCAGTCGAAACCATGAAAACTGTAGGGGAGGGGACTAGGTGTCAGAGTTCACATCTCGATGCATTTTACCTCCTCTTATTATTGTAGCAATCCAAGGTTGGCATGCATGGACTTGGACTTAGTCTTCAGTCATGGAGGCCTAGCTGATAATAATTTTGAAACGAACTTGGGCTCCGAACTTTCTTTAAGTTTAAAAGCTGGGTTAAGACCCTCTAATCTTTTTTTTTGAACTTCTAAAGCCCAAACTTAGGAGATCTTTATGACAAAGCATTCGATTTCTACTGGATAGATCCCTACTTCCATAGCACGCCAGGGCATCACCACACCTAATCTCTTCCGTGAAAACGTGAAGAAGTATCTGTGGTGATCAAATTCCTTCAGGAGCATCCTGCAATCAGAACCCAAAGGTTGCAACTTGCAAGAGCAGATTGGGACACGATTGAAACTCTTTTGATCATAGCAATATTAATGGCAGCAGCATCTTAACTCAATTTCCAGGTTTTTTGTTTAAGTAGCAAGCATTAACTCATCCCTAGGTGTTCAAATTTCAGCTATGGCATTAGTTCCTTTTCCAATAAACGATGAGGATACGTTCATAATCCTTTGTGATAGTCTCTGCACTTACTTTTTCAAGATTTCCCATAAAGAAGCAATCCGTATTGATCTTGCTCTAACCCTTCCGTAAAGGGTTCCATTTTACAGGGAAAAGGAATGAAGGCAGTTTCTAATTCCTCTACAATTCATTGTAAAAATTTTCCCTGCCTTTTTCCTGAGCTCTCCAAATAGTATCTTCTCTGTCCCTTAAAAATTCTATGATTCCTCTCAAGCCAAATTTCCCAAAGGAGTTCCATTCTGTCTGGATCGAAGCTTAGCAGAGCAGTTCTAATTCATTCTTTGAATTCAACCCCCAAAAATGGAGTCAAATTTCCTTGCAAAATTTATTTACTACATAAAACTATCAGCTGCATCACCTGGTTACTTTATCGTATAACTTTGTAAGCACCAGCAATAATGTGGAATTAAAACATCGCTGTCGCCTTTGTCTCTGAGTTCTGAAATAGTTTAAGCATAAGAAAATCTGGTTCTTCCCATCCAAGAAGTCAGGTGGCGGTTCTTTTATCCAACTCCTAGCAAGCATATTATTCTCTCGTTTAGTGCATATGAATCTTGTTGGTAGTTTGTAATGATAGTGGGAACAACCAAAATCCCATAATGAATAGAAAAACTAAAAGTGAACAATTTATAAATGTTCAATCTTATTAAATTAGACAGTTGAGTAAAAAGCTTAGCACAAATTATTATTAGACTCACCTAATGGGTTAGAATGAACCACCTAGTGGACTAATACTTATTTACTGTCAAAGAGACTTAAATTTGGTGATACAATATATATATATTTTAAATTTTTAGAATAATTAAATAATAGTTAATCTGAAATAGACAAAACCTTTGGCCAAAGGTTTGTCCAAAAGACAATGGACATTTCTATTTTGTCATTTTACTATTCTATTTAAAAGTTTATAACTTTGTTATATCCTGAAAGTATTATTAAGCCTTAAGGAAAGTATTATAAAATTTGTGTTCAAAGAACACATCATTCACCAAAAAATTATTATGGAAACATAACACTTAGCCAAAGATTTATCCAAAAAACAAGTCCTTACCAAAGTAATTTTTGCCTATAAAAGAGACATTTCTATTTTGTCATTTTACTATTCTATTTAAAAATTTATAACTTTGTTATATTCTGAAAATATTATAAAGCTTTAAAGAAAATGTTTTTGATGCCTCAAAGTTCAGCTTAAAATCCCTTTCTCAAAAACATTTTTCCTATCAAATCCTCCCTTTCATGCAAAATCTAGCAGTTCCATGTCTAGCTTCCAACGAACAGACCGAGATG
>JBBYHK010000006.1:8435553-8450565 GCA_038382065.1 Adansonia grandidieri | reverse complement strand
TACATTTCTGAACTTTGGCGTGTAACTTCCCAAATCCTTGCGCCGCCTCCTCCCATCCCAATCTCACATAATCTACTGATTCCCTTTTTCCCTTAAGAAAACTTGTAAATCTGATCTAATTTTATTATTATTGGTTATAAATCTGAATTAGGTCTCTCTGTGCAAACCCTAGATTTATTTAAAAAATTTTTATTCTATCTCTCCGCAGCATCAAGTTTCAATCGATCATTAAAGTGATCAGGGTTTCAAGAATATTGTCAAGAAACGGAGATGGACGACAGCTGTGCGGTTTGTGCTGACAATTTGGAATGGGTTGCATACGGCGCGTGTGGTCATCGGGACGTTTGCTCCACTTGCGTCGCTCGTCTCCGCTTCATCTGCAACGATCGCCGCTGCTGCATCTGCAAAACTGAATCTAACGTCATCTTCGTTACTAAGGTTAGGGCTTCCCTCTTTCTTCTTCTTTATGTCGGCAATCTCGATTTTGAATTGAAATTATCTTAATTATAGCGTTCGATATTGTTTTTTCTCTGATTTAGTTTGTTCATTCTTTCGGATCTTTATCCGAGGATGACGATCACTAATCCAAGTTCGAGTTCTTATCTTTTATTTTTTTATTTTTATAAAATGCATCATATATAATAAGTCCTTTTCGTTCTGGTTTTCTTGCAGGCTTTAGGGGATTACACGAGGATGATCAATGACTTCTCTGTATTGCCATCTGAAGTAAGAGAAGGACGGGTGGGTTCCTATTGGTATCACGAGGATACACAAGCCTTTTTCGACGATGTTGATCACTACAGGATGATCAAGGCAATGTGCAGGCTTTCATGTAGTGTGTGTGACAAGATGGAAGAGCAGTCCAATGATGGGGCGAAGCGGCGAGGGAAGTTTAGGAACATTGAACAGCTGAAAGGTCATTTGTTTCATCGGCATAAATTGGTTATGTGCAGCCTGTGTTTGGAAGGTCGGAAGGTAAGGTTAAAACGTCAGGCATTATATGTAAAAAGTTCTATTGAAAATATGACTGCAGTGTGGCAATGTTCCTTTTTAATGAATTGATTGTTTGTCCATCAATGAAAGCTATGTATGTGTTGATCATTTTTACTGGTTTCCTTTGGATTATGTAGGTGTTTATTTGTGAACAAAAGCTATATACTAGAGCACAGTTAAATCAACATATAAACACGGGTGATTCTGAGGTGGATGGAACTGAGAGTGAGAGAGGTGGCTTCATGGGGCATCCAATGTGTGAATTCTGCAAGACCCCATTCTATGGGGATAATGAGTTATACTCACACATGTCCACAGAGCACTATACATGTCATATATGCCAAAGGTACTGAAGCTATTCTTGGTATGACTTTTAGAACTTAAAAAGTAAACTTATTTTTTGTGTGTTCAATGTTGAATGCAGGCAGCATCCTGGACAATATGAATATTACAAGAATTATGACGACCTTGAGGCAAGATGACTTCTAAAATTCTTTTTCTTTTCTTTTTCTTTGTAAAGTTAAATGGATTTTTGAAAATTGTCTGTGATAGATTCATTTCCGCCGAGATCATTACCTATGTGAGGATGAGGCTTGCCTTGCCAAAAAGTTTATTGTCTTTCAGTCTGAAGCTGAACTAAAGGTGACGTCTTGGGGCATTTAATATTTTGTTTCATGATTTTAGTATGTCCTTCTTATAGCTCAGAATTGTCTTTTCTCACTTAAAGATCTTATGTTTTCGTTTTTTAACCTTTCAGAGGCATAATACCATTGAACATGGAGGTCGCATGTCTCGTGCACAACGTAGTGCTGCTTTACAAGTATGTATCATTCTTCTAATTAATAGGCTTCACATAAGTTGAGTTTCCCCCTAATTCATTCGCTCATATATATCCATTTGCAGATGAGTTGGGTACTTTGTTGTTTTGTTAATTAATTGTACTTGTCCAGATACCAACAAGCTTTCGATATCGTCGAAGTAATGAAGATAATCGTCGTGGAAGGGGACGGACATTTCGGCGTGAGCCGTCTGATAATGACTATCAACTTTCAATGGCCATTGAAGCAAGTTTGGGCATGGCCAGTGATCTGCGATTATCATCTACTGCACAGGCGGCCTCTCATCATGGAGACACAAATGATATCGATCCACTTGTACAACCTTTTGAATTGTTATCTATAACAGATGCTGAATCATCTTCAAGATATCTTCAAGCATTGGGGGGAGGTTCTAGAGGTGGACCTTTGCAAGAATCTTCTTTTCCTCCTCTTCCCATGGCCCCTAGCAGTAGTCAACAAAAGTCTAAATATAGCTCAGAAGGTTTGCCTAGTAACACCATGGCAGCACATCTAAGGCGTCAGGAAAATGGGAATAAGAATGTTTTGAGTTCAGCTCAAGCATGGCCAGCAACAAGTCACAGGTCTATGCAGCCATCAAGTAGTTCAAGTCAGGCTAGACCAGCAGCAAATATTGCAGCTGAAACATCACTTGTTACTGTTAACGGAGTTGCACAGTTGGGCTATGCTAGCTCAACTCATGCACCGGCTCAGGCTCGACCCACAACGGCAGATATATTAATGTCATCTGGTTCTCGAATGAGCTCTAGCAACACAAGTAGGATTAGCCACTCTTCTTCAGCTCCAAATCTCACTGATGGTGGATACTCAGAACCATCCGTTTCTGATTTTCCTCCAGTTTCTGCCACACAAAGGCACAAGCAGTCCTCAAGCAGCCAGGTGCTGACGAATGTGCATGATGTTCATGCAGCCAACAAATCTTTGGTGGAAAAGATGCGAGCTGCTCTTGAATATGATGAAGAAAAATATGCTGCTTTTAAAGAAATATCTGGAAAGTATCGTCAGGGATTGATAGGCACAGACAGATATTTGGATTATGTACAACAGTTTGGCTTATCGCATCTTGTTCTTGAGCTGGCTAGACTCTGCCCTGATCCTCTGAAGCAGAAAGAGCTAATTGACACATCCAATGCTAGTATTCGGGGCAATGATCTGCAAGAGAATGGTTGGGTCCAAGGCAGTGTCCAGTTGACAAATAATAATGCCTCTAAGAAAGGGAAAGGTAAGTCTCTGGATGTTGCAGGAAGTAATTCAAAGGATATTTTGGCGGATAGTATTATAAGCAGTGTCCGCAAATTGCAGTCAAGTTATAATCCTTCTGAAGAAGAGGTGGGAGTGCTATCAAAGGATGGTTACCGTCCTTCCAAAGGCAAATCAAAGGTGATGATTGATGAACAGCGGGTGCAACTTAATTCAGGCAATCAGCCCTCAATAAAAATTGGGGGCCAAAATGAGTCCCTACCTCCTAAAGTTGGATCAGGGGATGGGGGTGGTGGCTGCAAGCAGCGAAAAAAAGCTTCAAAATTTCACCGAGTGCGGCTTGGTGATGGTTCAATGGAAGCACTATTGAATCTTAAAAATTCTGAGCCAGACCCTGAACCTGAACCATTAGATGCCAAGGTTGATGGCAGCCAAAACTCGACTGGAGCGATACCTGTACGGGGCGTTTGGAAGAAGGGAGCTAGTAAGAAACTGTTTTCATAATAGGCGATGAGCCAAAATCTAACTGGAAGAGGTCACAACCTTTTTAGAAAATGACCTAAAAGTGCTATTAAAAGTGATTTGAGTTTCGTTATGATGTTCTTGGAAGTGCTGTCAATAGATGGAGAAGATTCCATTGTTGGCCTGGGTTTCTAAGAGTTACAAAAACTTTTCTATTTTTTTTTTTCAGATTAGCCACTATAGATGATACATTTTGCCTGACATGGTAGTGTTTCGAGGTGAGAAGTATCTTTCTGTAGTATGGACGTGTTTTGTTTAAAAGTCACTATGCGGTTCACTGTGTTAAAAGAACCATATACAAAGTTGGAGATTTTGGCTTTGTTTTCAAACTTTAAAAGGTTATTGCGTGTGCTTCTTGTTCTTTTTCCTGCCTTGCAAATAATTCCTGTGTTTTTATTTGTAGATTTTAAAAGGAACGATGGTTGCTTAAATTGGGATTTGTTGGATCGACTTGAAATTCCACTAGCAAAACTTAACAACTTGAAAATTTATCCTTTCTGCCAAGTTTTATGCAGGACCCACTTTATAGGCAAAATCAATTCCTCTTTCTACCATTAGATCTAAGCTTTATAGGCAAACCCAGCATGGTGGAACCATTTGTAGGCAATAGATGGATAACTGGAAGTTAACCATCTAGATTTACATATTTGCCCGGTAGTTCATAAATGTTATTAGGATTTGCAGAATGAATGATGGTTGACAGATGTCAAATGCTACAACACCAAAATACCAGGCTGAGCTTCAACATTCAAGAAGCAAGACCATCATTAGGTGAAAAGCGGAGGAACCGAGGGATTTTACGCTAGCGCACAAAACTTACAGTTGAAACAATCTGCTTAGTCGCATAACATAAGGTTTTCTCGCTGCTGTAACACATAGAGGAATCCATCATCCTCCATAAGAATAGCTGCAAACACGGGTCACAGATGAGGGCTCGGAAAATGTTCGTCAGAACAGAACTATATAAAAGAACATAAACTTTTCATCACTTACCTGTTTGAGGTAAACTGTTCTTCAAAAACACAGAGAGTGCTTTTCCAGGGGTCAGATGAAGTCTTCAAGCTTAAGATGTGAATGAACTGTCCAACAGCCATGTCCCCAGGAACCAGGTACCTATAAATCAGTGTGGCACAAAGTTATTCTGCCCTTATCAGTCAACTAGATACCTATAAGATGTGAATGAATGCTCCGAATGATAGGAAGAGAGTTCCCAATTTTGGCAATCATAGAAGCGTGTTTCCACTTTGGATTGGGATTTTTTTTTTTTTGGGGGGGGGGGTGGGGAACAACACCACGGCTTCGGAATAAAGAAAGGGAACCTCCTGAATGCCAATGCAGCGTCAACAAGCCTGTGTTCGATTTGGATCGTTTTCATCTACACAATTTGACAGGCTAAAATCTTGATAATTAAATACAAGAGTATCCATCAATCCATCATTAATCGTCAATCTTTCTTGCATTAGGCAGAGTTTCCTAGAAAGAATACTAAAGGTAGAAAGACGATAAAAGCAGGCAGTTGATGAGAACAAATCGTAGTTGACCAGAGGCTGAAACTTAACTTTTTCATTTCCAATTCAGGAAGATCTGTTTTTGAGTATCTTTCCACGATCACCTGCAAAATGAGAAGAGAAAAGGTCTGGCAATAAGCAGGCAGCTAATTCATTTTCATAAAATGGAGGAGACGAGATTCAGTTCACCTAATTTAAAAAACATAAATTAAAGTCTTTGACAACTATCTTCGAAAATTAATCAAACAAATAGCTAACAAACCCAACAGATTAACAATGAAAAATAATCATAATTTATGAAAATTAACTTACTAGAGAAAAATCACAAAGGCAGAAACTTGGAAACACAAATAATTATTGATATCTACAAGGCAACGAAAGAGGATAAGGCTTTGACCGAAAGTAAAGTCAAAGGAGACTGAATCGGAAAACTAACAGGGAGACGATTGGCATATTTGGCAATGATATTGCGGGATTCTTCGAGCCTTTGCTCTACGATTTCAATTAATAAGAAAGAACAGAAAAACGTTCGTGTTCAGCAAGAAGGATTTTTGAAGAAGCAAGGAAGGGTTTGGAATAGCAAATAGAAAGTGCATCCGTCCGTGAATGACGAAATCGTAGCCATGGCTAATCATAAACAAGGCGGAGTTGTTAATGACTCGCCATGCTTATATAACCAATTCACCATATTTTCTTGTTAATGACTAGTCATAAACAAATATTGAATGATGCCCAGAGATACACCACAGCGGGGATAGCTCAGTTGGGAGAGCGTCAGACTGAAGATCTGAAGGTCGCGTGTTCGATCCACGCTCACCGCACGCGATATCTATTTTTGGTTCTTCGTTCTTTATGGATTGGGTTGAGCCTTTCAGGCCTTCAGAATGGGCAAGTCTAAACCCTTCTTTTGAAGCCCAATAAATCTTTCACTATAGCGAGAAACCTTCGCAATTCGCAACTTCAAACCTGTTTCGAGTTCCACCTTCAAGTTCTCAACAATGGCGGACTCGGAGCTGAAACAAAGGCAGTGGAACATACGTATGAGCCAATACCTAGGAGAAATCTCAGCCCTCTGTTTCCTCTACCTTCCCTCTCACCTCTCTCCCTTTCCTTATCTCCTTGCTGGTAAAACTTTTCTTCCTTCAAATAACCCCGTCCATCCAATTTTCTTTTTATTTAAATATTTAAGTTTTTCCTCCTTTTTTCTTTCAATCAGGTACCGGTTCTCAAGTTCTTCTTTATGATCTAGAATCAGCAAAGATGATAAAATCTTTTCAAGTATTTGAAGGCATTCGCGTACATGGTCTCATTTGTGGGTTGCCTGATAATGAGTTAACTTATAAAGTTGTTGTTTGCGGTGAAAAGAGAGTAAAGTTATTTAACTTAAGCTTTGAATTAGTGTCCAAGTCAAATTCCCAGAGTCAATTTTGCGTGGACTTGAGTTTAATTCATTCTTTGCCGAGGTTTACTCATTGGGTGCTTGATGTTTTGTTCTTAAAGGTAAAAACAGTTTTTCTGTGTTTTCATTTCACTACTGTGGGTTCAAAGTTTGAACTTGCTTTTCTGTTTCCTTTTTTTGATGTTAATGTTTGTTCTTGTATTGGTTGCAAGGACCATTGTCTCGCTATGGGATGTAGTGACAACTCTGTTCATCTTTGGGATATGTTAAAGTCTAGTTTGGTTCTTCAAGTTCAATCTCCAGGTTAATTTTATCTAAATTCTGGGAATTTTTATATAACCAATTCACCATTTCTTCTTGTTGCAGCAAGAACTTTTTTTTTTTTTTTAATTTTTTGGAAAGCTTTATTACCTTTTGTAACTTTTATTCTTCCACATTCCTTTTAATTCACATGTAGATAGGTGCCTTTTGTATTCTATGCGATTATGGGGTAACAATCTTGAGGATCTTCAAATTGCTTCTGGTACAATTTATAACGAGGTGGCTTGTCTTTCCTTGCAATGAATAACTTCTCTATTTTGTAATGCTTTCACTTTCTCTGGGATTCTTTCTAGTGAATTTAGCAAATAAAAAGTTTCTTAACTTTGCCAATTAAAAGTTTTTTGGTTCTTATTTAAAATTTTATAATTCTCAGCCCTTGAACATGTGACCCAAGTATGATCCTTTGCTGGTGTCAATTTTAATGGGGGTGACTATGGTTGTTTTCATAATGTAATCATTATTATTATCTTTAAAGGGCTACACACTGTAATCTGTAGTAGTTAACTTCAGTCCTATGCCCCACTAACTTTAAGTGATCTCTTATTCACCAAACGAGTTTGAGCAGATTATAGTTTGGAAAGTCATTTGTCAACATGATTCTCCAAGTTTAACAAATTCAGTGGAAGATTGTGTGAATTTAAGCTGCTCAAACTCCAACCTTGTCAAGTGTTATGATCAGCAGTATAAAGCTGTTCACATATGTAGACTTGTTGGACATGAAGGTTCGATATTTCGCATTGTCTGGTCTTCCAGTGGAGCCAAACTTGTTTCCGTCTCTGACGATCGGAGGTTAAAAAGTTTTTTAACTCCTTTGTTTGTATTGTTTTACTTTATTCTTGGAGTTATGTAATGCATTAATATGGGTTCTTGATCCATGTAGTGCTCGTATCTGGACAATTCATGTTCAGCAAAATGATTGCAATGACAAAAGGGAGGTTGTTGGTCCTGTGCTCTTTGGCCATAGTGCTCGGATATGGGACTGCTGTATTTCTGATTCTGTAAGATTCATGTAATCCTGTTGCATTAGTACTTGTTCTATTCTTTCTGTTATATGTAAAATTTAAGAACAGAGAACTAAGAAAATAGTATCTGTGATTGGTTTAAACTTTTGACTTGTTCTATAGAAGTAGGAGTATGATTTGATGTCATTTACAAATTCCAAAATGGGGTATCTGAGCTGCATCTGGAATTAATGTTTTTCCTAGCTTGGTTTTTTAAAATTATGGATTTCTCTATCAGAAACTGATTTCTTGTGGTTTCTGTTAGTTAACTATTACAGCTGGTGAGGACTGCACATGTCGTCTGTGGGGTCTGGATGGAAAGCAGCTTAGGATGATTAAGGAACATATGTAAGTTGTGATTCCAGATTTTCCTATTTGAGTTGTTTCCTTTTTTTTGATATTCTATGTGATGTTTTATATTGTAACTCTGGTAGTTTTGGGAAAAAGTCTTTTTGAGCTAGCCTAAATCTGACCAAACTAGTATTTGAGTACCATATAGATATATTATTAGAATATTTTTAATGGTGCAGAGGAAGAGGCATTTGGCGATGTTTATATGATCTGAATTCTTCACTTCTTGTTACTGCTGGGTTTGACTCCGCAATTAAAGTTCACCAGTTGCATGCTTCTGTTTATAAGATATTGGACTCGGAGGGAGATGTTGAATCCAAAGATATAATTGAGGGAGCACAGATAAGCACTACTCATGTCCCGAATTCAATGGAGCATGCTGGACTCATGGACAGGTAGAGTCGTTTAATGGACATCAAAAAATTTACATCACATTGCCTCTAAACATTATTGATGCACCAACATTCTATTACAATGTTCTCTGCTATGAAGAACCTTACTTTATAAACTAAAAAGAGGTTTGCAATAACTTGCGGATAGTTCATAGGTAGCAATATGTAGGTTTTCCTGGATAGTGCCTCTCTTGAGCTTCTGGCTTTGATTCACATATGTTATCAATGCCTCTTTAACAAATTACAAAGAATATTAGATTTTCTGTTTTGATGCTGGTATCTAATATATTTTGCTGATGAACACTTTAGTGGTTGCTAGGATATCTTTATTGAAGGGATTAGAAATTGTGCCTTGTGGATCACAAACTTCTGTTCTCCCATGGCTTAGCATTCTTTGCTCTACATCTTTGTATTGCATGCTTATGGTCAATTTTCATTGTTGGTTCTGTTGTTGCAGCAAAAGTGAATATGTGCGCTCTTTGCATTTTAAATGTGAAGATACCATTTATGTTGCTACAAATCATGGTTATCTGTACCATGCTCTATTATCTGAGACAGGGGATGTTAAATGGACTGAACTAGTCCGTGTCAGTGGAGAGGTTCCAGTTGTCTGTATGGATCTGTTGTCAACAAGCCTTTCTGAAAATTATTGCGGTATAGATGATTGGATTGCTCTTGGAGATGGTAAAGGAAACATGACAGTTGTTGGAGTCACTGGTGATCCCTCATCACCTGAAGTGGGCTTCACCTTTACTTGGTCAGCTGGAGCAGAGAGGCAACTCTTAGGAACTTACTGGTGTAAGTCACTTGGATGTAGGTAATGGCTTTTCTTTATTAATCTAATTATATCTTGATTTTGATTATCTGGCGGGTATTTCTTGCCTTATCTGTAAAAACCTATATGCTTGAGTGTGAATTTTAAACACATTTCTTTATTGTTTATCTCATTTATAAACCCCATTTTCCGGCCAAGGTTAATGAGAATTGCTGGTTTACTAATATGATAATATGATTGGTAAAAAATTCAACCAACTCTTATACCGCATCGTCCAGTGCAGAATCTGTAATTTTCCTGCTGATAATCTGCCAAATCTTATGTCTCATGTTTTACTTTGAAGATGTGGAGGATTTGAAATAACATCTATTTTTGTTGTCTAGGTATGTCTTCACCACTGACCCCAGAGGAGTTTTAAAGCTGTGGAGGTTACATGACCCCTCAATATCTGTTTGTCAGGATTCTGGAAGAATATCCCTTATAGCAGAATTCTCTTCGTGTTTTGGAATACGAATAATGTGCTTGGAAGCGTCATTTGAGGAAGAGGTATGTGTTACCCTTCTTTCTTTGGCTGATTTCGATGGGCTCTCTCCTATGGTTTTAACTTTTAACATGTAGATTTTCTTCAAACTAGAAAAGCCTTTTTGAGTTTCAAAATTGAAGAAAGTGTTATTAATCTGAAGCCTGATTTGATTCAGTTTATTTTGTTTGCACAAAAGGGGATATATCATATATGAATGTTGGTACCGCATATTATTTATTTATCTTACATATCTTGTACTTAAACTTTTGCAGGTGCTAGTCTGTGGAGATCTGCGTGGTAATCTGGTTCTGTTCCCTTTATCGAAGGACCTTTTGCTGGTCAAGGCTGCCACATCAGGTGTGAAGATATCTCCACTGAGTTACTTCAAAGGAGCTCATGGGATTTCAAGTGTGTCCAACATTTCAGTTGCTGGATTGAGTAACAGTCAAATTGAAATTCGAACAGTATGATCTGAATTCCTAGTCAAAGGAAAATATTGATCTTTTCTCTCTGATCATGGCATTTCCTAGGAAGTTTTTTACTATATAAAAGACTATAGAACAGACAAATTTTGAATATCATATCATTTGTTTTCACTTGACAAAAATGGAAAATATCTGTTAAGGAATCCATATGAGCATATCCATTAGCCTTAAAAAAGGGAAAATCATGGGGTGCTGTAAATGATATTTGATTGCTTGATGCATGAAAGCATTTGGAAAATGGTTTGACGCATGTTTGACTGTGTGCATATTTATTTCTTCATGTTCAAGCACGTGTAAGTGTGTTAATTATTTTCCCATTTTCCTTCTTTTTTCAGACTGGAGCAGATGGGTGCATATGTTATTTAGAATATGATAAGGACCAAGAAAGTTTCGAATTTATAGGAATGAAACAAGTGAAAGAATTGAGTTTGATTGAATCTGTCTCTGCTGATTTCAAGTCTGTTGATGATCTGGCAAACTGCAACTATGCAGCTGGTTTTGCATCAACAGATTTCATAATATGGAATTTGATAACCGAGGCAAAGGTATTCTTCTCCCCCCCCCCCCTTTCCCTCCTTTGACGAAGGAGTGCAAATGTCTTTATGCTATAGCTTTTGATGCTAAATGTGTTCACTGGCACAGGTTCTGCAAATACCCTGTGGGGGATGGCGACGTCCTCATTCTTATTTCCTTGGTGATGTACCAGAGATGAGGAACTGTTTTGCATATGTCAAGGTATGTTTAGTTCTAATGTTTCGACCTTCTTCCTTTGAGAAACATCAGAATAAGGCAATTTATGGCTTTAATTTATGTGATACATTTGTCTATGACTCTGACTAATGCCAATAAGGCACTGTTGGCAAGCACCCACCATTAAGGCATCTCCTTGGAATTTCTTGGACCATAAAGCATGTACTTGGTCATGTTTCCTTCCTAAAGTTTATATATCTTCTGAACAAATCATTTATTTTCTATAATTTCTGCAGGATGAAATTATCTATATTCATAGGCACTGGTTACCAGGAAGTGGGAAAAAAAAATTCCCCCGGAATTTACACTTACAGTTTCATGGGAGAGAGATGCATTCCTTATGTTTTGTCTTTGAAAATTTGCAAGTTCAAGGCAATGAAGTGGAAAATTTAGTTGACAAATCTAGTTGGGTTGCAACTGGATGTGAAGATGGAACTGTGAGGTTAACTAGGTATGCTGATAGTCATCTGCCTTTTAGAGTGTGAGAATGTTTCATCATTTTGTACACATGTTTTGGTTTTTTTTTTTTTTTCCTTGATGGAGAAACTTGAGATGATAGACCTGAGAGCTACAGCATTTGCATGTGCAATGTAGGCTATGTCATATATTCTAAGAGACACATACCTTTTATGTGTGTCCCATACGTTCTTCCCTTGTTTTTATTTCATTGATGCTTGCCTTTGAATTGAGTAGTATCTGATTGCATTATGGGTGATTTAGGTTTACTCCTGAAATGGAGAATTGGTCTGCATCAAAATTGCTTGGGGAGCATGTTGGTGGATCTGCTGTTAGATCAATATGCTTTGTGTCAAAGACACATATGATTCCTTCAGATGTATCCAGCTTGCCT
The DNA here is from genome assembly GCA_038382065.1 of Adansonia grandidieri. Classification (NCBI taxonomy): domain Eukaryota; kingdom Viridiplantae; phylum Streptophyta; class Magnoliopsida; order Malvales; family Malvaceae; genus Adansonia; species Adansonia grandidieri. Next base: position 8,438,638 of record JBBYHK010000006.1, on the reverse strand, counting down.
GGCTTGGAGAAGGAACAAAATGCCACTTCAGATGGCAAACAAAATCCATGTTTAGTGGTTTCTGTTGGTGCAAAGCGTGTTCTGACGATCTGGTTGCTAAGAAATAGTAGACTGGATGAAAAGAAAGAAATTTACTCTGGAACAAAGCCCAACAGATGTGAAACTGGGTATAGACCAACAGCCAAACAGTGTTCATCAATTTCATTTAGGTGGCTCTCTACGAACATGCCAATAAGAAGTGCCAGCATGGAAGGAAGAGAAAAAATAGTGAGTGCTGCCAATAAAGGTTCTAGCCTAAAAAATGATGCAAAGACCATATCAACTTTTACAGAGAAAGGGGTAACAAAATCACAAACTTGCCTGGGGAATAAGTATGAAGATGATTGGAGATACCTTGCTGTAACCGCATTTCTTGTTAAATGTGCCGGTTCCAGGTAAGCTCTGATTATATCTGCCTCTTGTTTTCTTTGTTTTATTTTATTTTATTTTTTCCTTTTTAAGAAAAAAAACTGCTTTCCTTTTCTCTCTATTGCAGGTTAACTGTCTGTTTTGTTGTTGTTGCTTGTTCGGATGCAACATTAGCATTACAGGCTCTGGTCTTACCACATAGATTATGGTATTCATAAAGCTCCAGTCAATGATCATTACTGATTCTATTTTCAATAGTTCTGCATGCAACATGAAATTTATTTTGCCCCCTTATAATTTCAGGTTTGATGTCGCTTTATTAACTTCGACGCCATCGCCAGTTTTAGCATTGCAGCATGTAGTTGTTCCTATGCATATGCCTTCTAAAGGTAGTTTTTTCCTCAAACTCACAAGTCAGGTTAAGCACACAGCGTATTTTCTCCAATATTGAAGAGTCTCTTTTATTATGCGGGATTACTGTACCCAACCCTGGCTACATGGTATTAGGGCTAAATAGATTTATTTCTGGTTTTGTAAACCATCTGCTTCATTTTCAGCTTGCTTGTTAGTTTTCTTCTTTATTTTTCCCTTTTGGAATTTGCGTAATTTTTCAATGAGGATTTTCCTTAATTATTTGGAATAAGCATCCAAGGCTCATATCTATTCCTCTCAATTCAAAGTACATGGATTCCGTCGCTCACTTAGTGTCTAAACTATTTATCAGTTAGAGAGGTATATTTGTCTGCTTTTGTATTTTTTTTTTTCCTTTTGTTTCCTTGGCAGAATGGGGGCGGGAGAATCCTTGTTGCTGGAGTTTGGATCTGTTGTAATGTGCATTTGTTAAAGCAGGAAAAATGGGAAAAAAGAAGCTGTAATTTTGCATTGCAGCGAGAGGTTTGGGTAGTACAGTAAAAGAGAATAATAAGCAAAAGACAAGTCATTTGAATTGAATCTGGTTCTAAAGTAAATTCAATTACTACAACTTGGAACACCAATCTTGATGTTTTGCCTGAATAACAAAAGTTAATTATCTTTATGGCTTCAGTGTGTCCTACTAGCTAACTCTTCTTGACAATCTTCAGGAACCGGAAACATCCAGACTGGCAACCTGTACATTGTGATAAGTGGAGCTACTAATGGCAGTATTGCCTTTTGGGATGTAACTGAGAGTATTGAAACATTTGTGCGGCGAGTATCAAGTCTTAATATAGAGAAGTTCATTGATTGTCAGAAACGGCCACGTACAGGAAGAGGAAGCCAAGGAGGATGGCAGTGGAGATCATTGAACACTAGCATGTCTAGGAAAGGATTTGGTGGTAACTCAGCAACCGGGAAAGCTGGAAATGTGGATAATGGTGATTTGCTGTATGCTACAAGTGGCACATCCTCCGAATTAAATAACCTTGAAAGCAGCTCGAAGAACTGTTCTCAAGCTAGGCATAGCACTTTGCTGGAGTTGGAAACAAGCAGATCTGATTCCTTATCTGAGATATGTGAAATACAGCCTATACATGTTATGAATAATGTGCACCAATCTGGTGTGAACTGTCTCCATCTTTCAGGGGACTACCAAGGTTCAGAGAACTGTTTTCTGTTTAATATTGTCAGCGGAGGTGATGACCAAGCACTTCATTGTCTTCGATTTAAGCTCACATGGTCATCAACGGAGTTAGACTCAGAAACAATAAGATCAACCCTTCAATCTGAAAGTATTGAGAAGGCAGTACATTATAACAGTCAGAAGCGGGCCCCGAATTATCACATCAGATTCTTCAATCATTATAGAATCCCCTCAGCTCATAGTTCTGCTGTAAAAGGTCAGGTGATGTTAACTCTGCTCAAATTCTTTCCAACTCTTAAATGTTGGTTTGTAGTCCTTATTTGAGAGTAATCTGAAATGTGCGTTAATTTACTTATTCTGTTTTAACTTGCAATCTCTTACTGTTCTGTTGCTGAAAATCTTTGTTTCTGGTTGACATGATCTTTAGCAAGTGCAGTTATTATAGGTCTATTAGGCCTTAAACTATAACACTTGCAGTTGCCAGCAGTCTTCTGCAGAAATGCAGAGTTCATACTTGTCTTTATCTATTTACAATCAGAATTAAAGGAAAAATTTGAACCCTAAACTTTCTCAGACCTGAGTCCCCGAGGCCTTTGGTTTATCCTAGTCATTGTTGTTGCTTGTACTAAAAGCAAGTTTTATTTGATGAAGGCATTTGGACAGATGGGACCTGGGTCTTTTCTACCGGTCTTGATCAGCGCATCAGGTGTTGGCTTGTTGGGGAGCATGGTGAATTAACTGAGCATGCTCATCTAATCATGAGCGTGCCAGAGCCTGAAACACTAGATGCAAGAGCATGCAGCAGGTCAGTGGAGCATTTATGTGCAAAGTTTAGATTGCCGACAATCCTTTAATTACAGTTTTGGAAATTTGGTCATTGTTCTTTTGATGGGTGTTTGTCAGGAACCACTATCAGATTGCCGTGGCTGGTAGAGGGATGCAAATGGTTGAGTTCTTCCTCCCTTCACAATAAAAAGATTTTGCAGCAGCTGCATGAAGGTACCACCTTGTTGTGCAACTATTTTTGTGTCAGTCCCACACTCATTAACAGCTGATAATATAGCTGTCAGAACTAGATCCAAAGTGAGATCATCACAGATTGGTCGACCATTTTTC